>VZSC01019421.1:5563-70902 GCA_013398225.1 Steatornis caripensis
TGTGCTTCCTGAACTAGGTAGGTATGGGTATCGTTCCCCAGCCTGTTAAGTGGATTCAAGCAAAGCGACTTTGTCTCTTCCCTGTTGCTCTCTTTTGAGGCTAGGCTGCTGTGTCATACATTATTTGGGGAGGAGAGTACTCTGAAGGTTAATAAAGTCAGGATGCTAAACCAGACCTAAGACTGGTCTGGACTGTGGCTGGGATCTGTGTCCTGAAAGACCGCTTAGTGCTACCTACTCCAGGAGTGAAGATTGCGACATTTAAGCTGGTAACGTGACGTTCCCTGGCACTATCTGTCTGAGGGTACTGCTAGCTTCAGGCCCTGTCCTGATCTGGTCTGGGTGTGCTTGGAGAGGATGAGATACAGATTTTTTTTTTTTTAATTCTCCGTACCCCTTCAGGTTTACTGTGTACTGAACAAAGAACATGGTTAGTTCTGGTCATGCCCTTGCCGCCAGTGGCTTTGCTATTCTTGGTCCCATTACGAATCTCACGCCTTGCTGAGCTGTGGATCCAAAGCCCTCCTCTCTGTAGAGCATTTACTCAAGGTAAAGATGAAGGGGAGAGCCATCTGGTGGTATTTCAGCAACCGCCTCTTTTCTGTACATCAAGGCCAAGGTTGGCCCAGATGATCTTCAGTGGTGCCTTCCAATCTCAACCATTCTGTGATTCTACATGTCCCAAGAAACACTGGTACGCTCTACCACATTACGGGATAAAAACTAGTCAGTAATGTGATAGTGTGTCCATAAAAACCAGCAAAAAGGTTTCAAAGGGAAAAGCTGTTTTAATGGTAGCACAGATGAACTCCATGCACACGGTCAAAGACAGGTGCAGTTCTTGGTATTCACTGAATGACTGAAAACAAGTAGCTCATTCACTTTACTCGAATTGCTACAGAGATATTCTTTTGTAGGACATCATTAACTAAGAGGAAGATCCCTTTCTTACTGCAAACAGGAACTACTGTGGCCAAAATTGTGAAGCTGCAAGAAGCTATGAACAAAACAGAAGGCAAAGCTTTATACTGGGTATGGTCTGTACAGAATGTAAACCTCATGACAGCACCTCCATCATGTGGCAATAGAAATTTCAAAAATGAACATACAAGAGGAAAAGAGAATTCAGTGCCCTCTGTGAAGAGCTGGAATGTTAATGGCTAGCAACACTACCTCACATTTGTCTGAAAATTAAGGTGTGTAGACCCATTTGCCCCATAATTGGTTGCCATCATCCTTTCAGGATTCAGGAACTGCTGTACAATCCTTTAGCTACAAGTTGGGTGCACCCTTCCCTCTCCCAGCACAGTTCTTGTAGTTGGCAGCTGTGATGGGAAGGTGTTCCGAAATGAAAATGGGAGAGGGTCCTCTTTGATGATAGCTAAAAAGAGTACGGATGTCTGACTGTGAAAATCTCTTTTACCCTATCATACTACTTGTACGGACTATGGAGCACCACAGGGGTAAACAAATTGCCCAAAGGAGGAAGAAAAAAATTAAGTGCGAGAAAGGACAGTCAGCAACTGTTAGCAATCTGCTCATGCCCTCAAATGCGCTACTTAGAATCACAGATGTAGCTCAAGTGACTGGGCCAGACGACTTGCACTAGGACTTCTAACTTTGTGATCTAGGCAGGCAGGGTCACCAAAGGTGCAAGAGCAGTAAAGCCAAGCAAGTCAGGGTGTTTTTTAATACGGTAACTCTCAGACTTTCTTGACTGAACCTCTCTTTCGGGGGTCAAGCATCACACTCTTAGGAATCACGAAGTGGAAGAGTTGTAAGGACTATGATGCATATTACATCTCACCTAGTCGTTACTGGGTTTCAAGTCAAGACTTCAAAAGCCCTTCTCTTTGGTCAATAACTGCAACTCTTTCTCCTGAGAGGTAAGAAGCTGCATAACTGACACCAGCCTGTTTGCACGGCACACCAGTCTGCACTGTTAGAGCAGCTACAACTGGAACAGGCAGCATCGAAAGCTCTTCAAAGAGATCTAAGCTACCCAGATGGCCTCTAGGATCAGTCTAAGAAAGCTCCTCAACTTCTGCTGGGAGTGGTCCTCGAACTCTGCACATGGGCATCTCAAACTGGCTGCCTTACGACTTCATCAAGTGGCCATTAGAGAGGGCAAAACAGATTTGTAGCAAAGCTGTTTTAAAGAGGATGAAAAATCAGTATAGCTCTTACCACCGACTAGCACATTTATGAAGAATGAAAAATCCAAACCCTTGAATAAACTCAATAAGGATCTTAGCGTAAAAAAATTTTAATACACATTTTTTATGATTTCACACAAGTGGCTTCTTACTTTCCTTCACATATCACATTGATTATGAACGAGGAACTGTGCCCCTCCCTTTGCAATTAAAGCTACCAAGTTCTTTTAAGAGAATAAACATGATTTTGCAACATAAATCGTCTGAATATTTGAAGCTATGAGTATCATTTATAAGTTGTACGTATCTAACTTACCTTCTGAATAGCCACAGGCCTGAGTCAATGCATGACAGTGTGCCAGCATGGAAGCATGAGACACAGTAATGCCCACTGTGCTGCCCTCTTTACTTGTTTTGTACTGAAAAGGGAAAGTTTATACAAGCATCAGATTAACAACAAAATCCTGGAAAATTCACAGTAGTGAACTGAAAGTATATTTTATTACAAAAATGAAGCAAACTTAAAAAAAGTAAGCTACCATAAAAGATGCATTTAAGTTCAGAGAATACACAAATATCATATGAAATCTGACTGTTTCTCTACCTCAATTAAACAAACTATCCCAGGGATCCCAAAATGCCAATTATCCCCAATCTTCAGTCTGACTCAGCACAACTACTCAAACAACAGTTTGCCTGGCAACCTTGAGGGAAACATTCTTGTTCCACAGTTGAAAATATTACAGTCATCTCTCTTATTGCATCAAGAGATTAAAGGAAGAAAACGTGCTGTGACATAAAATACAACAGAGTAACCATAAGTTAGGCATATTGTACTGGATCACCTCAATATAAGCAATCTCAGCACTGGCATCCCGTACTTGCGGATGCCAGTCCTTAGTTGGTTTTGCCAGATGCTTCCCATCGATCACAAACCAAATGAGACGAGGCCAGCCTTCAGAGAAAAAGAAAAGTTACTGTCATTACAGTTCCACAAATCAGTTTTTTCTTTTCCCCCCCCAGTATGCAGAAATAACAACAGGAGGCAAGAAAAAGCTGCAGCATCACCCCCCTGACAGGAAGAGGTGGCACTAAGTACTGTCTTGACACTGAAGGCAGTTGGTTTTTATATGGCATTTCTTCCTTATACGCAGGCTAGAAGCATGCAAACTCAAAGACCATTCTTTGAAAGCAACAATGGGTATACTTGCTCTTTACCCTATAAAGAAATCTGAGTAGCTTAGAAACTTACCTTTGAACGTAACCACCTCGCCAGTCTGAGCTTTAGGAAGGCCTTTTTGACAGGCGTCAGTGGTTAAAGCTAGTGTTACTCCACAGCTGCCCAAAAGAAATCCAATCTGCTGGCTGCCAGCATCCTACAGAGAAATCACGTTATAGCAATCCTACAAACAATGAAGCTTTTGTACAGTTTGCTATAACTTTTCCCCGTTGAGAAAATAATAAGCCAATTTATATCACAGGCGAAAACTTCCAGCCTGTAAGATCTTTTACGGAAGACAAAAGACTGAAGTCTAGGCTCAAAAGGCTTAGTTTTGCTTAGTGCCAACTAAGTTAGATTTGACAGGAGATCTGGCAAGCAATGGTAGCAAAGTAGCATGAAAAGCAATGGTTGTGCATCCCTCTCCAACCCTACAGAGACATTTATAAGTTCTGGTAAAACAGAGAGCTGGTTTGATGCTTCTTCTGAGTCCTGAGGCACTGAAGAGCAGAGCCTGTAGCTTTTCAGCTCTGATCCCGCACCTTCCCTAAAAATCTCAATGTCTGTGGGATTATCCCAGTATTTCCAGTAACTATGGTGTCTCTACCTGCCTATGCTTTCATTTCTCAGCATGAGAGCTAAAAGGACAGCATTTCTGTGTTATATTTTGAGAAATACTTTCACACATCTTTTCAGAAATAATTAATTAAAATAACTTCGACAGTTACGTATCCTGAATCAGTTCACCTACTCGCTTCATACTATTTCCCCCCTTCCCTCCCTAAATGCTAAACACTTTCCAAACATATAATGTGCATTGAGTAGTTGAGCTGATGCACCATACTGCTTTCAAAAGCGCAGGCTCTCAGGGGTCCCATGTAAGTGCTACAGGATTTAGACACCCACCCCAATTTATTTATTTACGAAGCCATAAAAGCGTTGAATGTATTTGCCTACCTTTCTTGTTAGTGGAACTTCTATTGGGACAGGAATAAGTTCCGCCAGGAGACAGCCATAAAATGCCACCATAAACATAACTGGATCACTATTAGGAAATACGAGAGCTACCTACAAAAATACATTAAAATAACAAGAAATGCTTTTTGTTGTCATTAGCGGGAGGGGTGGTGGCGGGGGGGCTGCTTTTTAATTTGTGGGGGAAAAAAAAAAAAAAGCCTTCACAACAATGTTCAGGTACACATTTAAAGCAAGAACCAAAATAATAAATGTTACGATAATATAATATTACAAGTCACAGTATTACGAGACTTCCTTTAGCTGAAGTTGTTCCTCATTGTCTATTTTATCCATAGAAATCACTTAAAACAGAAGCCTACCCGGTCTCCAGGCTTCAGCAGTGGTTCATTCTTAGTGGTTAGCTTGTTTAGCAGGGTATATGCTAACTTCAAGCTTCGACTCCACAGCTTGCCTAAAGGAAAAAAGACCATACAGAAATTAAAAAATAGAGACTAGAATTTTAACACTTAATTGGCAGATCTCAGTGCCTTATACATGCACTACGCAAGTTGGTTCTATTAGAATAGGACCAACAGGTGCATGAGCAAGTAAATGGGGAAAAGTGAACATTAATTACTGTTGTGAAAGCAACCCCACCTCACAAACCTACCGAGTTCTTCCAATGTTGCAGTGCATGTGCACACACACAAGCGCGTAATCTCGCTGATACAACCTAACTGCATTTCCCCAAAAGGCACTTAATCCTTCCTAAGGGCTCTTAGAGAAAGCAAACTGCTTGGGATAAAAAGAAAAATCCTCAACTGGAGAAAAAATTAACTGAAATTTAAGAAACAAAGCATAGGAATAAATTCCACAATATCTGGCTCCGTGAAATGCCAGTTCAGTGCGCAGTAGCGATCTACACAGCTCTCAGTCGTTCAAAAAATTACTCCGAGCTATTAAATACCACAACAACAATCTAACTACCTATTTGACACAATATAAAAATAAATTTTTAATTTGTAGCCTCCAAAAAAAAAGAGAAGAGCATTACTAAAAAAACAGTTTATAAAAAATTGAGCAACAGCAAAACCCTTCCCCTGTGAATGGTAACTCAAAGCAAGAACCTCCCAAAGCAGCATGCTGTGGCAGACGCCATGCATCTGCAACTCAAGCTTTCTAGTACAGGGTCTTTATTACGGACTGACATCCGCACTCAGTTCCTTTGGACCGTGCACCAACCATCATTTCGAGTTTGTCAGTCTCAAACTTCTTCAACTTAACAGGCTTTTTTCTGTGTAATTTCCTATTACATAAAAAAGAAGTTACACAGGACTCAAGTACACCAAATGGCCAGCTCTTTATAAAGCGGTCATTCACTGCACTTGGCAGAGAGTCCAAGTACAATTTAGAGCTTGGCTTCTTGTTAGCTTTTCTTCTCCTTTCATTAAATGTAAAACTAAACAATTCTAAACAAATTCTAAAAAATTCTAAACAATTCTCAAAGCTCCACTGCAAAGTAATGAAACTAATGCAGCTGCTCGGTTACATTTCCCGTAAGCGCACTTCATCTGTAAGAATGCAAACAAGAAATGTTAACATTCTAACATACTATGCAATGAAATGCTGCAGTTAACTGTCCTGGGGGACACAATTATCTTTCCCAAAAATGCAATCACTGTAACACTTTTAGTTCATAGACAAAGGCAAGTCTCACTTCCCACAATAACATCCTTAATACGCTCCTGAAGTACAAGTCTTCTCTACAAGGATACGCAAGAACATGGTAAAATTTAATATCTACTCTGGGAATCTGAAGAGTGCGTTATTAGTCTCCTGTTTCTTCCTCCTATTTTACTCCAGGCCATTTTTAGTGTTCTTTATAGCCACCTGTAAAGAATCAATGCCATATGCATTTCCCTTCGCTAACTTTCTTTAAAATGTTTTTCATACACAATGAATTCATAATTTGCATTTGAATAGNCCTTTAGCTGAAGTTGTTCCTCATTGTCTATTTTATCCATAGAAATCACTTAAAACAGAAGCCTACCCGGTCTCCAGGCTTCAGCAGTGGTTCATTCTTAGTGGTTAGCTTGTTTAGCAGGGTATATGCTAACTTCAAGCTTCGACTCCACAGCTTGCCTAAAGGAAAAAAGACCATACAGAAATTAAAAAATAGAGACTAGAATTTTAACACTTAATTGGCAGATCTCAGTGCCTTATACATGCACTACGCAAGTTGGTTCTATTAGAATAGGACCAACAGGTGCATGAGCAAGTAAATGGGGAAAAGTGAACATTAATTACTGTTGTGAAAGCAACCCCACCTCACAAACCTACCGAGTTCTTCCAATGTTGCAGTGCATGTGCACACACACAAGCGCGTAATCTCGCTGATACAACCTAACTGCATTTCCCCAAAAGGCACTTAATCCTTCCTAAGGGCTCTTAGAGAAAGCAAACTGCTTGGGATAAAAAGAAAAATCCTCAACTGGAGAAAAAATTAACTGAAATTTAAGAAACAAAGCATAGGAATAAATTCCACAATATCTGGCTCCGTGAAATGCCAGTTCAGTGCGCAGTAGCGATCTACACAGCTCTCAGTCGTTCAAAAAATTACTCCGAGCTATTAAATACCACAACAACAATCTAACTACCTATTTGACACAATATAAAAATAAATTTTTAATTTGTAGCCTCCAAAAAAAAAGAGAAGAGCATTACTAAAAAAACAGTTTATAAAAAATTGAGCAACAGCAAAACCCTTCCCCTGTGAATGGTAACTCAAAGCAAGAACCTCCCAAAGCAGCATGCTGTGGCAGACGCCATGCATCTGCAACTCAAGCTTTCTAGTACAGGGTCTTTATTACGGACTGACATCCGCACTCAGTTCCTTTGGACCGTGCACCAACCATCATTTCGAGTTTGTCAGTCTCAAACTTCTTCAACTTAACAGGCTTTTTTCTGTGTAATTTCCAATTACATAAAAAAGAAGTTACACAGGACTCAAGTACACCAAATGGCCAGCTCTTTATAAAGCGGTCATTCACTGCACTTGGCAGAGAGTCCAAGTACAATTTAGAGCTTGGCTTCTTGTTAGCTTTTCTTCTCCTTTCATTAAATGTAAAACTAAACAATTCTAAACAAATTCTAAAAAATTCTAAACAATTCTCAAAGCTCCACTGCAAAGTAATGAAACTAATGCAGCTGCTCGGTTACATTTCCCGTAAGCGCACTTCATCTGTAAGAATGCAAACAAGAAACGTTAACATTCTAACATACTATGCAATGAAATGCTGCAGTTAACTGTCCTGGGGGACACAATTATCTTTCCCAAAAATGCAATCACTGTAACACTTTTAGTTCATAGACAAAGGCAAGTCTCACTTCCCACAATAACATCCTTAATACGCTCCTGAAGTACAAGTCTTCTCTACAAGGATACGCAAGAACATGGTAAAATTTAATATCTACTCTGGGAATCTGAAGAGTGCGTTATTAGTCTCCTGTTTCTTCCTCCTATTTTACTCCAGGCCATTTTTAGTGTTCTTTATAGCCACCTGTAAAGAATCAATGCCATATGCATTTCCCTTCGCTAACTTTCTTTAAAATGTTTTTCATACACAATGAATTCATAATTTGCATTTGAATAGCAATCTCAAAGGATCTGTCATGAGCACAGCCAGCCTTTCTTCAGCAAAGCAAATTGTTCGTTCCACAACAAACGCTTCGTTCTGCCTTACACTTACCACCAATACCTACCATAGGTAAGTGTATAAATAGCTTTCCCAGTCGTATCCAACGCCGTCAGACAAGGGGCCTTCGGCTGGGTAGTTCCCCAGCGCTGCAGGGCAGCCAGCAGAGAAGGTGGCCAGTTGGTCACCACGCCCACGGCTTCACCCTTAAGTACATTCATTTGATTTCCCTCAGGCTTTGGTTGATTTGGGTCAGGCTGTTGCACTAAAACCAGAGCACAGTAAAATGGCAAACGTCAATCCTTACAAAACGTGCAACTGACGCTTAAAAGACTATTCTCCGAAGCGCTCTCACCTCCCTCTTCCTCACAGCTATCATTACGTCTACTCTGCTTTATGACGATGCTACGCTATTCATCTGTTGGCTTCGCAAACAATAATTACCATCACTTTGGAATTCTGATTCCACATTATTCAAAGGACCTGGCCACAGGGACAGAATCTGAATCCCTAGTTCACTCTTTTTCTCTGCTTTGCAAAGATGGTATTTTCTGCTGTTCGTCCTGCACATCTATTTAAATGAAAGTCTACACCAAGTCAAGGTGCGTTATCAGAGAGAACGGCTTCCGTGACAATCGGACGTTTATTTTCGCTGCACCAAATTCCCAACAGGTGATGAAGAATGACACTGTGCTTCTGTAACTACGTCTATTAAAAAAAAAAAAGCCAGATGAAATGCTCCTGGTATGGATTACCTACAACTAAAACTGTACTGCTCACAGCATATTTTGTTTGATTTCCGGATCATCGCTCTCAGCTGTGGAACACTGCAGGGTTTCTATGCCATTTGCTCTCTGAGCAGCCTGCTGTTAAAATCCTGCCCTAAGCTGCTCAAGAAGGTGAAGTATCTTGATCGTAGCTAGCAAGACACAAAGTCATAGTTGGATTTAGCTAATACTCCATGCAACAACTAAAATTAACAGTTCAAAGTGATGCTCTCTGCTCTCCACAACGACGTACAGGTACGTCGGCGGAAGTTTGCCTGAAAAATCTTCAGCGAAAGACTGGAAGCACAATTACTTTGTATCTTAAAGTATCAAACAAATAGTACAGGGAATCGAGCAGCAGCTGCTCAAAAATGTCATATCGAGAACAAAATTTTCATTTAATCTTTAAGGTAAAGAAAACAGAACAAAAATCATTCTCCAAAATTAGCTGATGCACCCCGTTTTAAAGGCAGCTACGTATTGCTAATCAACTCCTGCATTTGTTAGAAATGCTTTTCTTTCTGCCTGGACACAGGCACACAGAGAGAAAACAGCGGGTTTTAGCTCAGCAGTATCTGCAGAGCATNTTTAAGGTAAAGAAAACAGAACAAAAATCATTCTCCAAAATTAGCTGATGCACCCCGTTTTAAAGGCAGCTACGTATTGCTAATCAACTCCTGCATTTGTTAGAGATGCTTTTCTTTCTGCCTGGACACAGGCACACAGAGAGAAAACAGCGGGTTTTGGCTCAGCAGTATCTGCGGAGCATGTACATGCACCATCCTTTCACGTCATACGCAGACAAGACAGACTGCACAGTGCACACAACGCATTTAATTCCTCCAAACCTCTAAAATAATGAAAGTTTCTGGATTTCAAGAAGACGATATTAACACCCACACAAAAACATTATCATAATGAATTCCAGTTACTAGCAAGTGACTTTTCCTCATCTAACTATATTTGGGCACTGACCAGCTACGAAGCAGCTCTTCAGAGCAGGCTGTAGGGGTGCTTGCAGACAAGCAGCTGAAACGCAAGCGGCCAGAGAGGCCGTGCAATCTCCACATTTGGAGATGCTCAGAACTGGACTGGACACAGCCTCGAGTAGCCTGAATCTAGTCAGACCTGCTTTGAACAGGAGGTTGGTCAGAGGCTTTCAGAGGTCCGCTGCACCGTCAGTTACACTTCGGCTATGCCTTGACTTAGTCCAAAGCGTACCCTCTGTAAATTTGCTGATTATCACAGCTCAGAGTTTAGAATCTCTGAGGCAAAACGTGACGGTGGGGTCATCCCCAAAGACAACAATTTCCGGATGCACCACTGAAGTTCTTGACAAAGACGTTACTAGAATTTCTCCAAATATCTGTAAATCCCTGTCTTTAGTATTCACTAGCTCATCACACTGGTCCAAACAGGGCTGAATCAGAAGGGTTTCCAGCGTGAGGGAGGAGGGCAGAGAACAAGTATGCTGAGTAGGAGAGTTAAGATTATGTTTCATTTGGGATGGCATATGACCTCTCTCTCTCCAGCGTAACAACTTCACCATGATTCGTTTTCTACTGGAAAGAGAAAAAAGCAAACACTTGCTAAGACGTATCAGTTCTTTTGTGAACCGCTTACACAAAGAGTGAAAAACGTATCTGAAAGAAAATTAACCTTCTAGCAGTTCTTCAAAATCATCAACGAAAAACTCTTTCAAAGGTGGGCGCTTTGGTCTTTTCAAGGTGTTCAGAAGCTGCTGGATTTTAGAGGACACTCTGCTATTCACTGGGACACCTGCCAAAGAGAAAAAAATTATTACTTCCCATATATTAATAAACATACGCTAAAACACATGCTGCAACATCGTTGACAAAAATCAAGCTAAGCTCCGCGCACCTTTCAGGTGCAAAAGCCATTCAAGATGAGCAGCTTGTTTGTTAAAAAACAGCTTTAATCAGTAACAGTTTCAACCATGGGTTCACTTGTTTTAAAACAATGCTGTTCCCTAGCTACCTGCCTGATGCATATATCTTCTCACACTTTAATTCAGCTTTTCAGCTCGCTGACTCCTTCATGAGGTTCCAATACAAACCTGAAGAATGTTCTTTTCTTCAAGAGTCTAGGTATTTGCTACACCTCAACATTCATTCAGTTCTGAAAGTGTGAGAATGCTTGGAAAAAATAGGTGAATCTTTCAGGATTTCACAGGGCTAGCAAAAAATAAATCACAACACAAACCCCATGCCAAATGCTGATTTTCATTTGTATATGTGAGATTTTTTTAAAAAACAGATATAAACATGTATGTATGTTTGCATTTATTGAGGTTTAAAGCTCTGGGGCAATATAAAATTAAAACGTGAGACCAAAGGGCTTACACTACCTTTTACTACAGAAATGTACGGAAATGGGGACATGGCTTCCACCTGCAGAACACGGGAAATGCAGCAGAGCTTCCTTCCCTGTGCTAGACTGAGAGATACAACACACTCCTGCAAAGCTTTGGAGGGGGCAGGCGCGTAGCACAGGATGGGTGTCAAGCTCTATCACGCATTTACTTATTCAGAAGAAGGGACATAGATGGAAAGATAGGAGTTCTCTAATACAATCACCATCTGCAGTTTCCAAAATGCTGCTGTTGTAGCCTCTGGGAACGCCTCGTACTGATGCCACCTGCGGACGCTCGTGATGCAAATGCTCCACCAGGCCAGTGGTTACATCTGGAGGGGCAGAGTGGTTATCTGCAGAAACGGAAGACAGATATGGAGCTCATCAGTCACCTTAAGAATCAGCATATCCGAAGTTTGCTTCTTACAGTGTTCTTGCCTTTGCCTCATGTGTTTTTAACAAAACTCTTGATTTCTCTAATCACACTGTAACCAAGATCTTCTAGACACAGGGTGAATCCTGAAAGGAACCGCCGTGTTTCTCCGGGGTGGAGAGGAGCTGTTCCAACTTTCAAAGGGATCCAAACAAACTCTGACAAATCGAGAGAGTGGTGGGTCACTCCATCACTTCAAGGTGAAAGCAAGGAGCTGCATTAAGAGTAAACAACACAAGTCTACAAAGAAAGCCTGTCCCACATCTCTCAGAATGAACACAGGCACCCAAAGCCTTACCACAAAACTGGAATAGCTAGTCTAAGTCCAATATGGAGAGAAAGGGACCAAAGTGTATGGTTTAAAAGAAGGGAATTGTTGCCCCAGGATAACACGAGGCACTTATCTACGTTCCGCACGCCGTAAGATGAACACTTTTGCTGAGAAGCACAGAGTAAGATGTAAAGTGGTGAGCGCGTTCAGGCCTGGGCACATCTTGAGGATGGGCACAGAGAGATGAGAGGCTCCCTCCGAGGCAAGTAACTGCTGACTAAAAAACTGTCACCTGCAGTTCTAACACCAGTCACGGTTTTAGCAGCTTTTCTTACCACACGTTTTTAAACAGTCTGGCAACGACACTGTAGGTAAAAGCTTCCTGTTTATACTGTGGTACAAACCCGCCATACCCTTCACTGGGGCACGTATCAATGAGAACGGCCACAACGCCTGCAACGCTCAAAAAAACCTGTGGTGCAGACGTCAAAATTATACACACACACTGCTCACAACAGATCAATTTAGCACAGGGTTTTCTGAGGCACGAGGTGGTCATTTGTGGCCAGACACCATACACTTTTTTAATAGTGTGAAATATTTACATAGGGAAAGAAGGGCATTTCTCAGATCCTCACATAGTCACAGAGGCTTGAGAACCACCTTGTAACAACCTTGGGGCAAAAGCTTGCTTTGCTTGGAACCGCACCACGTTTCTGCGCTGCAGAACAACGCTTAGGGAGTATCATCCTTCCAAAACCGCAACCTAGATTATGGAACCGCTTCGAAGGGAGTCACAGGTTAGGAAACGGCAGATCCAGAAGAAGTGTTCAAACAAGAAAAAACAAGAATTGGAGGCCCGAAATATTCAGAATACCTGAATTCAGAATACCTGCACCTCAGCATGCCACAAATCCTGCACAAAGAACTCAAAGCACAGGGAGGCGTAGGCAGTGCTGTGAAGTAGATACACTACCCATTTTGAGGAAGCTATTAGCACTAAGAAAACAAGCGCTCATAGCTCCGTTCACAGATTTCCAGAGCTGACATACAAGCCACCAGTACAGCTCTAAGCGGTTTTAGACAGATCACCAGAAGAAAAAACCAAATCCATTCCCATACTTTCTCATGGTCATCACTGCAATGCCAATTTTTGCACTGCGGAGACCTGTCCTGCTGGGTACTAAGCAAGACCACAAACTCCTTTCGTGTGGGTATGGTACAAGAAGGACAACGTATCACTTAGTGCCTCTGACAAATGTCTGAGTTAGAACCAGTAACAAGAAAAGGTGGCAACTATGCGTAAAACAGATCCGTACAACCAGTTTACAGGACGTATAGAAAGCACATGCATTCAGAGTAAGTTGAAACGCTTTTGCTGTGCTCTATATACTTTTGGAGTTGCTTTTCAGTTGTTTTTTTCTTTTTTTTTTTTCCTTTGCTTCACCAAAGTCCCAGAACATGGGCTTCACGATGCATACAAATTAATCACAGAAAAGGACACAGAGTCAAATGTACCTGGTTCCCACACTGCAGGATTAGCCCACAAGTCCATACTTCTCAACTTACAGACCCTGCAGTGATTATCAGCGTCTAAAGCTTCCACTCCTTGCATACACCAGCACGAACTACAATCAGGGATGTATCTGCAGTGCGGCTTCATCAGCGGAAGGCCCCAAAGTGGCATTCCTATAGACGAAGGTGTCACCACTAAACACAAAGGCGACTCGAAACCTACACTCAAAGTGACGTACGCACAAGCGCAATCTAATAATCAGGAGAGAGGCTGAGAGAGACGGACCCACACTTGGTGCACATATGGGTCAGGAGACAGGCATAAATACAGAAGCTGAAATGCTGAATGGATGCGGGTTTTACCATGCACATTCCTGTTGGGAAAAAGTAACCTTCCGCCCACATGCACGAGGCAGATAGTTGAAAGACAAAAGCTCTGCAAAGGAAGATGCTATTTGGGAACATTTACCGAAGAGCTATGTACGTGAGAGCAGCTCAAAGAAATCATGCAAAAAATGAGAATGCTCAGAAAAGAAACTAAAAACTCATTAACAATCATTCCCAATTGAAAACAAGCACAAGAAGTAACTATATATGGAGGTGCCGCAGCACTCACGTATCTTATAAGCACCTCGGAGCCAAGTTTGATGCAAATCAATGTCTCTCCCATAGAAGGGAGATAGCAGGGGTCCTTGTGAACAACCTCTCCACTGTTCACAGCTATTTCATCTTACGTACAGCAGAGAACTGACTCTCCCTCCCAACTCTGCCTTGAGAAGGCGAAATTCTTTCTATGCATGTAGAAGGAGTAAACTCAATTTTTAGGATCTATGCTCAGAAGAAAAATCATATTAGCTTCATTAATTATTTAGGCATTCTACTAAATATATGGCCATGAGAATCCATGAAATTAGTCTGTATCATCTAGACATTCTGTGGCAAAGCAGAGAAAGAGAAGTGGTGAGTATGTCAAAAAACCCCAAAAGTCTGAACAGACTTATGACTCCAGGAATAAAGTTAATTGGATTTAGACTGTACCTTTCCATTACTGATTAGAAGACAGAGATAAATGCAAAAGAGAGCAGTGGCCCAAGAAAGAACATACGGGATACGATACAGAAAATTAGAAACTAGGCATCAGAAAGTAGTCTCTAAGGAGGAATCTCAGGGTGAAGATTCAAACACTTTAGAAAAGTCCCTACCTAGCAGGAAGTCGTCTCAGACCTAGAGATGGATGAGTGTGATTGTTTTGTCTCTAGGAAATCACTCAACCATCACGGACATGTAAAAGAAGTTTATTAAACTGTATTGGAACAGTAAAACCAAAAAGAACTCCAACCCAGCCAGAACATAAAACAGGACCCACAAGCCACTACTTCGTTCTTGCATTTCCCCTTCCATAAACTCTTTGAAACTGCTTCCAGCATCCTCCGCTCTCGCGACGCCTGTAAAACTGCTTACAGAGCCACAGCAGTTCAAAACACTTAACTCTTATAACCCTGCTTCCCCTTAAGGAAAGCAATTGGACTTTTAAGTATTTCAATAGATAGTGGGTCGAATACGATGCTAATCCACTTTCCCAGTCACTCTACAAGAGCTAAGATGGGAAATATCACACAGCTGCGATGGTGACCTTGGAAAAAACCTAGACACACTGCCAGCCTTATTCATTTTAAATAAAATACTACACTAAAAGAAGAAAAGCCCCCCAAAAAGCACGTAGATGTTGTCCTTTTATAGGTGAAAGACAAACAGTTTAAAAATAATGCATATTCCTATCTGACTTTCTGAAATACTGTAACCTTGCACTTGTAACACTACAGTCTATTGCTTGGGAATTTAGTATGGTGTCATCATTACAAAGGCAAGCTGGAGAAGATGAGCTGCAAGGGAACGATCTGCTAAATTTAAATTCTGCCGTTATTCAGCACACGGTCAAAATACAGACTCTTTTAACGAGGCATAGTATTTAAAATACGTAAGATCCCTTTTACATTGCTGATGTCAGCAAATTAGCCGAGAAATTAAATAAACTCTCATGCTCCAGGACAAATCAAAGGGGTCCCTTGTGAAAGTATATCAGCATTTATCGATAACCAAAAAAGTTGCAACCTAAGAACTGAGTAAGTTTTCGTATTCTTGTGAGCAAAGAGGACTATAGACAAAGATGCTAATGAATTGTTTAAACATGAAAAATGTCACAACTGAATCGTTACTGGACATGCAAGAACGTTATCAAGCTAGAAATGAAAATTGATGGAATATGGCAAGCATTTCAGAAATTCGGGACATTATCTGTACGCAGAAGGGCATTTAATTGTCGAAGACACTGGAAATTTTCCCTATTTTTAGTACATCAGCTTTTAATGATGCATGCATTTCCTTCCTGATAGATACTATAATTGCGTATTTACTTCCCGTTAATGAAATTTCAAACCACTCCGCTGCAGGCAGTCCAATATTCAGCTGCTTAAATGCTGAACTTTGAACTGTTAAGGCCTTGATTTTGCATACATTTTGGATGATTAAACAGTCCTGATGGATAGGTCTTAAGAAGCTAGTTGTGAAATTTGGTATGTATTTGTATGGCCTGAGATAGTAGACATAACAGGATGCTGTGCCACGTTTTGCATATCTTGCAAGTTTTTACAGCTACATCAAGAATTCCAATCGCACGTATAATTACGGCTACCTTCCAGCTTTATTTGTTCATTTTGAAGGAGTTAAACACGATTCCTGTAAAGCCACAACGTGAAATCCAGAACGCCCTCAAAGCCAGGTGTAGACATATTCCATCTTACACCTACTAAGTTAAATTAAAAAAAAATGGCAGATTTCTTATTATAAATAAGCTTGGGAACGGGAAGATGAAAATTGAGATTCCTTTAAAGGCAATGAGATGGGTCTATTTTGTACAAACAGGAAAAATTTCAGTAACAATAAAGCTACAAAAGTCAACCGAAGAGGCAAATGTTTCTAACCACGTTTATGGATGAAGTACTGATGAAGCGCAGAAAAATGAACAAAGCCAAATGTTGCCCATAAGACACAAACCAAAAGCCAACACTGCAGCATGCAGGAGCTTTCTAAGGCAACAGCACTAAGCAGGCTTGGGGAAAAACGCTGTGCCTTGTAAAAGCTTAGATATCAGAATTCCTCTCCGTCACGCAATGAAGAGATCCCCATGCAGAACAGAGGAGGGAGCAAAAGCGAGTAGGAAAGACACAGGTGACGCTTCCCAGACGCTCTGCCATCTAAACAGCCTTCCAGAACACAAAGCAAGCTACTACCTCTGTCCATCTCAGCCCGCTTGCAGAAAACTGCCCGAATTGTGAAAACTGGATGTCAATCGTGGCAAAATGAGTCAATCCCTGTTTCTGTCAGCACCTAAGCCCCACAGAAGATCCAGAGGATCCGCTTTCGGAGAGCCTCTAGCTTGCTCGTCTCCTTTCCCTGTTCCATAGTGTGCTTTAAGAATCCAAAGAAGTTAAACTCCCCATCACAAACTACAAGCACTGGTTGAGTTTTGAAGCCCACAGCTACTATAAACGAAGGTTGATGCCCCAAACTTAGCGTAAGGCAGAAGGAACTCAAGAGGGCAAAGCAGCAAGGAACAGAGAATGAACCCTCTCACCATCAGCTGCCTCCCGCCTGAGAACTGTGACCTGTCTGTAGCACCTAAACAGAGAAGTCTAAAGGATACGTGAGCCGGCTTCCAACAAAATTTGAAGGTAACACCCAGACCAGCTAAATAAATGAGTATTGACGAAATACATTTGTGCCTTAAATTACCACATTAATTGACATCTCTAAGTACACAGAAGCCTGAATACTCAGTTCGAAATGCTTTAACGTGTTTTCCTCATCTGACCTAACCTGTTCTCTGTAACGACATAGAAAAAACTCTTTGTGTGGTGTACGTAGGCATAGTCACAGATACACAAAAAGTCACCTAAGCAGAGCACTAAAACCACCAAAACCTGAAACGTCCAGGAACAATATACGTGACGCCTATTGCGTATCACTAGAAGCACAAGAACTTCATACTGTAGCCCACAGGTGAAATACAAACATCATTCTTCATTCCATTTTTCTAAATTACTTTGGGGAAAAAAAGTATTTGAAATACAAAGTTACTGTTTCTCCTCTAGGTCCTTTCTCTTCATTCAGCATTAGTCCAGACCTGTTGTACGCTCATAAATCCGCTACCAATCTTCACTAGAGTGTACAGTTGTAAAAATTATTTCCAGTTGTAAAAATTATTTCCACGGTGGAAGAGACTGCCTCCCTCCCTCCCTCCCTCCCAAATCTTCCAAAAGCACAAGACTAGTGCTCCGCATTTTAGGACAAAATACGTAACCTGAAGTTCTGGACCGTGAGTGTTACAGAGATTGAGACAAAACTCACACTTACATTTTGGCTTACTAGTAATTCTACATTTTCAGTGTAGTTTCACAATAAAGAACTATTCATGACTTAAACTTCAATTGGGGGGGGGNACGGTGGAAGAGACTGCCTCCCTCCCTCCCTCCCTCCCAAATCTTCCAAAAGCACAAGACTAGTGCTTCGCATTTTAGGACAAAATACGTAACCTGAAGTTCTGGACCGTGAGCGTTACAGAGATTGAGACAAAACACACACTTACATTTTGGCTTACTAGTAATTCCACATTTTCAGTGTAGTTTCACAATAAAGAACTATTCATGACTTAAACTTCAATTGGGGGGGGGCAGGCAAGAAATCACATTTCAGCTTGAAATCTAGCTTTGTCAGTACCTCGGATTTTGTAACATTCCAAAAGATCCTGGATGTTTTTTCTAGTCTTTTAGGTGTTTACCAACTGAGTCACCCTTGAAATCCATCATCTGATATTGTCTAGGGTAAATACATGCAGATCGGAAAGCATGCACCAAAAATATGATCCCTTTGGAATTCTGCTTTGGACTCCAGTAAAATTGAACCTTTTTTTCTTGATAAATCAAGCATTTTACCAAGAAGAATGCACGTTCAGATCTCATGAACAACTGATTTGGTTTAAATACACATATATCATACATACCTGGTCTGTGGATTGTACATTTTAAGGCTATTTACAGATACCTTCCGGTGAAGACTTTTGTGTTTAGCCCCGCTTTGGGATTTTTAATTTGATTTTATTCCAACCACACAGGCAGTTCTTTACTGACCTAGCTGGGTGTGTGCCATGAGATCTGCAAGCACAGTGGCAGCAGCGGTGGCAGTAGCAGTATTGGAAGCAGCAGCAGGTTTCCCTCCTGGATGAGATGAGGTGGAGGATGCAGAGGATGAGGTGGAGGAGCCCTGAATAACCCGGTTAAGCCAGGGCTCTACGTTGGAATGGCTCTGGAACGGAGTGGAGGTGATCCGCCCTTGCCGACGTAACGAGCCCTCATCTTCTGATGCTGACGATGTGTCTGTGATTAAAATAACGATGACAGGTATGTAATGTGGGAATGACCCAACAGACGGGAACATGAAGTTTTTCCATGTTCTTCACGCAGCGTTCTCATGTGCTACACATGAGATGCATGTATTAAGCAAATGGTATATTCACATGCACAAATTCTGCTCGTTGCCATTTTTTAGATTAATGCAACAACTTCTACACATTATAGCTAGAACACACTTGAAGCAAAGTTTCAGTTACCTCCTGCATTCAGAATGACGCGAGACTCAAAAAAGGCACCCAGTACATTCACGAACCATTCCTAGTGAGCATACCGTACCATACCAATCTATTCCACTGAAAGAACATTTCTGTTCTAAACAGCTAAACTGGATTTCATCCCACCTGAATAAATTCCATTACCTTTTCTGTTGAGTATTTCCTTTGTGGGGAAATTCTTCACTTTTCGATTCTTTTGAAAAATATTTTTAGAACTAATTACTAAACAAATCACAGTGATATAAAGTTCAA
Source organism: Steatornis caripensis (assembly GCA_013398225.1). Taxonomy (NCBI): domain Eukaryota; kingdom Metazoa; phylum Chordata; class Aves; order Caprimulgiformes; family Steatornithidae; genus Steatornis; species Steatornis caripensis. The sequence goes on from VZSC01019421.1 coordinate 24,885, forward strand.
TGAAAGAGTGATGTCATTAATCCAAGAATAATTAAGAGGAATTTACAAGCACATGTTTTAACCACATAAACTGGTGTTAACCATCACTACATAGAAATGCTTAGTAAAGCATCTTTTCATTCTAGATGTGTATTTGTTGCTGTTAGAAGGCTGATAAAGGGCTCCTATTTTAATTACATTTCACTTATTTACAACTTTCCAGAAGTTTCCTTCTGGCACTCAATCTTTCCACATTTATTACCCACAGAATAACAAATAAAGCGGTCTTTCTAAATACCAAGAAAATACATACTTGTTGATTTTGAGCGAAAAATAGAAACGTCCGTTACAGAAAAAAAATCCTGCCCTCCTAAAGAGACCGCTGCATTTTAAGAACTTGATTCTTTGCATGCCCCACCCTGCTCTCCCCCCGGGAGTTAAAGGAAAGCTCCTGAAACAATGCGTTGCCCATATACTGATAAAGCTCACATCGAGCCAGTTTATGAAGAGTGGTTCTAAGTCACACAGAACGGCCAGACCAATTGAGGAGCCAGCAGGCGCTGAAAAACAGCTTCTGAAAAACATAAGGTGTCCATGACTATGGAAATCCTGGGTGACAGTGGGGTGGGTTACATCTGAAATTCTGCCATATTAAATCTGTTTTTTTCTTTTTTTTAATCCTCTGAACACATAACTGTTCAGCTATATACAATTCCATATAAATTTTGTTGCAGCCACATTAAAAATTTTGTCCTCATCTTTGGCAACAATTTTCAGTTATCAGGCGTTTAATTTTCTGCTTTTCGGGCATATGTGTATTTCCAGTAGCTTCAGAATAACTGCAGAATAAAAAGACAAAAATCAGAAATAATTTTGTAAGAAGCCCGTTTAACCTGACGGCATTTTCAAAGCTAAAATTGCAGACCTCTCATTACCTGACCATCCCTAGTCAAACAGGACAATTTTGAATGAAAATTCACAAACAACTGATCTTCAAGAAGTTACATCACCATTCCTGGGTCCGTCCCTTCTATGATATTTCTGGTGTACTGCCACAGCTGTAGTTTTTGGCTGCTGACCCCATCTGCTCCTGGAGAGGAGCCAAACCTGCCCCTTAGTGCTTGCAACCTTCCCTTTCTTTTAGGCAGGGAGCAAAAATAAACAATTCCGGGAATATGGAACAAGCTAGGATTACAAACAGGTTTCGGAAAAAAACCCGAAACAAACCACCACATTTGCAATCTTCAGAGTAAGAAATAAAACTACAGAAAAAAACAGGTTTCTCAAAGAATAAATGCTCTGACAGCATCTCTTTATCGGGATACAAGTTTAATGAAGTCTCTCTCAAATTTCTTAAGCTTTCAGATGCCTTACATAAGCAGAGGGGGGGAAAAAAAACCCACTTCAAATGTAAAATAACCGCGTATAGAAATGAAGGATCCGTAGCAAAAACATTCTAGTATCAAAACATAATTACAACAGAAAAGCAGCAAGGTAACATCAGTAACTAACTCCTGGGCAGTCGCAAGAGTTAATGAGTGCTTCTCCGCGTGCTGCGAGCAGAATGCTATGTACTTGGCTTGCAGCTCTTCCTGGCTGGGAGCTGACCCAAGGCAGCCACAGAAACCACCACCCTTTGGACCAGACGTGCATCAGGACTACAGCTCCAGTTCTGATCACGTGAAATACGTATGGGAAGGATGAGGGACTCGATGGGACGAAAACAAAAGTACATTAAAATTTTTGGAAGGATGACCGATGAAAGCGGGTTCATTACTGCCGGTCAGAAGTTGGTTTTGAACTTAACGCTGTGACTAGAATTCGATGCTTCCTTCCTGGTGACCGATGGTAACTGTTTGTAACAAAATTTCAGTTATTAAGAAAGCCTGGTTTTAATTGCATTAACATCTGCCAATGCAAGGATTTTAAGGCAGTGGTTCAATGGCTCAAGACAACAAAAATAGGTGCTTCAGTGCTGCTCAGGTTCTTTGCAATTTCAGATCTTTCTTGCTGAGCTAACTGCAAATAAAGGCAGGCCCAGGAAAGACAATAATTTTTATGAACTGATATAGCTGAAGCGAGTCCTCAGAATATTTCTGAATGGCCTGATCTCCCGTGATGCAGAATCCATCCCGTAGCCCATTCTCTTACGGAGATAAAGGCATCTCATAACAAGTCACCTCCTCTTAGAAACAGCACAACTGATCCCAGAGACACTTAACTCTTCTTTCAGAATCTCTTAGTTAGCGTGCTTCTGTACCCTGCTAAGGCCCGGCGCGAGTACGTTTGTCTTCTCTGCTAACCACTTGGGTAGGCATGTTAGAAGATGACGCTCTCCGGCAGCACAAACACACAAAACTACTCCCACGGGCAGATCCCATGGCCTCATCCTGCTCCTCTCTGTGGCTCAGCAGGATGGAGATCATACCTGCACACACACGTAAGACGTGGACCCCTCCAGCAGCTGGGCTTGGGCACTCGCACCGCCGAGTAGCCGCCCCTGGATGCCAGTCTCCCTGGTTGCTGGCACATGGACGTACGAGCCCGAGGCTGCAGTCCTGCTCCACTTGCTTGTGTAGACTGACTGACGCAGCCACTGCACGCACACAGAAAAGGGTCCCTCACCCAGGAGAGGTGTTAGAAATGGAGTATAACGGGAGGAGAGGATGGGCGGCAGGGTCAGGCACAGGGTACGGCCAGGCAAGCGTACCGTTTATACATGACCAACCCTTTTTAGCCCCTTACCTCGCTATTTTCCCCACATTTGTTCCTCCCCAAATCACCTAAATCTACCCCTTTTCCCCACCTAAACATCCTGTACAAGCCCCATGCTGTCCCTAAATACTTTTGTCCTGCACCCATACTGTGTCCCATACCCCTTTGTGGCACCCCTCCGACCCAGTCCAGAAGGTGCTCTGGTGCTGACTGGTCTTGATGGGTTTCATGCCTGGACAGGAGGGCTGAGGCTCTCCAGGGACTAGCCCTGGGAGGTGCCTGGACAGGGTGACCCTTTTTCTGAGTCCTTAACTTGGGTTCCCACCTGCCGCTCCTCCCCGTGCTCCTCTGGGCCTGCGGAGATGGCTCAGCGACAGGCTGCTGGCTCCTGGGACAGGCCTGGGAAGAGCTGGGGCAGGGTATTATTTGGGGTCCCCCACCTGCTACCGTGTGCTCCTGCAGACCAGCTTTTATCACGTAACATATCGTTTCACCCACAGCATCTCTTTTTGTTTTTTTAATTTTAAATAGAGTCTCTCAACCTCCCCAAGCCTTTGCTCCTTCAGAGCAGTGTGCAGAGCCTGACCTCAGGCAGAGCGGGCACAGCGGCAACCGCAGGGACACTGCTTCAAACCTCTCCCAAAGGTATTTGGAAGAGAGCATTCCGATTCTCTCAAAGATACGCAAGGAGATTCCTTCTAGTTTTAAATGCTAGGGCAGACAGGAAAGCCTAGTTGTCCTCTGCTCTCAGCAGAGCTTCTGGATGCCAGCTACTGTTTGCACACCAAATCTTAAGCAGAACAGTAGCAGGTTGCATTCTTGTCGTGACGTACCTCATACCAAGCACATCGTGATTTGTCACACCAGGGGAATGAGAGAAAAGGACAGAGTGATGCTACATGAAAGGCACCGCTGACTGTTCTATCAGAATTTCTTTTGGAGAGTGAGAAGGAATGTTGCTTTGAAGAACTATAAACAGCAACCTCAGGGCCTCTCTCCCAAAACTTCGGTGTACAAAAGGTCACTATACATTAATTTTCTCCAGGATTTCAAGTTATGCAATTCACAACAACTTTCACACACAAAACCAACATGTATGCAAGAAAACTCAAGAGCATAATAGCCATCCTGCTGCAACAGCTGGCCTCAGGGGCTTCTGAGTATAGAAGTACTAGAATAACAAGCTAACCAAAATCCACGATACCTTAACATATCTTATAGGCAAAAACGTAAGGGTGAAGACTATAGAAGCAGCTTACTATTTCTTAACTAATGAAATAACCAGAGAAGCCGCAAAAACAATATACGAAAGTGTGTGACCAGCAAAGAAAAGTGGAATTTCCTTTAAATCAGAAGGAAGAAATACAGCCCAGGAAGCAAGAGAGCAGCAGCACAGCGGACCTGTTCTTTTACAGAAGGGGGCTAAGAACTAGAATTGATGGAGAAGGGCACTAGAGGTCAGTGTGCTTCTACTCCCAGGCCACATTAGAAAAGACAAGAGCACATCATTCAAAACTTAAGAGCTCAGGGAAATTCCTCTTCTTTGTACTCAAGACACTGGCCCCAAACCACTTGGCTTGCTAGCACAACTTGTTATCTGGAGAAAGATTTTCTTAACCTCTAGAGAATTCATTGTGAGACAACAGGAAGATTACTTGTTTTTCCCCCTAAAAAAAAAAAAAAACCCCAAACCAAAAACATTCTGACCTAAACAATCTGAACAATTATAGCATATGATTTTTTCTGAATGTTTTAAATTGCTCACAGTTGAAACCATCTGATGAGTGTTTTGCAAGCTAATCCTGCAACTTAATACTCTGGCATTTTCTTCAAGTCTTAAAAAAAAAAGCATCTTATGCAACATGAAATAAGGTATTTACAGCTCTGACATGCCTGCCAAGATTACCTCCTTCCAAGCGAGACATTACGTAAGAGAACATGCTTAACGCAAAAGGGCGACTGCTCACTCTGTCATTGCTTTCAAGTGTACCTATAGCAGCTACAGCACCTCTAGATGCGACACTAAAAATCTTGAGGAAAGCCATCAAAGAACGAATCCAACCAACACCTATCAGGAAACACAGTCGTGTCCTGAGTGTAGAAGAAGTTTATTGCAACATACTTACAACTTAGCAGAACAAAGCATTTGCTCTTTATATTTTGCTATTGCGTGCACCTGGCAAGATTTACGTATGTTAACGCAGTAGATACCTGGAGGTGTGTACGTTTCTACTGAAGAGTGCACAAGAACAGACCGTCTTTTTGAAGGCATGGGCATTTTTCTCTCTTTGTACTTTGCGAGCGCTGCTTGTACTGCTTCAGTGTGGACATCTATATGGAAAACAACAAAAGAAAAAAGGTAAGAGGTTAAGTTGAATCATCATTTCTTTCTAAAAACACAGAAAGCATCAATGCCTCGAATCCAAAGACTGAATCGCGAGCAATGGTCCCTTTATTGGTTTAGTCATGTTTCGCCCAGTCGCCGAGCTTGTGGAAAGGAGGAGGTTCTCAGCTTCAGAAAAGCAGCCCCTCTTGGAGAGCAGAAAGGTCCAAAGCTAAAGTAGAGCAACATGGTTCTCACTTCTGAAGCTGTGACAACTCCTATCAATTGTTTCTCCTCCAATGCTGTTTCGTAGGACTGAATACGCCTGCCTCCCACTCAAATTCAGCTCAGACGCAACGGCTTCTGAAGTCAAGGGAGGATATAAGCAGGGTCAAGTTGACATATTTTCCTCATGAAATCAGCTTGAAAAGGCTTTGCAAGTATCATTTAGGGAGAACACCCAGAAAACCAATGCTGAAGCCACAGAGTACCGAGCACATTAGTTCTGAGCTATGATTTATTTTTATTTTGGGGGTAAATTTCAACACAGATACTGAGAATTGGCAACAGCACTGGACGACTCAACCTTCAAAATCCACAATGGGAAAAGAAGTGAAAAATGTATACTTGAAGTTCTCACAAAAGAATGCAAGTAAGAAAAAACAGAAGATGCTAAACATATACAAAGAACTAGGGAAGAGACACAAAGTGTTTTTGCTTGCCTGAAAGCAAAAACTACCTTAATATACTCGTTGGGTATATGTTAACTTTTCTTTTTTTAAGCCAAAACTGAGATTAAAGAGGAATTCAGTGTTCAATCAAGACCACACTGCAGACAAAATTTCATGTATTCAAGTAATTCTAAACTGCCTTCAGCAGATTTTTCTCTTTGACATATGTATTTCAATGGTGTCGAAAGCTGAAACTTATGCAGAAAGAAAATTCATGAGAAGTAAACAGATGTCAAGGAGAAATGAGGCATTCCAAAAATACACTTTGACTTATGACCTAAGATTCAAACTCACGAAAAACAAGCACAACATGTCTACACTGATGCATAGCCACGGAGGGCCCAAAAGCAAGTATTGTGATTAGGCATTTGTCTTACCACATTTCTTTTACGTGGAAGCTGCTATACAAGAATTACAGAACACAACTGTTCAATTTGACAAAAAGATGTATTCCTTCATTAGGTATCCATCTAAGGTTGCAAATATGGAACAGGTCTATAGACTTGTAGGTATGAAGCCCAGGCATCTGACACACATACATTTACACAACTTACAAGAAAAAAGTAATTTCTCTGCCCCATACCTACAAGGATTAACCTTGATGACGACTACAAGTAAAGCTCCATATTTTACGGTACCTTTTTTTTAAAAAAAAAAAAAAGATACTATTTCTGGTACTAGTCCTGAACCCACTTTGGTCACGCTCAGCATGAGGTTCTTTTGAATTTATTTTAAATATGCTGATCAATTCCAGTCAACTGACAAAGCAAGAGATAGCTCGGGGGAAAGCTAATCAGTACATATTGTAATGAAAAACAGAAGAAATTTGTGAGCGTCCCAGAGAATGAAAGGCTATGAAACAGCAAACCACAGCACATGGATGTGAACCTGTAGGACGTCCTGGCACGGAACACTTTCCAAATGCAGCTGTGTCCCGATGCACTGGATAAACACCAGACACTTGGGGGACAACTGTTCAATCCTCCGTTTCAAAAACAGATTACAAATGCTGCCCACAATCTCAGAAGCATGACCTCACCGGAGACGGCTTCATGCAATATATTTCTAACCAACTTTAACACCGGCCGATAGCTTCCTTTCAGAATTTCCATTCTTAAGTAAATCAGACAAAAATCATCATAGCTTAACCTGACATCTTTTCCTATTTTCGATGAAAACTGTTCCATTTTCATACACAAAAATCCCCCCTGCTCCAAAGCCTATCCACACCACGTCCTTCAGGCACCTAACTTTTGGTCCCTGACTACACAACACGATTTACTGCAATACCTGACACCAAAGAGACGCCACGAGAGAAGCACGTTAAAACCCCAGTACTGGAAAAGCACAGCGCCTTTAAGGGAAATGCCAGCAAAAACCAATCCACTCTCAACCAAAAGATCAGGAAACTGCTTTTCTTAGTCACAGGTCCAAATGAGAAACAAACCGTTTCCTTCAGCTTGGCCAAACGGATCAGAAAAATCAAAATAAGCCCTGTGTGCATGGTCCCAGACACCACCTAGTTTTTTGCAGTAACAATGCCACTTTTCCAGTCTGCAGCTCCTTCCAGATAATCTGTTCAGCGCTGTAATTCAAAATATATACATATATTCACTCTACCACTATATACCCTCTACCACCTGTGTGTTCTTACAAGACTTAAGAATTTACTACGTAGATGCTTGTCTCAAGTAAGAACTTTTTGTGCAACTAACCTATGAGGTTCAAGGACAATGCTGTTATGAGTGGGGAAATATATATTTAAAAAAAATTCACTTCTTAAACGTCTACCTTTTGAGATAAGATTTTTTTTTTTTTTTATACTGGGCACCATGTTAGATTTTTGCTGCTGTCCTCCTTCACAGCCAGGAGCTGGTGGTCATAGATGTTTTATAAATTCAAAATTCACTAGCGTCTCCCTACGCCTCGCCTCCCTCCCCCTCATCTGGGCTACCGCTTTTTTTCAAGTCTTGGTTCCTCCTGATCTTTAGTTCTGGACTTCTCTCCCCTCCCTCCTTGTAAGCGTCTGCCGCTGAAGTTTATTCTCACCGATACCCAAAAGCAAACCTCTTAATTACCACAAAACTCTAGGAAGTTTAAGCAGAACTCAACGCATTTCTTGTTTCGCTGTGTCACTTAGGTGCACCAAGCACATTCCTGCTATCCAAACACTCGAGAATATTACTGAAATTAAAGGTTCGTTTTGCAGCCTTAAGAGTCAGGGGCAAAATGCCAGTTCTGCAGGACACATTTCCATAGCAGAACTTGAAGTCAAAACCAAGCTGCGTGTGTTTTTTTAAAAAAAGATGGTAACTATTGTATGCATTCACTTCAACCGTACCTGTATCTACATATAATTTAGGGATCTTACATTAACATCTGGTAGGAAGAACGGGAACGTAACAAATGGTTTTTCTGCAGAAAAGGTCTTTCAAAAGAGAAAAATAACACACAATATTTATAGTCCGTATATAAAGTAATTAAATCATTAAATATGGTTGCAGATAAAGAAGACGAAAGCATTCTTAGTTGTGTTTCTAGGGAATGGAAAGGCCTAGCTCGAGGCATGGGTGTGCTGAGGCATTTTTCACAAAGTAGAGCGGGACAGGTCGTAACATCACACAGATTTGTGGCAGCAAGCATGGGAACTACTTTTCATTCCATTTCCAGAAGGCAAAAGCAGCACCACCTCCTCCTCCCGCCACAAACCCTGGAAAATACTAGATTAAATTATAAAAATGCAATCAGAAGACAGTCGGGATAAATTTTTATTCATGTTTTATTTTTATAGCGCTGATTTAACTCATCAGTTCCTTCTGTACTCATCAAGATCTATTTCCAGCTTGAAATTTTTCTTTGAGTATCTTGTCCTTGGATAGCAACCGAGTAGGACCATCCTCTCTCAGCCAAAGAAATTAAGTAATCGGTTTCACTTCCCTGGAACACTTTGTTCCTATTCAACGTTTCCTTTAAGAGGTTTTCTACATTATGTATACGATGAAACAGACTTCACTAAAAAAAGCAAAAGGAATGAAATAATTTTAAAAGAAGTAGAACATTTAGGGTACAAAACTTCATAAACTACTATAAATTAAAGTTTAATTTGATATTGGAATTGCAAAAAGAAACTCTCTACCGTTGTCTACTCTAAGTATCTTAAACATTTGCTGTGAAACTCATTTAACATGTAAGAATTCTGAAATTCTCTTCATTTCAGTGGATTAAACAATCATTAGACTGAGATCAAACGTGATCAGTATTACGCCGTATTTCTGAGAACAGGGAACGCAAATGTTCGACCGTGAACACTGAAAGGGATGAACAGCAAGCCCGGCATCATATTGACATGAAGATTACACATACCCAAGCGAGAAAAACCCCCATGCGCTGCCATCCAAAAGCAGAAGAAAGTCTTGAAAAAATAGTTTGATGTTTCCGCACTTTATTAAAAGCTGCAAACTCCCACCAACAGTTTATTATTGATTCAAAACATTTTTTTCTGTCCTCTGTTGTTGTGAACCATGTAATCTTCTCTTCCATTTTATGTACTATTCTCATTATCCTTCCTTCTATGTGTCCTTAAAAAGGATAGGGGAGGAGAATTAAGAAATAGTTTGTGGACTATAAATCACCTAAAGTCTTGCACCCTAAACCCTCTAGCTATTAGAAGAGCATTTTTCTTTCCTATTTGTAGCCTCTGCTTGTTTATCAGCCTCTGATTCTTGTTCCTGCCTTAGGCACAGAAGGAAGAATTTCTATGGTTGTCTGAATAAAAAATGGCATTCGTAGGTCGACCAGTTTCCCTACCGCTCGCAGATCTCCAAACACCAGCAGCTAAAGCAACCGGTACTGTCTGCCTCCACAAACGGCTGCTGCAATCTCGCGCCCCGCATGAATGCATCCCTGTGGTGACGATTGCCAGGTTAAAAAAAAAATTAAAAAAAAAAAATTAAAAAAGCTAGTATGACTTCAGGAAAGTTGGTACAGCACGGAGACTAAGTGTGGGATCAAGCTCTGTGAAAGGAAAGGACAGCGGAAAGGACAAGAAAAAAGGAGAAACAGGGAAAAAGCCGGGGAGAAGAGGAAAAGCCGGGGAGAAGAGGAAAAGCCGGGGAGAAGAGGAAAAGCCGGGGAGAAGAGGAAAAGCCGGGGAGCACTGCTGTATACTGCGTGCTGCTGTACAAGTATTCCCCCGCACGCTGAGCAGGCTTGTTCCTCATCCGGAGCAGCTCCTCAAACGCATCTCTGTATCCCGTTCCAGGCAAGCTGGGAGAACAGCCTGATGTTACAGCCGTATATCCAACAGGCTGCAGACCCGTAACCAGGAAGAAGCGCAAGAGCGGAAAGAGAAAACATAACTGCTGGGAAAGATTTTCAGCGCCCCTTACCAGCTAACTCACTTGTGCGCTTATCCCAAAGCACGCAGCAGTGGGACTGAACACAGGAGAAGGCACCCACCAGGAACCACATGCCCTCCCTTAAAGAATAACCGGCAGCGATGGCAATACACTCATCGATACACCCTCTGGATGGAGGGTATGAGTGTCCGAAGACCCCCACGGCAGACAAGTGCTTGCAAAGTCTCTGCATTTCTCACTTTCTCTATCAGACTGTCATCATTTAACAGCACAACCTAGTTAAAGCACTGTAATGTTAACTGCTGCTCTGGGAATTCTTAGGTCATTTAGTAGCCTACAGTATCTATTGATGGTATTCACTGTTGGAAATTTTGGGGTAATATTTACTGCTGGAAGATAAAAATCTGCGGATGATAAAAATTATAGTTAATTTAAATGGACAACAACTCTGGGAAACTGTAAAAAAAAAGTGCTTACAGCTAGTATATGGCAGATTAATCGCATAAAAAGGCAAAATTGTTTCACTTGCTTATTTTAAGTAATTTATGTTGATGTTTCTAAAATAACTGCAATTGCTCCAGGAAGAGATCCTGTTCTACGAAAGGTTGCGTTCCGCCCTCATCAGCTACTCTTGAGAAGGACGTAGCCGAACTGATGAGACGCAAATAAAAGAAAAAAAAAAAGAAATAAAGGTGGGAAGGAAATAAAAGAAGAAGAAACAACACACCCCTTGCACCCCTGAAAGTCTAAACAATATATAAGGCATGCAATTGATAGAAGAAGCAGTAGTACCCAGATTATAGCCTGTTCATCCTTCACAACATGTAACCTGTGTCAACGCACAGGGAAATTTTAAAAGGCAACGACATTGCAAGCTGCTGGTGGCGGACACCTTTTCTTTAGGTAGAAAGTGCTCTTAGCATAGCTAGAATTTCTCAGATAAATTGGGACGGCTTTGTGAAGCAGAATTGTGACTCTTTTCATGCCAAAGTATTGGGAAGAACAAAGCGAAGCTACTTCACAGTAACCGGCATTTTCTGAAACCTCCTGTCAACTTTTCTATTCATGCTCTACGTATCCATAAATCTCACACACAGCATGAGTAGCCGTGAAAAAGAGCATCAACAGCAATGTGAAGCATTTTCAGACTCGAATGAACTAGATGATTCGACATCTATTAGAATCAGAGTAGTGATACTTTCAAAGAGTAAAAATGCACACAGCAAACACCTTGCATTCTTCTTTCAGTCTATCTCTACACTGAGACAAGGAAGAGAACCACTAATGCAATAAATCTGAAGAATTTTTTCTAAAAATTAAGAGAGGAAAAAGCGGAACAGACAGTGGCTTCTGAAAACTGTATCTACATTACGTTGCACAGACGTTAAGTTTAACCTCAATCAAAGCCATGCATTTGGTTTTGATACCACCTGAGCACACTAAGCCTTGTCTTGTCATATCTCACTAGTGGAAGAAAGAAATCCAACTACGCGTGTTACAACTAAGAACTTTTTCGCCAAGAGCTCAAATTTCAAAGTGGAGAACATGTTCTAGGCAAGAATTTTTAACGAAACACGAGCTAGCGGAGCAGTGATAGGAAACCATGGAAGGACTTGGCAGTCCACACGAAGTACTACCTAGGGTTTGGGCACTGGCCAGTGATTAAGTACAAGAAATAGCCTAAACCCCCTACAGATCAGGCTTCATCCTGAGTAACTGTCCAGTGGCAGGACTGCCCAAACACTTAGGGGATCATTCCAAAGTACTCACACAAAGCCATGCAAATATCAGCTAAGTTCTACACTGATGAGACTGAGCAGTACTCCGGCATCACCGGAACTTGAGTTAAAGAATTTTAAAATCAACAAGGCCATAGAAATATTAACTCTAGGATAAGAGGAAGCACTGATAATTAGCACTGATAGACTAACATTTAAAAGCCACATCTATTCATACGCAAGTACACCAGCTGAACTTGTTAACATCCACCCACTTCTACATGTCTTCCTTCACTGTAAGACTAATGAGCCCTATACCAAACTTCCCCCAAGCAATACCAGTAATCTGGCAGGGTGGTTTACCTGCTTCTTGCTTTGTTTGCTTTTTTAAGTATCCTCAGTGCAAATTAAATAGGACATTCAAGGCTCCGAGACAGGAGAATTGTCCGTGTGTACAGTGTGCAGACAGCTCCAGATCCTTCCAGCATCCCCAGCTAATGGTTCCCAAGAACTCCCTATCGGAGTTGTGCTCTTTTTGCAGATTTTACTTCTGTTAGTTTAACAGCATCAAATGCTACTTTAAATGAATTAATTTCTATCAGATTCATGATGCTGCTTGCAATTTATTTGGAATCCACTTGATCACAAAGTAACTTGGACCTCATGGCTGTAATTCAGCCACAAAATCTGGGAGGTTTGGGGTATGTATGCAACAGCAGAATTACACTGACGATAAACTTGAAATGCAAAAATAAATTTAAATGACCAGTTTGTACATACTCTTAAACATGTCAGTTAGTTAGTTTTGATACTATGTAATCTTCCCTGACATTCAGAAGTTTCTTCTTTGTGTAGATGAATACACGCATCTTTCCCAGGAGTCCACATATATCCTCAGAATATTTAAGAAGTCTCGTTCATCCTTCAGTTACTCACAAGGAACCCATACAGGCATACCAGCTCCATTTCTGCAGCAAGGTTTTAAATGCCAGCAGTGCAAATATGATGCAATAACCACTATGCCCAAGCAGTTGCAAAGCAAGTGATGCAAGACCAACAACATATTAAAGATGCGCAGTGCATGTCATTACTTGCGCTTCTCATCCCCAAACCCAAGACAGGTAATTACCCTGGAAAACAAACAAAAAAATTTCCAGTTGAAAGCCCACAGGTGATTTACGAGAGAAAAGCTTCCAAACACCTGCCTTTTCTCACTATTGTGACAAGGAATTTCACAGGGAAACAGTGTACTTCAACCACCTGAAAAGTAACAATGGAAACAGGATGCGACCAGGATATTGATATTTTCACAGAAGTTTCCAAAACAGGTTTGTCACAGTGGTGTCCATTTAAAATTAAGTAGAATATCCATTGTGACATTTCCCTTTTTTGTGCACTTGCTTTAAACCAGGAAATATTTGAAAGAGAGCTACAGTAAATATGATAATCCTATAATCTTCCTTTAACAAAACAGCCCTGCCAACCAAGCAAAAAAAGTCCCCACAACCCACATGCTGTAGTCTCCGACAGGTTTAAATAACTGCTCCAGAGACCGGAAACCCAAACAGTAAACAAGAGAAGGTTGTTAAGCACGGCGTAAAATTTACAATAAGAAAAACATCAGAAGGCACGTCTGCAATTTCTTTCCCTCCTAGCATTTCCTCCATTCTGGATTTGAACAAAAACGCTTATGTACAGAAATATAAAAATCTACTTGAGAAATATTCATAAGCTCTTCTCTTCTTCCAAAGCAACTTAAAACTTTTTCTTCAGGTGTAGGTACTACTTTACTGGTACAGTTTTCCTCTTAACACACCTGATGTTTTAGCTACATTTCTTTTCCTTACCAGATCGGAAGCGCTCGTCCCTCGAGTTGGTAGAACGGGATTTCTGCTGTTTAGAGACAGCAGCGGTAGCTTGCGAAGAGCCTGAGACTCTGTTCTCTGCTTGCAGGGAGGGATCCACACCTGAAACACAGTTTTATTTCAGTGCCAATTCAGGTTCATGAACAAAACATCTGCTTCCCACGTCTACGTTCTTTTACCACCCTTGACACCGATTTACAAGCTCAACTGCAGCCCTAAGTCTGTATCTTTAAAAAAATCTCATCTTCCAAATGCATTTTGAATTATTTAAACATAAACCAAGCTTGATCTGATAAGCGTTTCACATAGAAGATAAGCAACACTTCCAAATAACAGAAAAACTCCTTTGCTCCTCGCGGGAGTTTACAATCACCTGTCATGAGGTGTTCCCTATGCCAGACCCGTGCGGCCGGCAGAGCGAGGAGAGGGAACCAACCGTCCCCCGGTTTACTGCTAGACATCAAGGGGAATGCTGCAGAGATGGTCACAACTACACACTGGACACGGAGATCCTGAAGAGACAAGATGATACTGCTCCACCTTTTAAATAACACTTGAACTATTCTGTGGAATTTCTTTTGAGTCTAAACACAAGACAGCTGCTTTGAGTAAAATTTAGGAATGGGCATACCTGTTTAACCTATTCCCATTTAACAGCAACACCCAGAAGATTCACATTTTACAGAAACTCCGCAGTTCTCTAATAAAAACGGTGGAATTGCTCTGTCAGCTTCAGCTGTCTAAGAACTACTGCCCTCGGGTAGGTCGGCTGGGTACTTTACATACCCCCCTTATTAAGGGATTACAGATCTTCCCATCCCCATACAGGGTAACAAAAACACAGGGAACTGAACCGCTCTCTAGCTGTTGCCTCTGCCCCTGCCTAGAACAGGGCTCTAGACAGATAACCAAGAGCAGACGCCTACCTTTAGGCTGGCTAACGTTCAGGAAGATTAACCTCACCTTTACATTCTAGCACAGTAGAAATAAGAAATCAAAGGGGCGGACGGCAGCTATTAAATACTCCCTATCACTGCCCAGCTCCCCAGACAAGGAGACTCCTTGCTGGCTCTTGATACATCTGCAAGGACTATACAAACTGGAGCTAGGAGCTTACACTTGCAACTTTATTTGCCCGTCTATTGTATATCTACGCCTAAAGTACAAAACCAAGACCTGAAACCTCTGCAGGCGCTCTCTGAGGACACATGTCACGCACAGCCACGAGAAACCAGAGGACCACAAGGAACAAGGAAGGACTCTCTTCAGTTTGTACTTTTAAGACAGGTGAACGATCGCCTTCAGAAGCGCAACAGCTGCTGCATACCAAGTACAACAGATGTAAAATTACAATACCGTCGGAAGGTTTTTTTGTACGAACCTATCATAAATTTGTGATCTTACGTGGCCATTTGGCTTAGCGCTGCGTTTAATAGCAAACTTTCCTTAACCATATAAAATCTGCTGCACCAAGTTTACTGTTTCTAGCCCTTGCACCTCGTACTGAGCGCATCTTTCATTTTACTCTTTCCTACTCTTGAAGAGCTTCTGCTTTCCTACCTGCCCTCAAGTCTTGCTAGAACTAGAAACATTTTCCAAATGCAAATATTTACAGAAAGCAGCTTTCACTGAAGACGTCACTCAAGAGGAACCCGTGCCAGTTCCTTTGCAAGTAAAGCTCTTGCTTTAACAAGTAAGAAAGGATTACTCTTTCTCATGGGGTTCCTGTTCCCTCCCCTTTTCCCCAAGTATGTACCAAGAAAGAAATTGGTAAATCTAGCAGTTATAAGAGATTTTTATTAAGACCTTGCAGTAAAACACGGTCTTCACATTTGAAGTGCAAGTTTTCAAACAGTAACTGGATTAAATATACCAGTTCTACCTCAACTGATCCAAATGAACTTTCCAATGGGCTCCTTAAATATGATATCCCCAGGAAGAGTGTTTTATCATCTCCCTGACTGAATTAGTTGCAATACGTCAGCTTTCTTAGGTATCTGTTAACAGCACTAGGTGATCGCCCTCCATCATCCCTTTTTCATCCTCATTTGCAGCTGAGAGTTAATATCTCTGGATGTTGAAAAGGCAACCTTGAGTTAGCCATAGGTTTGGGGAGCGTGTGTGTGTGAGAAAAATGAGCGTAAGTAATNAGTATGTCAGCTTTCTTAGGTATCTGTTAACAGCACTAGGTGATCGCCCTCCATCATCCCTTTTTCATCCTCATTTGCAGCTGAGAGTTAATATCTCTGGATGTTGAAAAGGCAACCTTGAGTTAGCCATAGGTTTGGGGAGCGTGTGTGTGTGAGAAAAATGAGCGTAAGTAATAGAAAAGGAAGAAACATTTAATAAATCGCGCAGATTTAAGTTTTTAGAAATTAATCCAACTCCAAAGACATGCTCCTGTCTTTTACAATTTGCTATAGGCAAAGAACAAACACATTCTCACCTAACAGAGTTTTCCTGCTCTCCAAAAGTAAAGCTTTTGAAGCAGAACACAGGCCAGTAAAGCAAGCACTTGACGTTTCAATGCCACCCAAGGTAAAGAAGTAACATTCCTTCAAACACTTTAGCAGAACTCTGTTTCTAAAAGAAAAGCCAATTTAGTCTACCAACTGTATTGAGTCAACATATCTGATACTCCAAGGGTGGTGAAAACACTTTAGAATTGTATTTTACCTAAGTTTTACATAACCACAAGTCAAGAGTCCAGCAAGATTTGTTGATCTGGAAACAATGAACAACAGCATTTCGTTAAAAAGACTGAGGCAAGTCACCTCCTCAAAGCCCAAGCCAAGAAAACAGCAGCTACAGGCACACCACGCGTAACTAAGGTGGTGAAAAAGAGAACAGGACAAGCAGCTGTGCTCGGCGTCTCCCCAAAATAGATTGCCCATTTATTAACATTTCAGACAACAGCGTATCTACATTAGGAAGCTCAATAGGTGAAACAGCGGGTGAATTTTGTGTGATCTGGTCACAAGGGACCTTGGGTGAAGGAGGCAACAAAAGAGCAGGAGATTATTTTTTTTGTGTGCCATTTTTTCCTCAAAAAAAGGGTTCTTGGCTCTAAGTGGAAGAAGAGATTAGTGGCAAAATTCATCCATCAGGACTCATAAGACCACCACCAAGCCCCTTTCCTGCTCTGCGATCCCATGTGCCCAGCAAAGCTGGTCAGCATAATGTGTGATCAACCGCATCTGGCACAAGGGTTTAGGCTAATTCCCCCCATTCACACTGAAAATGTTTACAAAAATAACATTTTAGGAAGTATACACCAAAGACATTTGATCCACTATCGCTGTATTTTGTCTATTTTTAACTTACTCAAAGCTAGCAAGAATTAAAAGTCATCTTAAAGGGGCTGCTTCATCCAATTAACTGAGCAATTCACTTCTACAGGATGAAATTCAAGTTTGTAACTGTATTTTTCCATCCACTAATACTGGAGAACCAAGACTAGCGCTGACTGACATTTCTAGCAACTTTTATTTACCCAAGCAAAAAATATTTTACTATAAGAGCACTGAACAGTTGACAGTACAACAAAGACCCTTTGCTAGCATTACAATTAGGAGGATTAGCATCCATTGGGAGGACGCCTAGCTAAACCCATCTGGCATCAGATGGGCAGAGATGAAAATTTCGAAGACATACTTTGCAAAAGTACAAACTTCATTGCTAGAGGACTCTCCTGGGCAACCCACACGCAGAGCAGTCGCCCTATTGCCTCTTTCACCTCACTTGCATAAGATGTGATGCCTTAACGTCAAACTCAGTGGTTTTACAGACTTTCACTAATGTCTCAGCTCTTACTTGAAAAAGCCATGAGACATTCAAATCTAATTACCTTCGCAAAAAGACCGATCTTGAAATTCATCTCCCAAAATAGAAATTCAGACAAAGTAATTTCCGTTCTAAACTAGGTTAATTTATGAGAAAAGCTGTAGCAGTTTACTAGCTGAATCTTTCTAAAGTATTCTCTTCCGAGTTTGCATGATAAATTGAAAAGTAAAACAAAGGAATTAAAAGCGTGGCAGCAATTCCGTCATCTCAGTTTTACTCGCGTTGCTACCCAGTTATGTGCCATGCCTCCGAACATCCACAGCCTGCAGAAGACGACGTATCATATTAAAGGGCTTTGCAGAGAGGAGAGGGGAAGAGGGAGGCTGAAGGGGAAACTTTAGGCTCTTTGTACATGCGCAAACCTTTCTGCAGCTGTTGAACTGGATCTAGAAATACGAAAGGAACAAAAGACGACAACCAGATTCAAAGCACTAAAAGAAAGGAAAAGGGGTATGACAAGGCAGAAAATAAAACAAGTGTGGGAAACTCCCGGTGTGGCTCTAGGCCAACCTTTTGGTCCATCCAGCCCTGCTCGAGCCCCGCTCTGCTGTGTCCTCCGCACCGGGCACCCTGCTCTGCCCAAAGACCACAGCCAACTATGCAGCCCGCAGCACCCTCCTTCCCTTACTGCCCTCCATGCCCAGGCTCTTCAGCCCATCTCACCTAACCTTGTGCCTCTGCTTTCCACCTCCTCTCCGTGGATTCAAGCCCTATAGACCTTCTGTTCATGTGTCTCCGTTGCAGTCTGTTTGCCACCCACTCTCACACAGGGTCCCTAGCAAAACAAGGGAGGTTTTAGCCAAGGACTGCAGTATTTCTTCATTCCCTCTGCCTGCCCTAAAGGAGAGGGTGCTTCAGGAGTTCCCTAGGTAGACAGGCGGTCTATAAGAATAGGTAAGGTATTTCCTGGCAGGTTTTTCAGCCATTTACTAATGTATGCAAGGAGCAGGGGCAGGGCCAGGTGTGCTACAAATAGTCTCTCCATCCCCATTAGTATGACTTCATACATCATGCATCTGTGCACTGCAACTTCACAGAAAATATCTGCGTGTAACCCCTCGATTGGAGGGTTGGAGGCCTGTGACCAGTGGTATGGCCCAGGGGTCGGTGCTGGGTCCAGCCCTGTTCAACNTTATGAGGAAGAATGAGGACCATCTCCCATTCGAATCCTGCATCTCAGCCTCTCCAGAGGGAATTCTGGCAGAAATACACTAACACAGGAAGGATCAAGTAGCACCCGTGCACATACAGAGCAGAAGTCCCTCAGCTAACATCCAACACCACTCTCCTACTCAGCACAACACATCAAATGGAAAAGAACTGGGATTTGACGGTTGCTTTTCTTGCCCAGACAGTACCCGAGGAACTTACGCTAGGTTTAAGCAAAGGGGAAAACTCTTCAGTAAGCTAGGAAAGCCGCCTGGTACTCCTATCTGGAGGTTTGCTTACGATAAGCCCTTTGTCAAACCTCTCAGCTGTTAAACTAACTAATTCATATTTGCCATTACCACACCCTTCTGCAAATATTCTGGGGAGTTTTGCAGTACGGTTCTTTGGGGCAGCCATCCAGCTTACACAACCCTGTTTACATTGAAGAATAAACTCTTCCCCTGCTCTGCTTGCATATAAATCTCCCCCTTCCTTTTGACCGTGCCTTGAAGCCAAAGTCCGTTCATTTGTTTTCAAGAACAACAACATGAGAAAACGGAGTAACGCCTTACATGCTTTTTAACATCTTTGGAGTCTGATGACCCAAACAAAGGAAAGCTGCAAGTGATAAACCTGGAGCAGAGGAAACTGCAAACCCAACCACATCAAAGTTCATGCAGAAATACAGTACTTTTCATTAGAACCAGTGATAGTTGGGACAAAGCAGATAAGAGGGGGAAAAACCCCCTTGATTTCAGATAAAATTCCTTTATCGTATGATTCCTGTGCATCTGTAGGTACTTCACTTTTACCAGACATACCAGCTAGCAGAACACTCCTCTGCTAACAAAACCCCTGCCGGCAAAATCTCCTTGCATTATATGGCTCGCAAGCAACACTACCATTAACGATACTCATGGTGCTTTAAAATTTCAAGCCGCCCTTAGAAAGTCCTCAGCGATAAAGATGTTGAGGCAGTAGAAAATACCAGCTCTTGGGAACATATAAATGAGCAAGGGACGCTGACTGAATAGCATTTCTGGTTTGGGCCTCAAAGAGTTCCTTAGAGATCTACGAAAGAACAAGTTGAAATCACTTATTTTAAAAAAATCTGAAGAACCCTGTGTTTTAATAAACAAAAAAATATGATCAGCTTGTCTCTTTGAAGACTATTTCATCCTAATTATTCTCCAACTTAAATGTAAGACAGCATTGGTCATAGCAGTGAAAGACGTCTCTGTATGGGTCAGTTTGTCTCAGATTAAAACACTGCGAAAAGTTACCTTAACTGGTACCGCTGAACGACCACTGGGTCTCGCGATACTCAGAGGCAAGGTTTTGCTGGATTAAAAAGGAGCTATATGCTCAGGTCACTTGATATTTATAAAATGCAACATTTGGCATCGCTTTTAACCCAGTAAAATAACCTGTGACTGGCTGCCATACAGCGGTTTGGGGTTTTTTTGCATCTAATTTTTTTCTTCAAATACTGAATATTAGCAATAATATTTTGCTAATGACAACCAATTCAAGGATTTCCGTTCTCACTAGTTACACTATTACTCTATGAAAAAGCTAACTGGAGACACGCAAGTCTCTAAATGTAATCCACCACAGGAACTCTCCAGGACAGGACAGCAAGCCCATGTTAGCTCTCAAGAAAAGAGATGCAAAGCTTCACATGGTAACCGCTTTTTGCCCTTTTTTTTTTTGACAGTAATACAAAAAGCTTGACCTAAACACCTTGGGTTTTCTAGGTCACAGTTTATGCCATATTTCAGTTAGGTAAGCTTTCTCAAAACTACCATTCATCTGGACTAGTACTTAGGGGTGACAAACACACCGCGTCCTGTAAATAATAGCTCTCGGAGGAAAATGAAGAACGTATGTTTTTTCAAGTTTATAAAGCAGAAGCAGGTCTGGTTTAGTATGCCTGTATCTCTCCGGTTTTCTTGATATGTGTTATATTGTCACTAACAGATAAGCAGCAGTGGCAGTTGCACTACGGCTAATGTATTTTCTTTCATGATTAATCCATAAAAGCAACAATCTTAAAAATTTACTTGCCCGAGCTGAAGATGGACATTTGGAACTTTTACGTGAAACCTGATGGCTGGAGAGACGATCAGAGGCAGCGGGGGTGAAACTAAGTTTTAATTTGGCACTGACTGTTCCTTCTTGTACCAAATTTCTTTCCAACATCTCCCTAAACAGACCTGATGCAAGAAAGCTATTACGTGCTGTGGCTAATTGCAATCGTGTGGCTGATGCAGAACGAGTCTGTATTATTGGATGATTCAGTGCAGATCCACTACCGACTGCAGAAGTACGGCCTCAACCTGAAGCAATTACCTCCAAAGTCAATGGAGGTCTTTTCCCTCATCTCAGGAATAGATGGAAAACAAGCGATGTATTTTTCATGGTTGATTTCATCTCATTTCTTCTGCTTTGGCTTGGAAGTGCTCTTGAATCTTTTAGATCACCAGGTCCTAGCAGGTTCTTCTGAGAAACTATTTCTTTTTTAAGTACTTCAGTACATTTGAAGTACATTTAGGTATTTTAAAAAACACTTATGTTGCCCAAGATGGAATCTCTGAAATTTTCTTTTCCCAGCAGAACTCTTCCAGGTTGGTTCTAGCTACCACACCAAGATCTGTCTTGGACTTTCTCAGATAACAATCTTGGAATTTATTCTTATTGTTCTCACGAATGGCAAAAACAGAGAAAGGAAAGCTTACACACATCTTTCCTTCTCCAGAAATGCAAGGTATTCAAGCCCAGATGACCCTGGGGGGGCCTTGGCTCGGAAGAGGTCCCTCACCTTATGAATGAGCACAGTGGTCAATCCGCAAATCCTGTACCAGTACGGAAGGTGTGTCCCAACGGAATACAGGTGCTCAAGGCACTGGTCTGATTACACTGGCATTTGACAACTAATCTACACAGTAACAGCTGGCCTCAAACGCTAGCAATGAGTTTTCTCAGCTGAAAGCATATTTATACCAGGAAAATTTGACTCCTGAAACATTCAAGAGCTAGGAAGAAAACAAGTAAAACACCCATAAATAAAAAATAAATATATATAGCACTATATAGTTGTTGTTGTTATATTGTTATATATTATAAATATTACATGTATTGGCCAGTGTAGCTGTACAAATATTACGTTTATTGACCAGCCATGCTGTTTTTTATATATATATGTATAATATATATATAAAAAAATAAAACAGCTACACTGGCCAAGCTTTTAAAACTACAGAAAATATTCATTTCTTTAAAGAAACAGCTGGCAGGTGCACAGGAAATTACCACAGTGGCAAAGGATAGTTCCAGGGTAATTCCTATTTACCAAAAGGGAACGCAGACTACCTTCAAGGGACAGTCTGGTTGCTGTCAGAACCCCTGAGGTTCGCAATTCACCCTCCCCTTTGGTTAAAATAGCTTTGAAACGGTTTCAGGTGTCTGGGCTATCAGCAGAACTCAGGTAATGGCATGGCAGCCACAAAAAAGAAATCTATACAGTTACCAACATATCGCATTTGAGTGCGGAGAAGAATTTTTATTTATTTCACATTCAACCATCAGCTCACGGCATTCCACTTCCTAAACACAAAATTTTAATGCTCCAATGACAAATGTAACTGCACAGGTAGAAGTCACCGGCTCTCCCAAGCACAGGGCCGAGACTGCTTACAGAGAGGCTTTTGGAGCCGCCATCGTTCCTGGTATTGTTTCTCACTCTGAGATATACCCCACACACGGGGAATATAAAGTGATTCTAGACAGAAACAGTTCCTTTACCCATCAAAAGTTTCCTGAAATTCAACAGAAAAACAACAATAAATCTCAGCTACAAGTTAAAAAAGAGGAAGGGAGGACAGCAGTTGCTCCCCATCAGGACAGTACACTCCAGGATCCAAGTCGCCAAATTTTGCTGTAAACACTGCTCATTTGATCATGTTACTTCTGCACCTTTTTGCACCCGAGCTCTATCCACAGTCAAAATGGATTTTTGCAATGCGTCTGATGCCATCCACCACTCAGAAGCTTCACTTAGCAGCATGCCAGGTTGCCTACAGATAGAATTTATTATTTCCACAGAGTTTTATCTGAAATTTGAGGTTGACTGAGGAAACCGATTAGTGACTGATTACTCTTAAGGCTTGCTGTTACTCAACACCTGTTGAGTAACTTTTGCACGGTGCATTGGTTGCATTAGTGCAAGGTAACACATTTTAATTAGTATGTCCATATTTCCGTGTAAAACTACATCATTTTATGGCTCCTAAGTGAAATCTAACATTTCTGCTAACTCTTCACAACTGCAGGTTTTCGAATGCAAAACAGAGCCTACAGGAACGCGGCTCCTGAATACTAAACGTGTTCTACTTAATTTTACTGTTAACTGAAAATACGCTTTGCAGCCACCTCTGCCTTTTTCTATTCACCAAGCCCTCTGTGGGGTTATTTAATACGGTCTGTATAATCATTTGGTTCCCCACAGATTCAGCTACACGGTGCAGTAGAAACTTAATCCAATCCATTTTACGTGTCACTGAAAGAGCAGGAGTTCTCATGTGATTAGTTTTCATGTGGCAGCTGATGAGGTGTAACATGAAAAGTTCAACTCCCAGACCTCAAATCTTACGAGTACATGGGCATGCTTTAAGATACAAAGATCATACAACTTGATTCATAAATACCTCTTAAGAAAAGATCCCATCAGCTACTCACGTAGATCTGAACTCTATGGTTACAGATATTTTTTTCCAGTTTCTAACAAGACAGAAGAATCACTTACCCCAAAATTGCAGAAAACCCTGTCCGCATTCAAGTCTAAGTTGGAGAACCCACAGCAGATTCACAGAAGAGTCACCCTCTCCTCTCAAATTAAGCCACGTCTCCACGGTGGCTTCTAAACCTCTTCCACCACTGTTTCCTTCGTTACAAGTACATCAACATGCAGTCCTCTCTCGAGTTCTCTAATCATTTCATATTTCATAAATTTCAAGTAATCAAACCCTTTCATTTCAAACAATTTTCCCATTATAGTCCTTTTTCTACTTTCCTGCCTCACACCAGGAATTCTATTTCTTACTCAGTACTTTCAGTGCCCACTCTACATTTTGTTAAAAACCTTACAAATCAGCAGAATTGTACTATCAGCCAAAGGTTTTAAGAAAACAAGTAGAGCTAGGTACTGATGCACTATGAGGAAGACATCAGGTTTTGTGAAATTCAAGTAAGTACTGAAGAACATGAGATAAAATTAACCTGTCCGCAGTCTTTACATCGTAGACCAACAGAGAAAAGATGACAGTGCATATACTTGGAATGGAAACGACGACCAAATCAGCTTTAGGAAGACACGAGTTACGGGTCCTGGGGATAGTCAAATCACAGTCTAAGAACTCCTCAGATCTAAAATGCTGGCATGCATCAGTCTGCAAAAACTTGATGGATAATGGGAAACTTAACGATTCCTATCAGGAACGCTACTGAGCAAAGGACATTACAAAAAATCCTGCACTCAAATTGTTAATGATAAAAAAAAAAATCACTGCAGGCTCAAAGCCGCTGGGACTCCTACACATTAATCGGCGCCACGCTGAAGTGGTGTCAATTAACAAAATTCCAACCTAGAACTAGGTTAATGGAACGTATGTCAGGAAACTGAAATAAGTAGTTAGCTTAGGGTTTTAAGCAAACTTTGTCTTTTTGCCAGTTCTTTGTGCTCTCCGAGTGAGCTGCAGACAGCTCCCTCACTCTCTTTTCAGCATATTAAAGCTAGGTTCCTGTCATCTTAATGCAAAGCCAGGCAGAAGTGGTAGACCAATCTGCTAACCTGCTATTTCTTAGAAAATGTGATATCAAGCAAGTCGATGAAACCATAGGACCAGCTAAAAAATCGCTCCCTAGGATGATCAGGGAAAACCTGGCTGAACAAGGAGAAATTTTTAAGCAGCTGGAAATATAAAGGGACGTAGGATTCTTAGTTCGAGCCTGATGTCAGATCACAGACAAACCAGGAGACCGCTGAATTGCACTGCTATCTCCTTAAGACATGCTGTCTTACAATCATTGTCTAGGATGTTAAGGCGTTAACCTAGATTATATGAAGTTCCTTCTCCAGAATGAAACACTCCTGAACACCTCAACTTTGAAAGGGAAGCTTCACTGAAAACAATTCTTAAAAAGTGCCATTAACATATTTTTCCTACTTTTTTTTTTCCTCCCAAAGCCATCTAACAGCTCAGTTCTGTAGTCTCATACATACCGCTTCAGCTGAGTCAGCTCCTAAATGAGCAGGTTACCTACACAGGGTATTACAAAACAACTTTGGAAATTATACAGGTATCACAGCAGGTTTCTAGACCCGACAACTGAACTTAATCAGTGTATCACCCTTGGAAACCCTGCCCAGGAGTCGGTGTTGCTTCTAAGACCCCAAGAGTTAGAACTCGACGCGGGGCCAGCAGTATTCATGCAGAAAAGGGGAACAAAGGCACTTTACACTGCTGCCTTGCTTTAAAAGTTAAATGAAAAAAAAAAAAGCATGGAAGACAAAGTGCTGTACTTTGCTAAGCTACACTTGAGAGCTCAGAACTGGAACAATTTGTGCAAACGGCTTTCCAGCTTAAGAGTCGAGGGGGAGGGAAAAAAATAAATCACTATCACTAGAAAGGAGAGCAGGCAGAGTAAATCAACCGTTACGAGAGATTAAAACAAGACACAGAGATCCAAAGACATGACTTTTGAGTAGACTGAGTTCATTGATAGAACATTTCTCCTAACTGTCAATCCTCAGCCAAAATCCATGCTGGTCTCCAAATCTTTACTAAGCTGAGTCAGTGGACAGGGTATTTCAAACAGAAAAGTGAGACACATCCTTAGAGAAAAATGGTGTAAGAAGGAGAAGCTGTGGCAGA
This sequence comes from Steatornis caripensis, assembly GCA_013398225.1. NCBI lineage: Eukaryota > Metazoa > Chordata > Aves > Caprimulgiformes > Steatornithidae > Steatornis > Steatornis caripensis. Next base: position 50,498 of record VZSC01019421.1, read on the forward strand.
TGAAGCTAGAGCTTGCTGCTGACCGCAATATTTATCCAAAAAATCCAAACTGCTTCTTTTCAAGGAATGAGCCATTTTATAGAGGTGCGTTAGGTCCTGCGTAGTCTATAGAGCATTATAAATTTGCTAAGGAAAAAGCTACAGCTGTTCTTAAAAAAAAAAAAACCAAAACACAAAAGACCCCACAACAACAAACTTGTGCTAAGAATGCCATGATGAAACACTAGATCACATTCTAACAGCTCAACACCAAATACACACTATAAAACTTCCAAAACACCCCAACTCGGCAGTCAGCAGAACTCACGAGAATATAACCCTTTTGTCTCTCCTGCTATGAAGACCCAAAGGGGTCACCGCATCAAGACTTCAAAAACAAATGAGACTGTCACCTCGTTCAACAATTTGCAGAAAACTGGCTGGAGATGCCCATTCCTTCTTCAAATCAGTAACTTTTGTAAATATCAGAACCAAAACAGGACAAAAATCAAAGCATTACTCTCCCTGTTCTGTGATCTGAAAGCTAACACTGACGTTGTCATTAAATAATACCTGTTGTTCTTTTACTCTCATTTATCTACAGTGTCTCACTATCGCTTCCACTCATCTCCGTTGTCTTCTCATTTTCTCTTATCTCAACCGGAATCTCCCAAGCTATGGAAGAACTGACCTAGGGTTATTACACAAGACCAAAGCTCAATGGCAGTACAACAGCTTTAACCTCGAGTGATTTAGGTGTCCTAGAATAAAAATAAATAAATTTTAAAGGTCAGGCATTTAGCTTTTGGCCATTGAAGAGAAAGTCTGATCATAACCAGCTTAAGAAGTAATAAGTTATAAGAAGTTGTCAGTATTCTGAAGAAATCTGGAGTGGGAGGTGGGATGGGGAGGTAGAGGGCACGTTCAAAAAAAGCACACTAAAGACCAAGAGCAATGACTAGTGTTTTCATTTAATGAAACTGGCCAACTTGCTTTCAGGAATAACTACTCATTTTCAAAATTATCTTAAAGTCTTGGTTGCAGTTCTCCAACTAAAGTCTGCTGACACAAGTGTTACAGTTTCACATAAAGTGTTAAAAAAACCCCATTTCAGACTTTTCTCTTGTTCTGCACTTCTCTATAACAGCCATTTTCCACTACCGGTTAGATGCCGTGTCAATCGAAAGCTATTAATTCATCTATTCTATTTAGTGAGAACTTTTCCATTACATATTTTCACAGATTTAGTGCAACTTATATGCAGTCTCTTACCTTGAATTAGTGGTATGTACCGTGCTAACAGCTTTGCTCTTTTCTTTTCATATCCTTTCTGGGTGATGTCTCCTAAAGAAATGAAGAAATAAATTCACATTATTTTGAACAGTTTTTAAATAAGCCACCTCATTTTCGTCACACCTATGATTAACCTCGCTAATTTTGAATCAGTCACGTTAGCAACAAAGACCTGGGCACGTCAGAGACACTCGCGGCCATACACATACCACTCATGCAGCGCTACCTATGCACGTATGAAAATGAGCGTCTTGGAGCTATCTGGCAGAGGAATAGTGTTTTTGTCTGCAGCGCCTGCTCCAAACCCGGTTCTGGAGATATTTGCCATAACGCAGAACGCAGCACAAAACATCTGCAGCGTAACGGAAGCCAACGAAGCTGATCAGCCTGGCTCTGCACCCTTGTCGCGCATCAGAAATGCTAAATTAAATATACCAGCGCGTGAGAGAACGTCCTCTAGCACATCTGTGCCGTCCCTTTCAAACTCCAGATCGTGCTGTCCACTCTGCACCGTGAGGCACAGAGTCTCCGCTTTCAAATTCTACGTGGTGATAATCTCCTTCTAGCACTAGTTTTTATTCACAGTTGTCATCCGATATCCTGTTTTAAACCTCTATTGCAAACTTCACTGGTAAACTGTAACGTCTTTTCACGCAGGCCAGAATAAAACGAAAACTTCTAGAGAAACCCAAAATGAGTTTTTCAGACATTTCAGACTCTGTACTTCCACGATTCTACCAACCGAACAAAGCAGCTTCATGCAAAACCAACAGCAAGCTTAGTATAAAAATTCAAAAATGCAATCTCACTAACATTTTAAGAGCTTTGTCCATTTTCTACATCTCAGCATAGACACGAAAACAGTGATCTTAAGTAACTTAAAACCACCCCCACCTCCCCAAATTCACACTTGCTTAAAGACGGCGAGATACTATGCAGTTCCACTAACAAAGTTGACTTTTATCCCTCACGCTTGGCAAATACATGACAACAGCATGAAATACAACCAAGATGAAAGATATTAAAAATACCTGATGATATTTTTCCAAATGTACTTAAGCAGAAGGTGAATTTTAGAAATGCAGGCAGATAATTATCCTGACTTTAGTTAGGACACAGAAGTAAAATTTTGCATTTCGATCTTTGCTTCAACCACACTGTTCTAGCACTGTACTGGTAAAGAGTGCATCAAAGCAAACTAGGAACAAGAATAAAAAAAGGCATGAATGACATATATTTGGATTAAGTAAAACAGCCTTTCTGCCAAACCCCAACCTTTTTTCTCCATCTTCGTCACGCAACTGTTTCCTTCGTTACAAGTACATCAACATGCAGTCCTCTCTCGAGTTCTCTAATCATTTCATATTTCATAAATTTCAAGTAATCAAACCCTTTCATTTCAAACAATTTTCCCATTATAGTCCTTTTTCTACTTTCCTGCCTCACACCAGGAATTCTATTTCTTACTCAGTACTTTCAGTGCCCACTCTACATTTTGTTAAAAACCTTACAAATCAGCAGAATTGTACTATCAGCCAAAGGTTTNAATTTTGTTGAGTCTTAGCATGCTTGGTGCTTGAACGGATTTAGGTCTTGCATTTGGCACAACTCCAAGAATACTACCCCATGCAATTTCTAAGGCCTCTCCGACCTCAGCCGTCAGGTACGCAGTAAGGGCTGACAACATGACCAAGACCCGGGAATTTGCTGGGCATCTGTCTTTATCCTCACCACGGTTTTCTGCGAGCAACCAGCAGAATCAAGAGTTACAAGGGCAATCCGGAGAAAGACAGAGCATGATTTACATGGGATTAATTCCCTTTGGAAATGAGGCTATAAAATTATACGTAGGATTATACGTTACTAGTCACCGTCATTTTTAATTCCTCCAGACGAGCAGCATGCAGAAGGAAGAACTTCCTTCCTCAGTCAGATGTTACACAGAGAAGTTCTTACTCTGTATTTTAAAATGTTTCTTGGGTATTTGCCTTAACACATAAGGGTTGGTTTTGGTTTTTTATTTAATACTGTCCATAGCAGTATGTGCTCTAAACACATCTCCTCATCCACCTCCCTCCTACATCAGACGACACTGCTAAGGGGAACAAAGTCACTTTATTCTACCACACCCCCCTGCAATCAAGTGAACACGCATCGTTTAAAGTTACTGACAGCATGCCAAAACAAGCAATGAGAGCTTGCAGGTACTGTTCAAAACAGATAAGAAAAAAAAAAGTAAATCCTGGAGTTCTTCAATCATTGCCGGTATTTCAAACTACAACCAAACAGAATTTGTCAGTTTTTGCTCATAAACCTGTGTAAGTATTTCCTATCAAATTTGGACACAAGATAGAAATGCTTCAGTTATCATTTTTCTTGAGCAGTAAATTACTTAGCAGAAAAAAAATACAGAAATATAGTTGTCATATATATACATGCACGTACATTATATAATTATACTAAAACAGGAATGAAATCAAAACAAAACAAAAAGCACAAATGCCCACGCAGATTTGCGTGCCTCGGAACAGCTGATCAAAATGACAAATTACACTCTCAAGTCATTCACTTCTACAAAGAAAGAAAAAGGATACCAGAAAAGAGGCACGATTTTCGGTTATGGAGGAAAAAAAACCACAACAGACAAGAAGCACCAACAGGATTTATCTCAAAACGTAAGTAATTTGGAAGACCAAAGCAATCTCAGCAAGTTCTTTAAGTGACAAATGCCGTACGTAACATGAATTTGCCATACCGTAACTTCAGCGAGGACAGTAATTTTCACAGCTCTGTAAATGAGTCAAGTAATCCTTAAACCGAATCTCTGTGCACATCAGCCATCCTGCCAGGTGTCACCCAACTGAAGAGGTATGCCATCGGAGCAGCAGATCAAAAGGCAGGGTTGGAAAGAGAGTCTCATTTAAACCAGAGTATCTCAAACTTCGGCATCTCGCTGCATTTGGAAATTCTTTGATTTTGCTGGAACGCTGACTCGAAGAATTTTTGGTGAATCGGGTTAAGAAAAGTCCAAAGCCAAAAGCATCTCTGTTGACTTTTGCAGCCTCACTGGCGAGCCCGACTTTGCTGCCCAGCAAAGCTTTTCTTTGTTCCTTTCTCAAAAGCTCAGGGGTGGCTTCCCATTCCTCCTGACAACTGCTCCCCACCCCCTCACCCTCAGAGCCTCAGTGGGATTAACCCATCATTTGGGGTTCTTTGTGATCCCTCACCTCTTCCCAAAAGAGCCGCTTAGCCACATCTGGTACGTCGGGGCCACAGCTGCTGTCATTTAGCCTCACTTTCTCCCTAGTTATTAGATTACACAAAAGCAATATGAGGTTCCTCTGTCTCAGCAAACCAGCTGGGAAGCCTGCACAAAGCTAGACACTGGGCCGAGCTGTTAGTTCTCCGCCTGGAATACCTGACGTATTGCAAAGTAAGTCAGAGGCTCCAAGAAAATTAATCTAGTAGGAGATGAAAGCGTTGGCACTTCTTAAAATGATCTATAAAAATTATTTTCTTAATTAGTGCACAAAAAAGCTGTCATGCAGTTGTCCCAGATCTACCTGGGCGTGTTTTTATTTCACAGCGTTAGCGCTACAGCTAACAGAATCTTAATGCCAAATTAAATAAATAAATATTACCTGCATTTTTTTGGGTTTTCATGAACTGTTTTCCATTGGCTATCCACTTGATGGGTTCAAAAATTTCAAGTAGCTTATTTTCAATTCTGAAAAGTAGGTGGCGAACACCACGTACATGCTTCAATGCTCTTGCAAAGCACACAACTAGGAAACAAGGACGTGCTTTACTGCCGAGATACAGCTGCCGTGCCCCAGCACACCGCAAAATCCTCACGCTGCAAAATCCTGCCTTTGTAATCTCAAGTATTTTATGGTAGCTCTACCGACTGGATAACAATGCTTAGAAAAAGTGCTTTTTTTAACAAGAAATTGGGCATATGTGAGCTATGTAGTTCATAAACGAACACAGCGTGCCTAACAGGAACATTATCTCCTTGGTCACCACCAGAAAAGGTCACCCACAAGCGCAGCAGCCTCTCCTCTTCAGTGCATGAACGTACAGAGCAGGGCACATCCAGCGCTGTTCCAGCTCCTCTGTAGCTTCGTATTCCTGCACCGAGGAGTCCCTGAAGGCTTTTGATGGAGAACGGAAGGTGAGCAAGATGCAGACAGACACTAAACAGCTCATGGAAAGGTGAGCTTGCTATGAAGTGAGCGACTTCTCCAGTCCTTAATTAGTAGTTTGCACTCAAATTCTCTCTGGGAGCAGCTACAAGAAACAACGCACCACACCGTGCTGGCAATAAGTCTCAAGAGTCCGTCGTGTAAATGCTCTTCGCAAGATGAAGCGCGCGTACCATACAGCTGAGGATGGCTCTGTGAGAGCCTAGTACTTGCCAAGGATAAAGAAATGGCTCCAAGCCACCAATTTGCAGAGGTCAAGAACGGACATTTCTAAATGAGATGACTGTGCATTAAATGAGGATGAAAAGAGTAGGATGTATTAGATCTGCTGCAAGAGGAAACCTTTAAGGATTCCACCGTTTGGCCACGGGTGAGCCACAACCTCAGCTGTACCAACTACTCACAAATCACTGCAGAAACTCTGTGCCAGTTCCTCCAGTATAAACTGAAAGTCAAGGGTGTGAATACTGGCTTCTGCCTGAAGAGGCAGTCCTTGGATGGTCTGAAAACGCAGGCAAGTTGCCAGTCTAAAACATAACTTAGACATCACCTGTGGAAAAACTTGAAGTACCTTTTTTAACTTTTTTTTTTTTTTTAAATTTCCAATGTTTCTGGGGACACGTTGTCACTGTACTTGAAGGGCTAGTGGAGATGGAAGAATCAATTCAGCAGTCATCACTTCTAATTCTACCTCTTGGACATGTTTGGTAAATATTTTTGCTAAGTGAAACAACTCGCCAAGCTTTATTTTGCATCACCCTAGAAGTATTATAAAAGGAACACTGCATTGCTACGTGGTTTTGACTTACTTCAAAGTCACAAACAGCAAAAAATTGCAAAAGAAATAATTACTCTGACATCCGTGATTTTTGTCCACTACAAACCCAAAATTAATCAAGGCATTTCTAAGAACTATGACGAGAGTCAACAATATGGAAAGCCAGTAACACTTGGTGAAACAGCTGGAGAAATCAAAAGATAGTGCTGAGAAACACCGAGCCACGCAGCCAGCAGAAGAAATGGTTCTTTCTCATGTTGTGTGTCCTCCCGAATAAATACTGTGCCAACCAGCGCCGAGGAAACTGCTGATAATGGAAGCACATAGGTAGAGAAAAGAGACCTCACTGATACAAAGGCTGACGACAACAGAACCATCAACGGATAGTTCGTCTCACATGCTAAGAGGGCAAAGCTCTGAAACTACAGCTATTTGGGCAGGAAGGCGCAGAAATCGTGAGCTTTTGAGTCGTATCGTGCATGTGCACTGCAAGCTTAAGCATAATTGATACAGCCTCAAAGAGCACCGATGAGAAATCGCCCCCTACATCAGCAGGGAGAGTTCCTTAAGGATGCCTGCTACTCGAAGGCTCGAAAACAATACACGCAAGCAATAAAATAAAAAACACAGCAATAGCTAGTAACTGGTGCATCTAACCTGCCATACAGAAATGAGGAAATTTCTTGTGAGGAAAGACTGAGAGCCCTGGGGCTGTTCAGCCTGGAGAGGAGAAGGCTGGGAGGGGATCCCATCAGTGCTGATCGAAGTCTAAAGGATGGGTGTCCAGGAGACGGGGCCAGGCTCTTTTGGGGGGTGCCCAGCGACAGGACAAGGGGCACCAGGCACAAACTGGAGCCCGGGCAGCTCCCCCTGAGCGTGAGGAAGAGCTTGTTTGCCGTGAGGGTGCCCGAGCCCTGGCCCAGGCTGCCCAGAGAGGCTGTGGAGTCTCCTTCTGCGCAGAGATTCAACCCCGCCTGGACGCGTCCCTGTGCCCCTTGCGCTGGGGGCACCTTGCTTTAGAGGGGTGGCTGGACTGGGGGATCTCCAGAGGGCCCTGCCAGCCCCTGCCATTCTGTGATAAGGATGACAAAACCATGTGAACAACCATCCCTATTACAAAATCTCAAGGATGCTGTTCTCTCAAACATAGCTCCAAGAACTGCACTGAGACCACAAAAAAGATCCATGCTCCTAGGAACACATTTATCTTCTCAGCAAGATGCATTTACGGTAGATCAGGAGGCTTCGGAGAGGCCTTGCTAATAGTAATCATCATGTAGAAGACTGAAAATGGAAAGAGCATGGCAGCAGGATAAAGTTGCTCATCAAGGGGGAGATGCACAGTAGTAGTAATTCCTAAAATAAATACTGAGTCACCATGCTAAGTCGGATCTATACACGTAAAGGAACATCACGTGTCCCCGTCACCCAGCTTTCAAACTCCATAGTATGGCATTTGTTACAGCACCCTGGTAGTCAATATGGGTTGCTGATACCCTGAGAATTGGGTGTGGCACTGAAACACAGCAGTATGGTTGTATGTACATATGCCTAAACCTGCAGTGCCAAACGGGGAGGAGGAAGAGGAGGCGGAGGAGGAAGAGGAGGCGGAGGAGGAAGAGGAGGCGGAGGAGGAAGAGGAGGCGGAGGAGGAAGAGGAGGCGGAGGAGGAAGAGGAGGCGGAGGAGGAAGAGGAGGCGGAGGAGGAAGAGGAGGCGGAGGAGGAAGAGGAGGCGGAGGAGGAAGAGGAGGCGGAGGAGGAAGAGGAGGCGGAGGAGGAAGAGGAGGCGGAGGAGGAAGAGGAGGCGGAGGAGGAAGAGGAGGCGGAGGAGGAAGAGGAGGCGGAGGAGGAAGAGGAGGCGGAGGAGGAAGAGGAGGCGGAGGAGGAAGAGGAGGCGGAGGAGGAAGAGGAGGCGGAGGAGGAAGAGGAGGCGGAGGAGGAAGAGGAGGCGGAGGAGGAAGAGGAGGCGGAGGAGGAAGAGGAGGCGGAGGAGGAAGAGGAGGCGGAGGAGGAAGAGGAGGCGGAGGAGGAAGAGGAGGCGGAGGAGGAAGAGGAGGCGGAGGAGGAGGAGCAGCTCTCCCAGGTGCTGAACTCCCTCAGCAGGCAGGGCCATGCATCACAGGGCATCTTTGTGCTGTGGCATTCAAAAGCGGGCGAAAAGGCAAGGTCAGTACCTCACCAAACAGCTGTTCTCCTGTTAACACCCAACACCAAAACAAAGATTAAATTGTAAAAACATCCGCCAAGGTTGCCATTTAATTGAAATTAACATCTCAAAAACAAGAGCATTTCTGAAGTCTAGCATTTTCTTTCAAAGAAGGTGACACCAGCACAACTGCAACCCTTGATGAAGGGGTTGATGGACGAGCCCCCGTGTAGCCAAACACACTGCACCGACAGCAGCGAAGAAGAAATGTTCTGTTAAGCCTTCATTTTGGGATCACTAAACTGGTGGATGAGAGGGCTAACCCCAGAGCATCAAGTTATGATCTCATGTGCGTGAGTCCTTACCCCATGGGTGAGAAGTGCCATGCTATCCAGCAAAGGAGAGAAAGCAAGAGACATCAGGTCATCACAGTTCTCACTGGGATTAAAGGGTAGAGCTAAGTTGACTGAGGTCTTATGGGCTTGACGAAAAAAAAAAAAACAATCCACCAAAAAACCACCAAAACTTTATTATCCACATAAAGTTTTGTGGACTTTCCCAAAAGATGATCACATAGCTTACACTCACTGTGTAAATACGCTTAAAGGCTTGACCTAGCCAACGCTCAGAAAGACAGATTCACTTCCAAGGCTGCAGACATGAACATTGAATCCGACAGCTGCAAGCAGTTCAAGGTTGAAACACAACCTTGAGGAAAGTCCCTGGAAGGAAGATGAACCCAAGATCAAAACACAAATCCTCAAAGAGAAACTGTAGAAATATCGGAAAGGAAGGGGGAAGGTTAAGAAACACTTGCAGAAATTAAATACTCTGCTACACTTTCTTCTCCCAGATACCACACTTTTTGTATAAATCAGGCAAAAGCCAAACTGATCAACGGGTGATAAAGGAACCAGAAGATGAAAATCATTACTTGCAATTAAAGAAAGGGTTTTGGACCTCCAAGCTACGCAGAAGCCAACGCTTGCTGCCATCCCTGACATACAGTCTCCAGGAGGTCTGTGCTATTTCAATCTGATAATCAAAGTGTTTTTGGGGAAAAAAAAAATTATTCCATAACTATCACTTACCCTTATCTAGAAATTTAAACAAACTGGTTCGAAACCGGATCCACATCAACACAGCTCTTCTGTAAACCATGGTGGGGTTTTTTTCTTCTTTTTCTCCCAGCTGAGGAACCACCACTTTTCCTGGGCGAAACAGGAGTTTACCACTGGATTCTTTCCCTAGTAGCCGAACTATTAATCAACACTGCGTTGATAAACCAGCAGAACATCTCACAACTGTCCGTAAATAAGTAGTCTATTAAGTAGTCTTCGTTCTACATTTTAGCTACTTTTAGCTACTTTTTCCCATTTCAACCGTAACACCTTTCATTCTTTCCCTAAAATTGTATTACAAGCTGTATTTCCATCATTACTAAACTTTACTCTGAAATAAGTGACTGCATACAGACTAGTTATACCGCTAACCCCCAGCTCAGTGGTTTAGGGGTTGGGTTTTTTTGGTTAAGAGTAGCAAGTACATCTGTTTCCAACTGTTTGCTCTTCTATAAACTCATGCTTCACACCTTCATTCCAAGCCTCAATCTATAGCCCAGCATTTCAGCCACAGCTAAGCTTATGTTCACGTTGCCTTTGAAAAGCATAGAAAACTGTAGCCGCATGAGAAGCGGGTGAAGCTTTATCTTTAATATGCAGGAAAAAACACTTCCTTACATCCATAAGTTTGGGAAGCATTCAAACAGCGGTCCTCTACCCAGAATCATTGCTATTTTCTAAAGTAAGGGCTATCGATTGATGCCTTAATTTAGTTTGCAGATGATCAGCTAAGCAAAGTGTGAAAATATCTTGATTATAATCTCTCATATTATACGAATCTGATTTAAATGGATGTAACATCTGATCACTCCATATGGTGATGTGTTTGCCTAACCTATAAGAAGTTGTATTTCAAAGAGCCTATTTTAAACACCCTGAGAGCATCAAGATGCCTTTTAAGCGGTATCAGTTCAGCACAACTACACTGAAAATGCATGCTGTTATTGGTAATTCCTAGTTTGCAGCAGGACTTTCATCCCTCTGAAGGAATTTAAGTTATCAAAGTACAAAACTTGCTGGCATGTAAAAGTAGTAACGTGGAGATACACAACTACTTAAACGTACACAGTTTCTTTAAACCTTTGCATACACAATTAAATCATTGAAATATCAGGTTCTAGAAACTAGACAAATATTGACTAGCTAATTACATTACCTTAATGATGGAAAGGGAAGTAGTTTTACCAACACATCAGTAGCAGAAGACTAGGTTTCCCACCTTGGGCACAATTACACAACGGGACTATCTATTTTACAATGCCATTAATTGCCTTGTGTGCTTTATCTTGGCCTAAATTTAGTCTGCTCAAGACACGAGGAGTTTTCTACTAGCAAAGCAATGCCAAACATTATAATTAGAAAATTCTATTGACACATTTACATACCACCTTCTCACCTCAAAGTTTCAAAGCAGTTGTTAGACAAAGGCACTACTTACATTTTACAAAGTAAAAAAAAAAGCCAAGGTGACCGAGGCATGCAGCACAGAAAAGTCTGTGCACGCCACGTTACTGTGTGCTGCACAAATCCACACTTGTAAACTGTGCATGTACATTGAAAGACAAGACCGCTCCTTTTTAAATATCGAGCTGCCTGGCGTTAAGCCGTTATTTGCTTCATCTGTCAGGAGCCGGCATTTCACAGGGTAAGAGCAGGTTAAATAACTGGATCACAAAAAGCAACCTGGCGAGTTTCCATGCTTAGTTAGCCCAATTAATTAAGTGTTCTTACACTGCGCTGGTAAATCCTTAAGCCCACTCCACGGGGAGATAGGAAAAGCTCAAACTCTACCACTTCCCTTCTATCCCATCGGGGCTCCCTGCAGAATCCAGAAACAGCCTGACAGATGCCAGCTATACACACACGTGGAGGCGTTCCAGTCTGACCCTGGCTCCTGCTCTTGTAATTATTTAAAAACTAGTCCTGTTTTATGTAAGTTGAGACGTTTCCTTGCAACAAAACACACTCTTATCTACTATTGCACCAGAAGGACAACTGAAGAACCGTCTTCATTGAGGTCATGTTAAATTATGGTTTGTATTTCCACGGCAGATGCAAGCTTCGAAATGTAACGCGGCCTGCGGCTTCGTAACCTCAGGCATTTTTAAGTATGAAAACTTGGTTTTGAAACAGTCAATTGATAAGTTCTGTAAAGTCGATTACAATCTTCACCCAGAGGTTATGAACAAAATTTATCAAACCAGATACAGCTTTCCTATCTCATTATTATGTAAATCATGGATGTTGCCCTCCCCTTCAACAAGATGAAGAAAGCCACATGCATGGGGGGTGGGAGGTGGGGGAAATCATCTGGTACATAGGGAACGTACTGTCTGCTTCCCACAAAAGCCAACAAAAGAAGTAAAAAAAAAACCAGACCAGGAGCAGTCGGGCAGCTCAACAAGAGTATCTTTTAAAACTTGATCTAAAAAATATTTTCTGACACAGCTGAAAATCATTTTGGTACAATACAGAAATGAAAAGCTTCTGAGAGGATGCTGTACGCGTGCAATGTGTCCCCCTTTTAAATACTATTAAGAAAATGGTATTTCAAACTAACCAAAATGTCAAGGTACTGCAGAGATGAAAATATTCAGATTTTCTACTTGTCACTTCCTAGATGCATCAGGGACGCAATACGAAAGTAGAATAATTATGCCCAGCATGTAGTAATCAACCATTATAATGAATTAGGCCAGAAATAATTGTCTGAACCAAGTCGTTCTAACCTAAAGCATGCAGCGGGGAGCGAGGGGGCAGATGCTTTGCTGCTAGGTACAAAGACTTCTCTTCCCTTCACTCGCTTGCATTGACAATTTCTACTGCTGTAGCATTCAGGAGCAGGCTCAGACCAAACCCTATTCTGTGATTACCAGAAAAGACTCCCTGAAAACTGCCCCAAAGTTGCAAATGTAGAAACGATCAGATATAGAAGTGGGGGACCACGAAGAAAAAAAACCTTTCTCTTGTACTTCTTGCAACAACTTTAATACACACTCCTCTCCAATAATGCTGTGAAGAGAAGAAAATTATTGGCTAGAGAGGATTTTCTCTATATAATTCAGTTAAGACAACCAATCACAAAACAAAATTCCTATTTAACTTGGTAATAAATGCCTCAGATCATGAAGTTACCCTTTGCCTTGAGGAACGTGTGTGTAAAAATAAAAGAGAATATATGCATCATTTAACGCTGTGCGAAGCTGTTAAGTTGCTGCACCTCCCTTTTCGATCCAAGGAGGCTTCCCCCCCCCGCTTTCACATCCTCCACACACTCACTACGTAAGGCACACTGATTAATGAGCAAGATGAAGAGATTTCAGACTATTAAAACTTCTACACCTTCTACGAAGCTTTATTTTTATGGTGTGCATTTTGGATGTCAGTGACATGGATTTTTTTTGTTGTTCTCTCCACTAATACCCAAGAATTCGCCCCATCAGCTGCAGATGTTTTACAAGCCATTGAGCCTTTCGTATTTATCAGTTGCAAAAAGCACACATTCATACTTTGGTAGCAATCACATCACAGCAAAGATGCTGTTTAGGCACGATGCACAATACTAAAGACGGAAGCAGCCTGATTCAGAAATCCATGACTACGGGAAGATCCAACTCGTTAATTAGACCATGAAAATCTTTCTAAAATCCCAAAACACACAAACCACAGCAAACTATTCAAAATTCACAGAGTACAATCAAACCATACAAAGAGACGTCACGTAAGCTGCAATACCTAGACCGTACACAACTCCAGTTATTTCAAGTTGTGAACTACGCAACTTTTCCAAAGGATTTCTAGGTCTTTTCTAGGTCCGTTTCAGGTTCGATTTGTTTCCTGATACATTATTACCATACGCTCACATGCATTGTCAAACCATGCTGCCAGAGGAAGGAAGAGAGAATTAAAGTTGATCTTGAAACAACTGGGGTGGGATGGGGGTGGCTACTGGGCCCAGTTTTACTATGAATGTAAACACTTTGACTTTTAAAAACAAGAAAGTAGTATATATTTTTTTTAAATCTTCATCATTATCCACGTGGTAAAGCTACAAAATAACACAGTACAATATAATTTAACCAGGAGATTAGATGTCCCTAAAAGACTTTATACTGGATCCACATAAAGCATCCGACGTGATCACAAAGAAACAGATGAAGTGATTCAGAGTTCCTGGCTGAACTACAAAATTATAAAATACACTGAAAAACTGAAAAAGAGAAACCAGCTGAATTATTCACAGAAGCATGCAGAAAAGCAAGCCAGCTGGTGCACACAACCAACCTCTCACGGCAGGAGAAAAAAAACCATCAATCCCTATTACGACCAGAGCACTTGCGTGCTTACCAGCCCGGGAAGCCCCAGCACGGGTCCCTATGATGGCTAGCCTTACTTACACTTATTTCTAGTTGCAACACTACTTATTAAGCATCTAGCTGAGGTTAGGAGCCCATAAATGACCGGCAAAGTATTTTCCTGAATCTGTGACTTGGGAAGTGCAAGAACATGGCTTGTAAAGGCCTTTCTTGGTTACTCACACACCCGAGCTGTGCTTTACCAGTCAAGCTTATCACACAGCACACGCCACGTCTCTCTTCAAAGTCAGCCACTGTGAGTCCTCACAAAAATTAAACCGATCCTCTCACGCCAGCTTTCTGTGTGGAAGGCCGTTATCAAGGACCAAGACCATCCCACTCCACCCCAGCTTGCTGCTGGTGCTGGTTATGGACAAGTGAGCGGCTTCGCTTCTACGCGTCTCCCCTGTCCGCTTGGTCACCAGACAGGAGCCATCACTTCACTACCCATAGTAGGAAAATTAGTTCCTCAAAAGGAAGATGCTGATTTCTTTCCAAATGTTTTCATATCCTCAGCTTGACAAATCTTCCTTAGGAAGACATTCAGACCTCCGTTATCTGATGAACTGGAGTTCTTCCTGAACAGCAAGAACAAAATGCTGTCATTTCTGCTAACTGCGCTTCCTCCTCATTTGCCTTAGAAAGAGCCAAAGGAAAGCCACGTTCAGCGTCTGTAGTCTTAGGTGCTCAAGCCCACAACTAACACCCTGCTTGAGGTCGAACGTAACACACTGCTACCACGCCGTTGCTGAGGCAGTAGCTAACTAGCAGTATTTTCTATAAAGTAGGTTTGTTACAACGGAAGCAGTGAAATGTGTTGGTTTTATTACAGTAAGTATTGAACTGCAAGAAACTTTTTAGAATTGGCTGCTAAAGAAGGGGAAACTAATGCTAGGGAGAAAAAAACCGAAACAACTTCAGCGACAAAGCAAAAAAAACATGTTTCCAAAATTTCGCGTGTGGTGATGTCCATAATCAAAGGCTGTGACGTGCCTGAAAAAATACTCTTTTGCAGTATCACCGACGTAACGCTGAGGTAGGGGCGGTTCAAAGTGACTCGTAAAAGGGAGTCTAGGAGCACCACTACAGCAATAAGTCTCCTTTCCAATGAGGATCACCATCAATTAGGTGAGAGGAAAAAAAGCCGTTGCTGGATCTACGAAATTCATTTAACATTACCAAAATACATCCGTTGTCAAACTGATGGCACTCTCTGTAACATTCTTTTGTATGGAAAACTGAATATTCAAAAACTGAGGAAAAAAGCTTCGAATAAAACTTCATTTGGCTCCTGACTCATACTTACTAGAAAAGTTCCTCAACTACGCACACCTTGTGTCTTGTCTTTTCAGAAGTCCACTTCTTTCATTACTGAAATAATTTACAAATCTACATCTGTAAGCCGCTGAGTAGGGCTGCATCAGTACTCAACCCGCAGCATACACTGAACGCACCACCTGCTGAAAAGATCTTTTTCCTGCCAAATTTGCTTTCAGACAGCTCACTCGGAAGCCACCGGGAGAGCCAGCACAAGGTGTCAGCAGTCCTCCACAAACAGCGCTCAGGACGTCGCCGGAATAAGTTGCCCCAATCAGGTTTTACCGCCGTTATTTTACCCCAACATATTTTGAAGCACTGCCATGGGCTTAGCTGCTAAATTCCATCACAGTTATTGAACCAAGACCTACTTCCTTACTTAGCACTGACCGAAACCGAACACTTGGTAATTTTATAAATGTAATATGAAGATCAGGTCGGCCACTTTCACCTGGTTTTTATTCCAGCACGTAACGGATTTTTATTCTAACAACTCCGACAATACTGTTATTTAATTTAACAACACATATAGCCCAGCCTATGTATTAATTAAATTGAAAGTTTTTAAATCATTCAGAGTGACTTCTAATCTTCCGAGCTTCTTACTATCACATCACTAACTCCAATACCTCTATTTTTTTTTCAGGGATTCCCTCATGGTAGCTATTCACTATTTGGTCCATACAAACAAGACGGATTCTCAAGTCTTCCCTATTCCCACGGGCCGCATCATGTCCTAGGATATGCTCATCTACTACCTTGCTAGATGTTGGTGTTATCCGATGCATCTTAATTCCTTACGCATCACCCATTCAATGGTCACCTTAAAGCTGCGGAGGGTTTCTTGCAAGCTTCCTAAGCCTTTTTCCTCCATCTCTCAAGCTAAGCCCTCATGAAATAATTCCTGTCTTCCCACTCCTTCTAGCATTACTGAAAAATTAACAACAGTTCAAAGATCTTCTCCACTAGCCTCTTCCTCCCTTTATCCAGGGCTCTTGTACACAAACAGCCCTCAGCTGCTGATTTAAAGTTTTCTCACTCCAGCTGACAAGGCTTAACATTCTCAATCAGGGCTGAAAAAAAGGCATACAGCATCTTCTATCCCTTTCCTATGCTCAACAGGGAACTCCTTTAAGTACTTCTGCCTTTCCCAAATTATTTGAGAAACATGGGATTTCAATATGATTAGGCTCCAATATTTCTTCAGATTTATTTGTCCTTCATATAGTTATTCTTCTTTCAGTCCCAGTGGGTCACACTGCGATGATTTTTTGATGTTTCTGTGCTCTGAACCTGGGAATGACTTTTTTAACCATAGAGAGTATCTCCTCATCCATTCTTCTAGTGTTTGCAGCATTATTATCTCATCTGCCTCCAGTTACGCAAAATAAAATTGCTCCAGCTATCACAACCTGCCAAATTAAGCCTATGGCTTCTCAGTGGCCAGTTTCTTACTTTGAGTCTGGGAAACAGTTCTTTGCAAATCGGATTGGAGAGAACGATGACTTCTCATGACAATTCCCTTTACTGTCAGATAGTGTTTTTCCAAACCATAATGCTTTCTTCCTGCCGAGCCACCAATACAAACCTCATACAGACAAACTCTGGCTCCGGGTCAGAAAGAAGAGATGATTCACCCACCGTTAACCAGCAGCAGGAAACCAATGCATGTCTGCTTTACAAAATCGTGTCTCAAAAGATCATAGACCTTCTCTCAAGATACACTTGCGGTTTCAGCAGTGGCAACAGGCAGGTGAAGATCCTCAAACTCAGCAGGTACATAACAGAAGAGGACAGGTGTAGTAGGTATGTAAGTTCCTAAGCCAAGGCCAAAAGGTACTAAGGAAAACAGGATTTAAAAATACCATTACAGAAAATAGACTAATTTCTCCAAGTCTGGTCACACAACATGCCTGGGCTAATTTAGTAGGTTGCTGCTGCTGAAAGATGTAGCTCTGCTTCCAATTCCCAGCCACTGCAGCCTTCCACACGCCAGCTGTAGAGCTTGTGTGAGCACAAAGTACGCCGGGTCAAACCACTAACCTGGCCAGCCAACAAACAGCCAAACCCGCTCACTTCGTGCCAGGTAACTTTTCCGCGCAGTTGGCGAACTGAAACAGCTCCCTTTTTTTGGCACCAGCAAGCTGTCAGATCTTCTTAGCTCCTACAGGGTAACTGGATCCTCATTTTCACTTTTGACAGATATCTCCGTACAAGGAAATGTCAATGAAGCACACAGAAAATTTAACGGTACCAGAACAGCCGTAAGTGTCAAAGCCAGGCAACTCATTTAAGAGGTTTTCCTTTTTCTTCTCTTACACACATGCACTCTCCATCTTCTTCCGCACCTTGCCCATGTCCATATCACACAGCTTTATCTAGAGCTTACATCAAATCTGATGCGCACGTTTGGTGCTGTTAATGCAAGTGTTGTTGAAAGGACATTTAAACGTGCTGAAAATTGTTTCAGTTCATTAAGAGGGTGGCTGAGGAGGGGTGCGGCAGCAGAGCTATTTCTCACCCTAGCGAGGAGGCTAAGGGTGCGGCCGCACAAGGCAGGATTGAGGATGGAAGAGACAGACCCGCTCCCCTTCAGCATGTTCCAAACACCAGCTCCAACACTCAGACCCCTCCAAAACCTGAGAGAAGTTCACCCTCAAAAAACCGCCTAAGACAAAAAAACCCCAAAACTGAGACCAAAAAAAAATTAAGGAGAAAAAAAAGGAGATAGGTGGGGAGAATGTGTTTTCTTTTAAGTGAATTATCTGAACTGGTTCATAAGAAAAGCCTGTTGAGTCCCATAGTTAGCATAAAGGACAGCATCCCGCGACCCAGAGCACAAGACATACCAAACTATGCTGTCCTCAGCCACTGGCGAAACACCAAAGTTCTTCAGCTTAACAGCAAACAGTTATGTTTTCCTCAAGCTCTTCCATTAGCACCAGCTTTGCGCCACAGCTCCTTAACAGACATGACTATTAAATTATTATTAATCACTTAATCGCTTGAAATCTCTTTATTAAAATAAAGAGACTGAAAGCAACTCCGTTAAAACGGTACTCATCTATGAGCTTCCTAAAGTTCACATATTTGATGCTGTATCAGCAAAGCCTAGTACAATCTCCTCTCAAATTCCGAGAGAAAAGGAAAACACCACATGCAATGCTACCCAGTACTAACATAGAAAGTGTGACTGCCTGAAATGCAAGTTTAGACAAACACTAAAGTTACAAACACAAATATGGGAATTCAAAAGAAAATATCAGACTTCAGCTTGTCCATTCAATCCAACACAGTCCTTTGCGTGCAAGTGCTGGGAAAATCTACATGACCACACTCATTTTTCAGCAAGACCTCTGACTCATCAGTGCACTGAAGAGACATTGTTCAATTAACAGAATACTGAATAGGTTGGTGTTTTGTTTTTTAATTCTTTTCCCAAGACATAACAGGCTGCAGAATGCAAGAGCACACGAACAGGAAGGTCATGGTTGGGGGTACAGACTGGGGGTACTTGTGAAGGAGCTACCAGGCTGGCACCACACGCTCAAACTTTTTCATCCTTAAATAGAAAATCTGTACTTGTTTATACTCAAAATGGTCTCATTCAGATGTGTTATGGTATGAAAAGCCACCTGATTCTAAGAGCACGGATCTATTCCAAAAGTCCCACCAGGAGCCTGAGCAGCGCCTCTCGTTGGTGTTCAGAACCTGAAGCAGCAACAACCTGTTGAATGCTCGGGACTGAATGCAGCACAGAAAGCAGGACCACACAAGAAGTTCAAATTTGAAAAAGAAAATTTAAAAAATTTAAAAAAAAAAGAAGGAAGAGATGGCGCTGCTTGCACGATAGTCTATATCTCCAAAGATAACACCTGGATCTGGTTTCACCTTGTATAACCTGTATTTAAATAGATTACCGATACCTGCAGAATAAAGCCATCTACTGGTAAGGGGTTTTTTTTTTGACTCAATCTCTTGCACTTAAACTTAGAAGACTGGAACATAAAAGTTTCCACACAGGAAACTTACTAGCAGTGAAACTGTCCTAGTTCAAAGCAATAGATTTTGACATTTGCCTCCAAAAGCCTTGGCAAACTCAAGGCACCACTGACATTACCCTTCCAAATGCTGTGTCAGAAGCATTTTTTCAGCCGATTACAAGGTTACGTTTAATAGTAGCACATTAAACTACTTAATGCCTTGGCACTCATTGCATTTTGCACTTTAGCAAATCTGTAAGATTCAGAACAAAGATAAAAATGTCACAGGATCGTGCTAAAGGGCTGCTTGCTTTTTCATCCAAAGTTGAAGCAAACGGGCTCCCAGGCGAAGTCACACTCATGACTGGGGATCACACAAGATGGGAGGATGAACAGCAGCACGAGGGCGACGTAACGGAGACGATGTCGACTCCATTTCATGTCGCAATACTTGCTCCGCCTAAGCTTACTCAGCAGGCTATCTGAACTCTGTTTCCAGCACAGAAGTTCACTTACCAAAGAAAATCTGTTTTGCAGAAGTGCTTATCAGAACGATTTCGTTTTGGTTTTTTGTTTTTTTGGTTTTTTTGTTTTTTTTTTTCTTAAGTAACGAGCGAAGTCTGAACGCTGCATTTTCAGGGAAGCGCTACAAAGCTATGCAATCAAGATCTACTTGTCACCAGAAAGGACTGCCGCATAGCCATATATTCATACAAATGCCAAAAACGGACTGCTCTACCTGACAGTTAGGAATCTGTAGTTATTTTTCGCCGCGTATAAGTCACTACATAATACACAGTTAGGATTTAATACCACATCTTATGACGGTGACTATCTCGGTCACTACCGAGACATTAAAGATTTTTGAGATAACAAATGAAAAGCACTAGGATTTTTAAATTGACACCCCAAATCCTGTTTAAATTGTTTGAATAATTGGTTTAAACATTCATGAGACAAAGCCGTTCCTGTTCACAACAGACAAATGCTTCAGGGCTCTACATTATTTTAGACTGGAATAAAGAAGTCCCTATATGTCTAATACAAAAAAATACAGATACTCATAGAGCTAAGGATTTCAAATAGCTATAATTAGTCCCTTCACTTTGACTGATGATCAGAAGACATTTTAATGGCCTTAGCGCATTTCATAAACAGCTGTGGAATTTTAAATCAATTAAATTCCCGTTAATCTAATACGTAGAAGCTGCTGACGTGACCTGTACA
>VZSC01019421.1:81846-94400 GCA_013398225.1 Steatornis caripensis
CATTCCCCGTCTCTCCTGAACTGGGGAGCCCAGCACTGGACCCAGCCCTGCAGATGTGCCCTCCCCAGGGCAGAGCAGAGGGGCAGGATCCCCTCCCTCCACTGCTGCCCACGCTCTCCTCAGTGCACCCCATACACACAGCCAGCAAAAATATGACAGGCAAACCCACAACAGTCAAACTAATCCTCACTTCACGGGCATCTTCTGGGTAAATAGTAAGCGTAGCTCAAAAGTCAACTAAGACCACGTGGAGTCAAACTGTGAGGAACTCCAGCGTGAGAGTTCTCGACGTGCAAGCTCATCGAGCGCTAGAGCAAGGGGAAAATCCACCTCTAGCTCCTGCATAAGGTGGGAATCTGGGTTCGTCAGCTTGTCTGCCAAGAAGTTCAAGGTCATGAATTTTACTGTGCGCATCTAAAACCCAAGGGCAGTAGCAACAAGGCAAAGAGCAAGAACGTGCAGCCCCAAGTACAGCCATTGTAATTCCCACAACATATACTACGACCTCAACTAGCTGTTTTACACAGTTTAAGTTTCTTAGTGATTCTTGCTTAGTAAATGAATACTTAACACAAAAAAAATTAGAAAACTATGCCCAAACCTAAATACTTGCTTTCTTCAAATATTGGGGAAAAAACAGAAGGGAAAAAGCTTTACTGAGCTCTTGTCTCTGGAAACAGCAAGTACTCTTTGCAAATTGAAATAATTCCCACCAAACAGAAGTTATACAAAACATTTATAATGAGAAACTTAAATATTTTTGTTAAACAGCATGTGATTGTAAACAAACATCTTCCCCGCAGTGATCCCGAATGTCTTTCCCTAACCCTCCCTCCCCGTGTGCTTTAACGACATGGCATGTCTGACACGCTTTCTTTGCTACAACAAATTCCCACGTTGTCTTAACATTTCTTATTCCTTATAATGTAAGGCAGAGCTCCCATATTGTGGCACTTTTACAGAATTCAGGCTTCATACCGGAAAGCAAAATGATCTTGAAGATAACAAAACACAGTAGCACACTTTTTTGACCCCTCATCATCTTCTTCCCTACTTTATTAGGGCATGCGGACTGTTTCTGCCGGAAAGAGGTCGGATCAAAGACCAAAGGTATAAACCCTCTAGTCGTCATGGAACACAGCGTGATGCAGTCAGCTGGAAACCGTCCTTGTTTTGTTACCTTGGGGTCATAATTACAGAGCTCCAGGATGGCAGAGAGCGCCGCGACAGAGGGGACAGTAACCAGCAGGAGAAGTGTGCAGCGCGGCACTGCTCGTACATAGCGCGCACCGCTACAGCCCCATGGACCCACTAGCGCGTCCAGAGCAGGGAGGTCTGCTGGAGAGTAACCTGTCAGTGCCAGCTCACAATAGTCGAGAACCTAAAGCCTGGTAAACAGGGAAACTCACCGCTGCTCTCCCTGCCACTCTTCCAAATTAAACGTTCCCAACGTGGAATTTGCACAGTGCCTGGCTGGGGCGTTTACCAGAATCTGCAAGCTGATTCTCTTCTGCACAAAAAAATTTGCTCATCCATACATAACCTTTATACCATTCACAGGACTTCTCTTTTCAGCCTCACAGTTGCACTG
This sequence comes from Steatornis caripensis, assembly GCA_013398225.1. NCBI lineage: Eukaryota > Metazoa > Chordata > Aves > Caprimulgiformes > Steatornithidae > Steatornis > Steatornis caripensis. Next base: position 83,438 of record VZSC01019421.1, read on the forward strand.
CCATCCTCCATAGGACACACATCCTTTAACGCTGGCCATCTCCTACCTATGTGCCTTGCTGCAACAGCAAAAACCAGAACCAAAACCCCCAGCTCACCTTGCCTCCAAAGAAGCTGCAGTTCCCGGGCTGCCCTGCAGAAACCTCGTCATGGCAGGACAGAGCTGAAGGCCCTCTAGTTACATTCAAACCACTTACCTCACAGGTTTTCAGTTCTCTATATGCAAATAGATAAAATCTTGAACAGCTTGTATTTTCCTTGTATCTGATTAATCACAGATCTGTGGGACACTAAGGTACTGATCTTGCACCATGGTTTATGGGAGTTTTTATATTTTAAGTTCTGAAAGGACAAAACACTGCTATAACCAGCAAGGACGATGCTTCATTCCAGGCTGGATCCAGGACTGCTCTGAAGGAAGAGCAGTACAGATACAGGCAAATGCTGGAAAATGTTACTTCGGGTACAGATTCATGTTGCAGCTAAACTGAAGCATTGGCACCCTCCTTCATCCTTCTCCCCTCAACCCAATCCTTCCAGCCAGCTCTGAGCCCATCTGGTTATAAAACTAAGCCAACTCACTAAATGGCTTAAAAATAACATTCACTTTCTCTCACGTTAACTTGGTGCCACTGCACATCAGACGGGCAGCAGATGTAGCTCAAGATAAAAGCGCAGGGACGGGAATTCTCCTTTTGGGCCACTGCTGCTTCTTTAGTTCCGATGCCTGGTGCGGCACTCTACCTGGACCGTGGGGACGGACAGAGGCCCCTTCCAAGCTCTCTCCACAGCAGCAGCCACAAAGCAGAGAAGCCAGGCAAGCACAAGATCCCCACTGTAAAAACTGAGAGACTCTCTTGCACGCGAGATGGGAAATGGAAAGAACAAGCTCCCGTAGCAGCAGAAGGGTGCCCCCAAACTTTATCACAAAACCACTACACAAAGGGCAAGACGGCAGAAAGGGAAGCTGCAAAACCCTAGTACTGCATTTTTTCCAGCAGGAAGGAAGGAACTAGCGGAACTGATACTGCCAACGTATACATACACACGTGCACATGTTTCCAGCTTCATCATCAGCCTGTTAAGTGTCATCGGCAGTTTCTGCATCAGCGTGGAATATTGTTTTAGGGATAACTAAGGAAATGCTACCCTCGTAACTTTCTTCTCAAGTAGCTGTAAAAAAGGATAATCCAAAAGGGGAAAAAGAGACAGAACTCAAAAATTTGAGCCACAATGAATTATAACAAAAAGCTAGGAAAAAAGAGGATTTGCATCTGCCTTCGTAATATTGCGGATTCAGCTATTACTATATTTTCAGTGTCCATAAATAGCAATGTCCTGGTTTGAGCTACAAGACGCAGAATTTCGTCAGACTTTTCTTCCTGGTGTCCAGGAGGAACGCTGAACGAGAAGTTCCTGCTAGCGAAGGGATGAGGCCCAACTACATTCACCAGCTATAAGAGGTCTATCCAAATTGTTACTGGGACATACTCGGAGATAATGGAAAAGAAACGTCTTGCCCTTTAAAAGGTAACAATATGGGAGGGAAGATTAAGAGCTGCTTCTTTCTTCACTGTCTTTCAGTAAACTCATCATAGACACCCACTAAAAGACACACGCTTCAACACACGGGGGAAATAAACCCACAAAACAAAACAAAAATCCGAGGAGGTTTAAAAGAAAACAGGTTATTAAAAAGGAGAAGTGAATAAAGTGCACTCGTTAGGATGCAAGGCAAACAATGCTGCATTTTTCAACAAGACTTCAGGGGAGGACCTATCTTTGTGTCCTGTTGAGCACTGCAGGGGAAGCAACAGTGAGAAAGAAAAAAGGTAGTAATAAAACTGTAAGAAAGTAAAAGAATACGACGATGATTTGGAGGCTTCAGTGATTCAGCCACACATTTCAGCTCGGGCCCCTGAATTCTGCATTGCAGAACTGCTTTCTTCAGCCTTAGCGCAGGAAAACCATACACTTGCATCTCACTGCAGGTCTTCAAATTTGCAATCATCACCTCAAGAAAACAGAGGAGAATGCAACAGGCTTGGGCTTCCTTGAGAGCTAGAAACCCTGTGCCAAGAAACTGTCAAATATTCTCATACTTATTCCAAGGTAAATGCACAGGTTCTTTATAACCAAATGACTGTCATGTAATCAGAGACTGAAATATTTTGCCTCTGTATTTGCATACAGGCATAGTAAAAAGGTCTTTCTTCCAGTAACAGAACTGGGTGACACATCCGTAACTCAGCGGTATGAGATGTCATCAAGTTGGCATCTGGAATCCCTGTGCCATACTGTTCTCCGGTCCAAAAAAGACCGACAGCCCTTCGTCAATGAAATCACATTTCACAAGAATAGTTTACTCCTTTAAGAAAGAAAAAAAAAATTAAAAAAACTGAACACCAACAGCTTCTTGCAAAAACCATTTTAACTAGCAAATGGGGAAAAAAAAAAATCACTTTACGTTCTCAAGACTGGCAGAGCTTGATTTAGGTTTGGGGGCGTGGATAGGAAGGTAGAACACAGGACAGTGTTCAACATTAATTTTATGAAAGTCTATTTACTTTGTAAATAAGTTCATTTATGATTTTAAGGAAAGGTTACTTTTGCATGAGAACACCTGGAATAAAATGCATTTCCTGTAATTCTGTTAAAGTAGAGGTTACCATCAGACTCCTGTTCCGCACCAGGACCTTCCTTGCCAAAGCAACACAGAAAAGAATAACAAGGTTTAAAGACCAGCCCTCTGCCACAGAAGCTGGAAAGGATGCCTCAAGTTCAAGCCCCTGCTCCTGCAGGGTCAGCTAGAGCAGGCTGCCCTGGATCACATCTAAAGAATTCCTAAAGGAATTTCGGATAAACATTATCTATGTCCTAGCTAGATAAAACCCAGCATTTTACAGGTATCATTATCTTTGCCATTCAGACCAGCAGTGAATTAAACTCTCCCCCAGGAACATAGCAAACTGCCACTTAAGTCTTCAACCTCCATCTCCAACAACTACAGCTGACCATTCAATACAGGATTGGTTCTGAAAGAGACAGAGAGTATTTCATATCCTTCTACTCAAACACAGGGAAGAGAATAATTTAAACAGTGGTTAACTAGAGCAAAAATCCAAACGACAAAAAAAAAAAAAAAAGGTCCCCAATCACCTAACTGGTCAAGTCTGAAATCCTGCTTCAACTGGAAAGCTGATGACCTAACACTCCCAGTTCTCCTGGTTGTCCCATTTTATCAAAGGGATAAAATAACAACACAGTAGATTTAGTCCTTTTTTTGTAAGCCCTTAAGTGCACGCCCGTCACTCTTAAGTTGGAAGCCACAGACGTCAAAGTAAGACCGGACGTCCTCAGGTCTTCTGCAGATTCTCACTGCTCGCAGGACTGTTTTCATTAGAAGCAGCTAAAGATAAGAAGTGGGAGGATGCTCTCAGCTAAGGTAAGGCACCACGCTCGTCCTCCCATGTCCCAGAAGGCAGGAAGCAACAAAAAAAGAGAAGGGGTAGAATAACACCGATGGAAAATTACAATGATGCAATGATGGGGGAGTGGGAATCGGAGCAAAAACGAAGGTGCGTTACAGATGAAACCCATGGTAAATCATATTATTCCACTACCATGACAGAACTTTCCAGCATGGTTGCTGCTAATCTTTAAGGTGAACCCCAAAAGAGCCCCTAAAACAGCTTTACGTTACCTTTGAAAATAGAGAGGAGATAAAAAAAATTTACTCTGACCATCCAGCACATCAGCCATGGTAAGAAAAAGAAAATGGGTCAATTTGTTTTTCTCTCACAATGTAGAAGGGTACATACGACTTTGAACTCTTCATGCCATCTATGTTAACTGCAATCTCTCTTAGATGCCTAGCTTATTATTGAATTCTACTGAGGACATAGCAAGGTTTGGATAATAAACTCAACTATAGTGCATTCCCACAGGTGACTAAGAAGTGACAGTCTGCTTCCTTTTTGAAGAACAGGCTTTTCATTTAAAAAAATTTGAGAGGGGGGGCTGAGTAAAAAAAGACAACAGTAAAAATGTGTGAAATTGTTTTTCACTGTAGTAATCCAACAAACATAGCTGCAAGAGCCTCAGTTCTTACCGTCGCAATTATACTAATGTGATGGGATAACTCTGAGAGATTGGGAACGGTCCCAATTACAACATCTAACTCAGTTTAGAGAAATATCTCCCACACATTCTGGACAGGACAGCTCAACCTCAACAGCCACAGCCAGCAACAGACGCCAACAGCATCTTCGTAGACCAGCACAAGCTTTACAGCCTCACTCGGCTCAACGGAGGAGACAAAGACGCAGAGGAAAAACAGCTCCCCTCATCTCAGTGCCTGGCTCAACAGTACTCCTGCTTAGCCCAACAGCGATGCCTCTCTCCTCCACCTCTCCTTTCTTCTCCCACTCTACCAGCACACTAGTTCACGGTTAGGGCAAGATTCAATGTTTGAACAACCTTCAAACCGTGCTGTGGCCAAAAGGAACACGATGGATGGAAGCATCCCGCAGACCAGGTGTCTACCGACCCAGCCACCTAGCTGGACTGTCTTTATCTGAGCAGACACGTAGCCTTCAAATTAACTTCAGACCTACCCTGAAGCAGAGGAGGAAGATTCTGAACCCACTTTCGGAAAGAAAATGCTGTACTTGAGCATATCGCGTTAGGATGCTATTTCCTTTTTACAGTTTAATAGCAGCGGTATCATTAAGTTGTCATAACCAGTAAGGGGGAAAAAAGAAACGCCTTCATTCCAACCATTGTCTTATTAGATGAGTTAATTTGTGTTTTCTAACATAATCAGAAATTTTTAATTGAAAAGGGGGCTTTAAAAGCAACCTAGTTTTCAGCTGCTGCTGTTATAAAAGAGAATTTAGTTTAGCAGCTTCAGAAAGCTAAAATCATTCAGCGCCTGTTCTGGAACAACCCAGACTAGCTGAGCACTCGGAGCGATGGGATGAGACACAGCAATGACAACCCGCGGGCAGCTGCTTCCCAGCCAGCCCGCCAATGGCCGCGGGTGACTCCGCAGTCCCCGATGCCATCAGTGAAACAGACAGGCTAGGACAGCAACTCCATCCAGTCCGGGAGGCCCCAAAGCTTCACCAGCTTTTCACAGCCGGCAAGAGATCTGCTTGGCCATAAAGAAAAAGAAGGTTTTGGAGCAAAGGCCTACCACCGTGAAGGCAGAAGCTTTAATCTCCCAGAAGATACCCTCCAAGATGGCTGTAGCTGGAATTCCCTCTACACATCGTGTTCATTTCACATAGCAGCAAATTAAATCCTCCACGTGTTACAGGCTATTAAAAATCTCCTCTTTTCCTTAAAATAACTGAATCTTTCCCTAATAATAATCCTACAATGCATTAAACAACATAAACCTAAGAATGACACGAGTTGACAAGGAGCTTAGAGACCCAGCAGGGAAACACCGGACTCCCACAAGGTCAAGCCATTATAACTAGATTTCTCTGAACGTTTCAGGAAGGTAATGTTAGCTACATCATCATTTACAATCAAAATCTGTCAAAGTAAAACCAGGTTAAATACAGGCACATTTTGATGAAAGGATTCAAATACGCTCATACCCACATAAGACACATTTGAGTTGGTGACCACTTGTTGGCTTATACATAATATAGCATTAAAGCAGCAAGTATTCATAAAGACTACAATGGTACCTGACCTCCAGACAGGGCTGGCAGAAAGAGCTAGCCTTGTTCCATCAACTGATAGTCACCAGCAATGAACCCTCAAAGCCCTTCTTCAGATACCTTACATGACCAGAATTAAAGGATCCCTTGTGTACAGTAACCAGCAAGCTTGCAATGGCAACCGTTCCTTGCCACAAGGCTGCTTTATAATAAATAAATTTTAAAAATAAATCAGAAATCTGCTTGTCTTCGAGTACTGCGTGACTATTTCAGTCACAAACCAGACTAAGGACACGAGCTAGCCTGAAGGATGTCAGCCAGTCGCTTCCCAAGACCTGCACCAGGCGTAACATGTGAGAAGAAGCTTTGTAGACTTCCTCAGCCCCCAGGGGCATTTGGCAGGCCCCACGTACTATCACACAATTAACAGTTTCTGTTGGAGAGGCCCAGAAATTAAGCAACAAAGATGCTGCAGGTCAAGTTTCACAGAGTACCATCCACTTACCAAGCATCTGTCTCCCCAGATCCAACACCACTTCTCACCGACAGCCTCAGATTATATTTATTTCCAAGCATTAAAATGATCACAGAAGCGCTAAAGAACTGCAATTTGCAGACATGCTTTTTGAAGATTTCTGTAACAGGAAACTACCACTTTAAGACCAGACCGCCCGCCCCCCCCCCAAATACCACGCTTTATCAGGAGGAGAATAGATTTAAGTGTGTGTGCCTTACTCATCTGATTTCACACACAGTACTTGAACAACACATCAATACTGCTAGTGTAACAAAAGCAATTAAGTTAAACTTTTCCATTGTGGCCGCTACCTTCAGTTTTTATCAGAAAGGTGCTCTGCCCAAAAAAAGTATCCTGTTATCACTTTATTTTTTTAAAAACCCAACCAGACTGTTAGTATGGGCTAATACTGGCTAGTAGTTATTACGAAAAGTATTTGCTGGAATATTGCTGGAATATTTGCAGTAGCCAAAAATGTCAGACACTAAATAGCTGTAATTTTTTTCAGGAAACCTTCTTAGCTGACAGCTTCTTCCACTCTATGCATTACACTACCTGTGGTACCTTAAAACATGTCCTCCCCCAAAAAACACCACCAAACCCAAAACCAAAAAACCCCAAGCAGACAAAGCTTCCTCATCACTCTCACCAAGTCTTCCTTTCTTAAATGGGAAATAAGTAATTAGGATCAAAGTTATGTGACAGTGAGCTTTCTGCCCAGGCAGATGCGAACATCTCCTTGGGAAGCAAAGCAACCTGCACATCGAACGCTCCATCTAAGCGGCCATGCTTTCCACTAGAACTGAACTGGCCTCAGAAGAAACTTTGGAGGGACGTGTTAAGAGATGGAAAACGCAACACCCCAAACAAACACCGAAATCAAGTTATAGTTAAGATAGCAAACTACGTGACAATACATTTCTATCTCGGGACTAATTCTGTAGCCGATTTGACAGATGCCATCAAGAGCAGCATTTCCCATCTGGCAATCTGTGCGGTAACGGAATAGATTTGAACTAGAAAAAAATATCTTCAGCCTCTTTGCAGTAGGTAATCTCTGTGATGAGTCTCAGCTCAGTTCCAAAATAAGACTGACCTACAAATTCCTAGGCAGCAAAAGAAAAACCAAATGCATATATTTAACATTTAAAGCTGATCAGAAATTCAGACAAAAAAAACCCAAAGCGCTGTCACATTCATATGCTGGTCAAACAGCCAGCTGAGGTCTGCAAACCCGCATTTTTTTTTTTTCCGTAGCTTTTATGTAACAATTACTGAATGCAAATCATATGTTATGCACCCAAATAGCCCAGTTTCACCAGAACCACACAGCAACAAGTACATTACATTTCCAAGAGAAGAAACAAGCATAGTCATGTGTTTTCGTAAGACCCTGAACTGCTAGCTGAGGACAGCTGAACTGGGGACAACCACCGCGAACAACTCCAGAAGACAAAGCCACACAAGCTAACGGCAGCGGGACAATCCTCATCGCTACACCGACATAGAACGCGGTTCTGTCTTTGACTACTTCTATGTATATTGCCCTTGGATTAGAGGAACAAGCAAGGTATCTTCCTGCACAGGTGACCCGGAAGAAGCCCAAAATGACCAAATTCCGCACCCCCTAGGCTTAGGAGAGTACAAACGAAGCTGCTCAAGTGGTGGAAGCGCAGTGCCCAGCACTCTCCAGAAAGAGGCCTTCAAGCGTCAAGATTTATTTCTGCCAGAGGAAGGGTTTCATGACCTCTCAAGCTTTTCTCTCTTACCCAAAACATGCATCTCATTGCATAAGCCAGCAAATTATAGTGATGTGCTATGGAAAAAGCTGTAGCAGAAAAACAGGGAAAGCTCTGAAAAGGACAAAGATAAAAACGGGGAGCCTTTTGCACAAGAGAACAGTCAAAAGCTGCTTCCAGGCATAGCTTTCAAATAAAATGCGGTTGTCGTGAATTACACAAGTAACATTTATGTCTAAACGAGACCTGCTCTTCAACATTACCAGACCTTAATGAAAAGCAGTGTACAAATACATTGAGCTATATAAAACCACACACAAATATATGATAGACTACCATAAAATGGGTACGGGCTTTAAAAACTGATTTCCTACAAAATCTCCACTACAGATTGGAATTTTTTTTTTTTTTAAAAAGGAGGGTTTATAACCTTAGTTCTCTTTCTGCGCACAGAAGAAAAAAACATTTTGTAGCGAGTAATAAAAAACTAAAGTACTGGTCTTTCATGCTTTTGCAGAAGATCCTGCTAGGCTGATTAGGGAACCCCACATCTTTCCATTACATCAGGAAGTTGCAGCATCCTACACTCTTAAGGTAAGAAAGCTTAGTCTGCAGGTCAATGAGCTACAATTCAGCTCAGCTGCCAATCACCGTCTCAAAACGGTCCCTATCTCCCCAAAAGGGTGTGCCAGATCTCTTTAGTTTTCACTAAAAGATTCACTAATTTGTTTCAGCAAGAAACTACGGTGTTGATACAGCAAAGCAACGCAGCAGCGCTGTTCCAGGGTTTCTTTCTTTATCCCCAACCATTACTTTTCTAGTACATGAAGAATACAAACAACTGTCAATCAAAAGATTAGCATCTTATGCAAGTGGAAGGATCCATCACGCTGTGCGTGACCAGAACGACAGCAAGAACTGGAGCTTCCTCCCCGTCCAAAACTCTTCGAAGTGGAACGTTTTACTTGGGATTCTGGGCCATCTTTAGACAGTAGCACTGTACTCTGACTGCCTTCATTTTTCTCTACACCTAAATGCAAAGACTCTTCCCAACCGCCACTGCAACAACCTGGCGCAAAACCAAAGCAAGTTTTTAATCATCTTCCTGATTTATCTATAGGTGAAAATAATGCAATCAGTGAGAACATTTGTTATTCCTGCCTCCGCACAGCACACACGACATCTCTCTCAATTAACAGAGTATACATACAAAGCAGAAAGGAACTTGCTCTCAAGTTTCTTCTTTTCTTTTCCTCCCTTCACACTTCCTCTCAGATTACGGTAACATCCTCCCAAGTACGACCTTCTCCGATTTATAGCGTATGCAGCATAAGAAATTCCCCATTAAATCTCCCTGCAGTCCGCCGCCTGTCTTCACACATGCACCGAAGCCTTCCTTAAGGCAGAGGTCAGCTACAACCACCATACAGAGAGTGTACAAGAGCACCCTACAGTCAGTGAAAAGGCTGCTGAAAACTTGAGGAAGGCGTCGGCAGCAGCAGCCTTCCACTACGGGCTGGATTCTGCTCACATAAGAAGAGGGGAAAAAACTGACAATGTCTACAAGTCTCACTTTACTTCTTCTAGCAGAGGCCGAGTACTACGTAAAATACGTACGCGCTTCACGTAGGCGAAAATGTGACTATCTAGTCCTACATCACTGTTCCTTCCTCTCCAAGTAAGCAAGTTCCAAATATCGATGACGGAGGGGTCCCTTAAAAGCAGCACATACAAACTTCAAGTGATCGCACAACACGAGCACGTAATGTGTTACCAGCTGTTGAAGAACTCCTGCCTGCAAATGCTTTCGAGTCGTTTAGGTAAGGCAGAAAAGGAATCACACCGCGACCAAAGATTGTACCGAAGAGCATAAACTAAGTCTTCAGAGCGGTCAGGAGTTTGAGCTGATGTTACAGCTTTATCCCGCTACTTAATTAATCCAGCAGGGATACAGCAATAGGAATTTTGGTACCAGATGCACTGCACTACAACAGTCTGCGATCGCTTTAGGCGTTTCACAAATTTAACGTACTGCGGACCCGTACGTAAAAAAAAAGATTCCAGTGGTTAAACAAACACACAGTCAGAACCTACACAAAAGAGGAGCCAACTCCAGGATATCCTGGCCGGTCGGGAAGCGCCAGCAGGCACACACGCAAGAGCTGCTGTACCAAGCGTGGCCGCAGTGTGAGAGCACGCATGTACCGGTGCTGCACGCTACCGCAGTTCACAAGTCACAGGAACTCTTCTTGCACAAGCAACAGTACGTGTCAGCTGCTGCTTCCTACTGCTCTGGCAGACATGCAGCGACAGGTTAAACTTGGACAACACAGCTACTAACCCTGTATTATTCTCCTGCCTCTGCACCAAAGGTTCCACGCTGGAGGCGAGGACAGCCGATGGGCGACTCGCTTCCTAAACCACGACGTACGTCAGCCAGCACGTCAAGGTGACAAGACACCAGTTTTGCCTACCTAAACATACTGATGTGAAAACCGCACCGCGTGAGGAGCGGACCGAATGCTCCACCCCAGGACCACAGCGCTAACAGCTTTTTAGCTCTTCTGTTCCAAGGTGGAACCTGACAACCCAGCTAGGGAGAAGGGAATGACTGACTGCTCGCAGAAAACGCTGCCTCCGTCTCCTTCGCCCCTTGTGTGCTCTCCCGCACCAAGCGCCTGCACCTCACCATCTGCAGGCTGGGCCATGCCAGAGAACCAATATCTCCCCCCAAAACCCCCCCAAACCCAATTCCACCAAGGAAACAACTCCGGCGGGGGTCACAGAAGGGCTGTTAGCCCCGCACACGAGCCTGGAGGAGGAACGAAAGGAACCGGGGGCAGCAAACCAACCGATGGGCTTGGGGGCGCCGTGACAGTGACCCCCTCCCACCGCTACCGAAGCGGGGGGAATCTCGCCGCATTCCTGCCCGCAAACTGACACACAGCAACGCATAAAAACGTTGGGAATTACAGGGGGCGCCGAAGCAGAGGCTTAAGATTTTAGCTATCGTTAGGATTTTTTTTTTTTTTT
>VZSC01019421.1:94897-111045 GCA_013398225.1 Steatornis caripensis
GGGGCCTCGGCGGGAAGCTCCCCTAGGAGCGTGCGCCCACCGGGGGCGAGGGCAGGTCCCACCGCCTCAGCACGCCCCCCCTTCTCCCTCAGCCCGCTGGTGCTGTGTCCCCTTCTAAAAACCCCGAAACTGGAAAACGGCGAACGTGACGGAGCCGAGGCCCTGGGGCCCATCCTCCGGCGTGCCCGCAGCCCCCCGGAGCCTCGTGCAAAGGGAAACGAGGACCTTGCCCGTCGGTCACTGGCCGCAGGGGCTGCTCCTCCGCTGACAGTAACTTCCCTGGAGCCAGAAAAGCGGAAAAGAAATCTGGCGAGGAGTTTTCTTCTAACAACCCCTCGCGTCAGGAACAGCCGTGTTGGGCTGCCCAGGTTTGCATTGGTATCGCAGGTGGGGCAGGGGCAACGCAGCCCTCCCGGGCCTCCAAAGGAAGGGTTTTCTCTGCACCTTCCCGTCCCGCGCGTGACATGGCAGTGTGCCCGTGGCACCGCACCCGGTATCCCTGTGGGGCCTGCTCCTGAGCCGGCAGGAGAACGACGGAGGCTGAAGAATTTTATTCTGAAAACAGGACACGTCGTCACTGAGGAAGCCACCGTGTGAACACTGCTCTCCTTACGCACATACATGAGAGGTATAAAAGAAATCACACGGCTTTCACAGGGGTTGGCAAGGGTCCGTACCACACAGCACCCCAGTATCCACAGTACCAAAGAAGGAGTCTGGCGCTGCAAGTCTCCAAGCAGCAAAAGTTGGGATGGCATTCGTGTTTGCCAGCACTGTGGTTGCTTGCATTCTGCAAAACGTGGATCGAGGACATGCTATAGTGTAGATCAGTGTGAGACAGGCAGACATTTGTATTAGCAGGGAGAATCTCTACTCACACTCCATTCAGAGAACATTAACAAAAAATTACTTGCACAATCAACCACTTTCTGTTCTTGTTACCTATAACCGGTCCTTGATTCTCCTTCCCTTTCATGCTGCTCCTGCCCTCTCTCTTCTTCGTTCTCTTCTCAGTCTTGAAATGCTTCAGTCTCCCATTTGTCTGTTCATAGTACTGAGGTCAACGCATCACAAGAGAGCACATCCTGTGTGACTGCCCTTCAGAGTACATGGACGCACCGCACTACCACTTGGAATGCCATGCTGTTCAAAACCTGACTTTACCAACCCACATGATGCAGAAACCTTTCTGCCACAGTGCCTCCACTGCCCTTCAGTAAACTGTCTCTTTGGGAACCAGGGAGCTGACGGGAGCGTACCTGGAGGCAAAATGTTAACCGTAGCTCACAGATCCTGAAAGACTGGTGGGCTTGATTTTTTCTCTGCAGTTTTTTTTTCTGAATAGAGGGCTGCAGCGTCTGCCTCTTGCCCCCTGTGTCCTGCCTGTTTCTGGAAAACAGCAAATCATAGAATCACAGCACAGTGGGGGCTGGCAGGCCGCTAAAGCAGGTGCCCCCAGTGCAGAGGGCACAGGGACGCATCCAGGCAGGGTTGAATCTCTCCAGAGAAGGAGACTCCACAGCCTCTCTGGGCAGCCTGGGCCAGGGCTCGAACACCCTCCCGCCAAATAAGTTCTTCCTCACGGTCAGAGGGAACAACCCAGGCTCCAGTTTGTGCCCGGTGCCCCTGGTCCTGTCGCTGGGCACCACTGAAAAGAGCCTGGCCCCATCACCTGGATGCCTGCCCTTTAGATATCGATCAGCACTGATGAGATCCCCTCCCAGCCTTCTCCTCCCCAGGGCTCTCAGCCTCTCCTCACAGCAGAGATGCTCCAGTCCCCCAGTCATCTTCATAGCCCTGAGCTGGACTCTCTGCCCAAGTGCACTACTTTAGAGGGGCAACCGTGGTGCCAGGGGGGTGAGAGGTCTCTATGGAGGGAGGAGGCGAGGCAGGGGCACAATACAGCACCGAGTGTCACGGAAAGGTTCCACCTGAATGCAAGCCCTGCCGAGGCTTGGGAAGAGCCCTGGCTGTTCCGTGGGTGCCGAGCACTTCGCTTCCACAGGTGGTGGTGGGCAAGTGTGGCTGGGGAAGCCTCAGCAGCAAACGCATCAAGTTACTGATCACTCTGGAGGTGAATCGCTAACAAACAGCCTTAGGTCATTCACAGCGCCCGTTTCTGAGCAGGATGAAGTAGACCATGCTTAGGAACACGTAAATTACTCGCTATTCTGCTACGCTTGCATCTGGCATGAAGTGTTGAGGGAAAATAGTGTTTGCTCCTAGGGCTTTTGTGTACACGCTAAGGCAACGCTTGAATCATTTTCACCCTAGCAGTGACCGACCCAAAAGCAGTGAACCTTTGGGACACTGAATTACTTACACTGTAAATTGATTTAAAAATGTACAAATGCAAAGCCAAGTTCACTTGAAACAGAACTGATCCCTGTGATGTGCCAACCTATGATCGCACCAGGAAACTAATTACACACACCCCAAATTTACCTTTTGCCCTTTAAAAGGTGTTTCTTGTTGTCCACCTGAAAGTGCCAGATTTTAAAATGAGGTGTTAATTTAGATTTACAGTATCACTACTTACCAGCTCATTACGAGTACAGGCCCTGAGGTCCAGTAGCCCTCCCACTTATAAAGTGAAATTGAAAAGCGCGGTTCACGTGCAAGCGTGAAGTTACAGATTTGATTTAGTGCCAGCTTTGAGCTCTGGTCTAGAAACGCACATTATTTGTAACAAGATATAAGATAATAAGATAAGATAATAAGATAATAATAATAAGATAATAAGATAAACTCATGCTGCGCTAAACGAAAAGGACACCGACACCATGCAGAGTGCACAGCTGGACAGAACGCTGGACTCCTAGAATCAGATTTTTAAGAGAAATATGATACAGTCACTGATTCAACATAAACTTCCTCAGTTCAAATTGGTCTGGAACACCAGACAAGTGACATTACTTTTGGCAAGCTTTCATACCAAATCAGGTACAGTTTGTTCACACCAAATTCAATCTATGCCCAGTCAGGTAATAGGTTCTCCTGTAGCTGTCATAGGACAATAAACTACTGTATGCGTGCCGGGGTAACATCGCGCCAACCGCGTCATGCGCGCAGACCCAACCTCTGTGTAGCACAGCGCACGGATCTGTTACCGGAGACCGTAGAACCTGAGTCCGAGTCAGCCCTCGCAGCAGCCCAGCGGGGATCCTCCCGTAGGCAGTACCCTTCATGTCCTCTCCCCTGCAGATCACCTAGTGCCTTTTTCCTCAACTAAGACAACATTTCTTACCTGTTACAACAATGCTGCTGAGAAGCCCGAAGCTAACTTCCAAAGCTAGCTAGCTGCACTGCCACTTTTTTTATTTTAACATAACCTTCAGCCAGCCAAATAAACATTCTCAAAAATTTAAAGAATGAGAGGAGGGGCAGAGCACTCGCTCACTAAGAGTAAGAGCAGGCATTGGGAAAGGTCTTACCAGCACCCAGAAGGCAGTAAGTTACCAGTTTCCCAGGGTGCCACCCGCAATGCAGCCAGCACGAGTTCTTCGGGGGCTGGCCCAGAGGTCACCTGCAGCCTGCAAAACACCAAGGGGCTCTCACAAGCCCATTTGCCTCTGGAACCATGAGCTCCCACTGGTGAAGAACAAAAATACGCAGACTTGTCAGGTACAGCGCTTCCTCGCACCAGGCTGCAATCAGCACAGAGATGGGAGCAGCTGTTGAGGAGCCACAGCACCAGGGGCAGTCGAGTACCTCAGCAGAGACTCTTCCTATGCCTAGGGCTGGTGCTAGAGCTGCACAGCATTTCCTCCTGGCACTGCTCATTTCACCACAGGAGCTCTTGGCACTGCTCGCTTCCCCACAGGCAGGCTGTCAGCACGAATGGCTCCTCTCCCCTACAACCCCTACCAGCCTCTTGTCTTACCTAGCTTCTTGGAGGCCAGGCTCCTCTAGTTTTATATATTTTTATATACTGTATATATATATATATATATATGTATATACACACCCCCCACCACCACATTCTTTTTCAGAGAATTAAATGGTGATCTACCTGACAGATAAACAAGGGCTCGCCAAGACCAATATTGGACAAAAGCAGTTACATAAGTAATATCAATCTCAGATGAATGCCAATATCCAATTGTCAAATACCCTGTAGAGAAAAAAAAAAAAAATCTTTTAATGGGCTGTGGGAGAATAAGCTGCCTCCAGAAGAGATTTTTTCTGATACCTCAAAGTTAAACACCACATATGCTTCAAAGGCAGAGATTTCACGTTTCCAGTCTTAAAATACTTCTGGTGTTATGATTCTGCCTATGCTTTTTCTAAAGAAAAAGAGAAGAATGAACCTTAGGCTATATCCCAAGGAGCACCTGGCTTCAGTATCATGACAACAAATACCACAGGTAAATACCACAGAAAGAAGTCTTATTCGGTGTGATATTTGGAATCTCTCATCTTTGCACTTGAGACACGACAACTGGAATGGGCGCACGCACCAGAATGCCTCTTCGTTTCTCTTCTCTGACCAGCAACTTAGTACACATTCGGAATAGTCCCCTGAAAGGGACCTGCAGCACAAGGTACCGGGCGGAGGCTGGATTTGCAATCGGAGTTTCACTTACATGAGAGGTGGATATAGCTTAGGGGTTTTGTTTGGTTTAGCCAGAAATGCACGCATTTAAACAAAAATTATGATCCTTTTGAATTAGGAAAATTAAGCTAAAAGGATCCAGACTAAATAGACGGATCAATACCAAAACAAAAGAGTTGTGTTAAAAGCTTCTCATTCGGTCCTTGTAAGCTTTACTCAATGCTCTTCCACCCATCTATGTGCACTTTAGTCTGAACTTAATTTCTGCTTGCCTGCATTGACTGTTTACTTTCCCATTTGTAAACACTAGTCTAATCCAAATCTATTTTGGAAACGATTTATTTTTTTGAAGTTCCTAAACATGTAAGCATTTTTTGTAACATGGATGCTCCAGTTTGCCAAGGGTCAGAAGCAGCTCCTTTTCCGACGACTCTCTTGGAGTCTCTGAGAAGTTGAGGGAGAGGCAAGGGTGCAGCAGGCTGAGTTCAGCTGTTTCCAAACTGCTCGTAAGTCTTCTAGGAGAAGGCGAGCGCCCTTCTGTCTCACGACCAAGTGTATCATGCATGCGTACCTCAGTCCCAGAAGAGCTCAAGGAGTGGTGGCTTGACACTGAATTGGAATGTGATGAGAAAGACTGAGGGAGAGAGGGCTTATTTATTGCAGAACCAGAAGAGCAAACCCTAAATACACATCTTTGATGTCTGGGAGAGAATATTAGCTGTTCCGTTAGTCAGAATCATCCTACAGAAATATTAAAACTCAAACAATTTTAGGAACAGCAAAAGAAGTAAATAGGTAAGCTGGAAACAAATAGCCATACAACGTAAGAATTCACTAATAAAATGCCATTTTAATAACTTTTTTTTTTACAAGGAATCCAGCTATACACTATAGAAAAATAACCACCAGAGAGACTCTTTGCAAGTTACAATACAATGCAGGCACACTTCAGCTGTTAACTTAGTAGTAACTTCACATGAGAACGTAAAACCTTGTCCTTAGTGAAAAGTCATTTCCTCTTAAAGTACTAAAATATAATAAAAAGAGTCGTATAAAAATCTGATGGAAAAGCACTGCCCTTGACTCAGTTGCACATGAGGTCGCAAGTCCCTCCATTCAGTGTGGACCAACTCCGAAGGAAGCAGTAACTCAGCTGAGGGGGGGGGTGGGGGGTGGTTCGCAGCAGGTTTCAGAAGCGTTCTCACCACTTTTTCATGTTTCTCTGGCCTGGAACGAGTCCTAAATTTAAATCAAACAAATGAATATTACAAAACCGCTTGTGTTACGAAGCAACGGGGTGCAGTTAGCAGCATATAATTTCCTCAACGTGCTTCATACGAGCTGCACTGAAAGCAATTACCACTTTCACGAGCCACCCAGGAACAATACAGAATGAGATCTGAAAGCTCAGGCGTCTGCCAAAGTGCACGCTCACGCACTAAGACCAGCACTTGATCGCAGGCCTACTTTACGCACAGCAGCAGAGCCGCTCAGTTTTGCGGGTGATTCAATACGCATCCTGTTGCGGGAGGTATTTTGAAAGTTCGTTAGAAACTGGGAAGTCATTTTGCTCACAGCTCTGTTCTAAAGGTTCCGACAGCATTCTGTAATTCCTGACATCGTCATTCTGGTAACATGGAAATTACAAAAATGATGTGCACTTTCCACAAAACTGCTATTAATGGTGGCCCAGTTGGGGAATACTTACTCCACACTTAGCATAAAGGAAAATACCTTATTTCTGTGAAACATTGTCAGGTCTCAATTCTAAAATTTGTTTATTTATCTATATCTGCCTTAAACAACTGCAGCATTTGGGGGGAAAAAAAAAAACCCATGAAGTCACAATATGAAGGTTTCTAGGTAAAATCCCGCTGAGAAGAATGTCAAAGTTCCCACAGGGAAGTGTCACTGTAGCTGTTGACTTTAGTGATATAAGCAAGACTAGGATTTGTAAGCAAAGCTAGCTTTTTTTTTTTTTTGAAAAAACCCCTTTTTTATTTTCCCCAATTCCTTAATTCAGAGAGCCAGAAGAACAGGCAATGTTTCAGACTTTCCCCAGAGCTGTTCTCCCACTATACCAGGCTCCTGTGAATGCTGACAAAGCCAAGATTCCTCTCTTTCTAGAGAAACACCTAATTGTCAAGTTTCATTTTTCAAAGTTAACACTAAAAATGTGTTAGGAACACAACATGCAATCATAAAAATTTGCCTCAGAAATTAACTTAAGAATCAGAATTTTTCCAAAAGCGGTGAATTCAGCAGTCACCATTAAGAATGCCTTTTCTAAATCGGGGAGAAGACGAGTGAGAACACCACAGCACTTGTACAACACGGATGAAATGTTCAAACCTGGTACTGCTGAGGAGCCAGCGCCGTAAATGAGATTTGAACAAGCATCTGCAATGACTGCAGGGCCAAGAGTCCCTATTTAATGCTGTGATTAGTGACTGAATCCCCACCCCTTCTCCCATAAAAATCACTGCAGAGACAATCGTAACGACCGCAGGAGTGGCCAGCAGTAAGGGTGCTGGTGACTCGCAGAAGTTTGCAGGTATGGTCAAATATTTTCTCATCTTGGGACAACTGACATGAGCCTTCATGAGGCTGCAGGACAATTACAGCAGGCAAGTCTGCCTGGGAAATGGCAGCTGACAACGGTTATGCTTAGCGCAAGAAACAACTAAGATGTGTACATGCAATGTGTGAAGGAATCCACACGGCCGCCCGTATTGCCATGGCCAAGTACCTATGGGGTCATGTTTCCAGCCTTTGGCTGAAATTACGGGGAGCCAAGGGTGGCGATTGGCGGAAGGAAGTAATCCATGCTTGCCTAGAGATCGAGGACCATGGCGACCTAAAAGTAGCGTGGCAAAATAAACTGATTGTGGGGATGTGCAGCCAGGAGCAACATGGGGAAGGAACCAGCAATAGCAGATGAAAGGGATAAAGGCTGGATGAAAACATCCACGGCATTATCTGACCTGGTGGCCCATATCAGCTCAGACCAGGAAACTAGCAACATAAACCCGGATGGGTGAAGCAAGCCTTGGGGAAGATGCTCCAAAGACCCTGGAGAAATAGCTGCCAGCAGGCNCAGCAATAGCAGATGGAAGGGATAAAGGCTGGATGAAAACATCCACGGCATTATCTGACCTGGTGGCCCATATCAGCTCAGACCAGGAAACTAGCAACATAAACCTGGATGGGTGAAGCAAGCCTTGGGGAAGATGCTCCAAAGACCCTGGAGAAATAGCTGCCAGCAGGCTCCTCGGGAGCCTCCACACCAGAGGCAGCGCTGGAGCTTTGTGCACCAACCTGGGCCTGGGCTGAAGCTCTGAGTTAGAGCCCAGTGTGGACTGCGGTCACCACGATCGCGATCCCGTCCCTATCGGTGATGGGAGTTCCCCCTGTCACCTGCCAGGATTGGCATGCAGGAGCACGACTTCCCCCGGCGCAGCCATGGCACAGGCTACGCGAGCAAGCTCTGTGCGCGTGTGCGTGGATACTGTAAATATTACGTTGCTGTTTATTTTCTGTTGCTGCCCTGCGGTGGGGAAGGCAGGCAGCAGAAGGCTGCCCGTGCAACACGACAGCTCCGTGTATAAACAAGGAACAAGTTATCTTTGTATGTGGCCTAGCACAAACAACACTGCAGCCAGAAGTCCGGCTCTGTTGTTTGCAATCCAGAGATACAAACACGCTGGAGAAGGCTTAGACACGAGTCTTAAAAATACCAGAACACTGGAAAACACATCGAATCATATCTTGATAGGAGATGATTTGAGGATGATGCGATGACAGTTTGTAAGTTCTTCCTTGGGACAAGGAATTTCTGTGATATAACCGAGACATAAGAAGAGCGAGTAACTAGAAAATTAAACTAAGTAAATTTAGTCTAGAAATGAGGTGGAAGTTTTATAAATAGCAAAGCTAAGCACCATTACAATCCTTTGTGTGCTCTTCAATCAATCTTGGAACTAGATGGCTGTTTTTATCAGCCTCCAAGTTTGTTTGGGTTTTTTTTTAGTCTGCTATGGGATATAAGGAAGCAATAAATAAGGGAAGCATTATTGTTTGTGCTGCAGAGAAAGCCCTGTTCAGCTATTAAAATGGTTCTCGTTGACTTTAAAGCAAATTAACTCTATACACAACTTCATTTAAACTGCAACGCTTGCTTATTTAGACTTGATAAGGGAGGGGAGAGGGGGTGTGTGGAAATCACATGAAATTATTCAGCCTCATCTCTAAAGAATTTCACTAAGAACTTATTTGGAGCAATGCCATGCTTGGACTAGTTTTTAGATGTGATTCACAAAAAGGTTTCATTTCAGCGACTTACTTTGTTTCTTTTCTCCTCCCTCCCCTCCAATAATTATAATTATCCATTAAAATGATGGTCTTTACATGCTTTGAGTGTTATAGGCAATACGTAGGAAGAGCCTTGCAAAAAGCAGCCCAGGCTGCTGGCAGCTCTGAGGAATAACAAGGTGGCTCTTACCTGGCTGCATATCCGCTAGTCTTGTCTGGATAACCTCTAAGCGATGGATGTATTCCGTTAGCAAGGGTTCAGGATCCTCAGGAGACACAAGTGACTTTTGTGAAGCTGGACTTGTGCACGGATGCAATCTTAAAAGGAAAACAAATTCTTTTGTTCCCCTCATGCTGTACTCTCAAATAAATAGAATAAAGCTCCATTCATATAGGCAGTAATTCAGTGCAAAGCAAACTAGAAGAACAGTAGAAGCCACCACCACCAAAAGATTACACATATAACAACACAGACCGAGCATCTTTATACACAGGGGAGTCAAAAGAAAGGATGTTTTTATAAAAGCTGGCGTACCTATGAATCTCTCTCTACGGATATGCAACACACAGTCCCTCAGGTAAGAAAACTGCAGCCAGAGGCAAGTCCAAATGGCCAAGTGACAAAAGACCCACTTCTGCAGAGCAGGGCTTAAGAGGAGCACGGTGCATGCAGGCGAGTACTCTCCTGTTCAGCAGGTAAAATGCTATCTTGAAGGACTAGGCTGAAAAAGCAGACCCTTACATGGTACACTGCGTTTCCTTTCCGGACATTGACAACAAATCTCAAATAGTAGCAGAAATATCGATTGGAGGGGACGCTCTGTGCAAACATACTGCTACTTGGAGCTAAAATTCATTCCTTCCCTGTGCACCTTTCGAGTAGCGGAAGGTAGTCCCTTTCCATCCCTTCTTTCTGTATGGCTTTGCCAGGAAACAAAAGCAGCCCAGGCATCGTTTAACCCACCTCGGATCTGCATTAGACTTGAGCTACCACTAACCCAGTCGCACAACCAGGTAGGGCCTACTATTACTAATACCCTGTTCCACCCAATACGGATGACTTTCCTCGACAGGTAAGCAGCCAGCTACTGTTTCTGGCTGTCAGACCCAGATACGTGCCACAACAGAGGAACAGGGTGGGGTAGAATTAAGTCTTTTGGAAAATGCTTGCAGGTCTCTAACTCTCCAAAATGTTTTTCTAAATTCTACACCATACAGAACACTACCTGTCCTTCGTGACAAGCACTGTCCTGTCCCCCAAACCAGTCAGCAATGTTAAAAAACATAACATAATTTGGAGCATCTGCTGTCTTTGTGTACCTCTAAACCACCCAGCAGCTTCCTTACTAATCTTGTTTTTCCTTATGAAGAAAATTCTCGCCTGCTGGTTAAAGTTTCTCATTTAGCAAGGAGGTTAAGAAACAAACACCACATCCCAAGCTGAAGGGACCGGGAACAGCTGCCTCCCGCATCAACTGCTACAAATCCTTACTTTAAGGAGGACTTCACAGACGAGAAGTGGCTTGGGAGTGGAGTCGCTACACCCAGGCATGGGCTACGCAATGCTCAAGGTTACTCTGGGTCCCGGAACAGCCGGGGAGTGGGAAGGTCAGTAACGACTGAAGGCCACCTTCCTCCAACTCGAGCACAACTGAGCTTGCAGCTCAGGCATTGTCTTAGCAGCACTGGGCAGAATGTCACCTGCAAAAAGTAGCTGGGGTTGTATTTCTGTGCAGAACCGGACGTAATTCATGAAAGACAGCAACAGCACACTGCAAGCTCTCCACCTCCCGTTCCGTGTGTGTGCACAGAGTCTGAAGGCACTAGTTAATCAGTATTAACTCGTGCAACGCTGTTGTACGGTAGGGGAACCGCTTCCATGGGATGCTCATAAATTAATCTCCAACCTGGACGGCAAAGGCAACAAGAATTTCCCCTCAAAGAAGGCTAACAGACGTAGCCATTGTAAATCCTGTAGCCTGTCCAAATTACATTTGGGAACGTGACCAGGAATGCTCTCAGTCTGACCATGTCAGACATGCTTAAATCAAACGACAAGTTTTCTTCTCCTGTAGCACCTTGAAAGAAAGAAAATATTTACCAGATCCAAGAAAATGAATTCCCCTTCTTGTGCAAGTACCTCCTCCAGGAAGCGGTTACACTTTCATGAAAGACTGTCCATCAGGGCGATTAACCGAGGCAGAGATTACCCACTGACCTGTTGTGTAAGCAGTAAGTAGGTGTTGGGGAGCTCACAAGTCTTGCAGAGCTCACTCCGTGGCACAGTCCAGTGTCCCCGGTTGGGGGAGAGACGAGGTGAACACCTCGGGGCTGCTGCTCTCTCAGAATTTCCGTTCTAGCACCGCAGGCTGTGTTAAATATGAAACAGTTAAAAAATATGGACTGGGTACCCTTCAGAACAGGCCATTTTAAACCTAACCAATAAAACCTGCAAGAATTACAGCAGAGCATAATTGTGTTCGATTTTAAATGCAGCTAAAATACACTTCCTACAGCTAACCGCTTTTTGGTTTGGGTTTTTTGTTTGTTCTAACCAGATTTAACAGAAGTTGAACATTTTAATGCCAAACAACTGCTTCCCGTCAATGGAGAGCTTGCACTGTTTTCTTCCTCCAGACTGGTTTTTTCAGTAGCTGTTGCTGTATCCACACAGGGGACGTTCTGATATGAGCAAAAGTGTCGTGTCCCCCCTCCTCTCCACCCAATAAATTCTAACACTTACTGTTTGCTCTAACTATACGTTACTGTTGACTTACCCTCTCTGACTTTAGAGACAGCAGAGAACAGAAGAGATTTTTTTGTTTGGTTTGGTGAAGGTTTGGGGCAGTGTTGTTTTGTCTTCTTTAAAAAAAGAAAAACCCCTTCAGGTAAGTCCTTTAGATCACAACAAGAAATCAGATATTTTTTAATGAGGCTGCCAACATGCTGTTTTGTAATGAGGCAGAAACTTCAGCAGGTATTTCAGGATTCAAGTTTCATAGGAACCACACCACAGTGGGTTTATGTAGGAAGTTGGGGGTTTTTTTGGGTTTTTTGGGGGTTTTTTATTTTTTTTTTCCCCAAATACGTATTTCCAGCAACTTAGAAATTATTTAGTACCAGGTAATGAAAAATGCACTTTCATCTGAATTTTGTTTAGTGTTGAAGAGCCACTAGTAATGGAATATTGCATAAAATGGGACAGTGCCACAGTACTGGGTACTACATTAAGACGTTTGTTCAAATTCTTGCAAACGCATCCCCAAGTAACTCAGAAGAACACGGTCCTTACTGAACATGTCAGAGCATCTATCCATCTGCTCCTTTTTGTCATCTTTGATAGCACTTAACTCCAGAGATAATAGTTACGGGACGTCTGCCATCGGACTAAGTCTCTTCCGAACCTTGGGAACCACTTAAAGCCCCTTTTCATCTCCGGCGATGCTAGCAAGTGCACCACTTCTAACACTTACTTTGATGCCACATGTACCCATTTTAATGCTATTACAGCAGGATTTGCGCTTGCCTTATTAATAACTCGCGGTGCTAATTTCCACTACGGGTAGCTTCAAACTGTACAAAACATAATTCTCTGGCGAGTTTTACGAACACAAGACTCAGTTTTGCAGCTTGAGCAGTTGCAATAAAGGGAGAAGAGGAGGAGCTCGCTGCTGCTGTAAATTAAAAGTTATGAAAGTTTTCAACTGTAATTCCTTACGCTGTTCTTGTAAACTCATAACCATTGTGTTCAGGAAATGGATAAACGCATTTGTGTTAACAGATAAACAGATTTTGCCACTTCTGTGGGTAGTTTTTTGGGCTTGTTTTTAAGTGAAACACATCACTACAGAGAAATTATGATTAAAACAATGTACCTTCCCAAAACACTTCCCTGTATTACCTCCTGTACTGTCAGAAGTGGTTTCACCTTGCATGCTCTTGCTGCTAAGTTTCTTCCACTTTTTCACCAGAAACTTTAACCTTAGTAACAAAATAAATTTGCACAATCATTAAAAATAAGCATACACTGAACTTAATATTAAGCTCTTTGTTGGCATGAAACACATTAAACAACATAAGGAATAATCCTTGCAGGAACGGAGGAAGAATTCTTCGACGTCAGCCTTTGGAATGAAGGCTTATCCCATTTTATCTGCAGCACTCCTCTAATCGTTGCAAATGTTCACTCGTTTTGGCACTGCTCCTCTGCTCTGTCCCTAATCTCCAGAGAGTTCCATGGCAGCTCTTCCTGCCTCAGAGGAATAGCTTGGAGGTCGCTGTTCCTACATCCTTTGATATGGCTGTCATTCTAGCATCCACGTGAAAGACCACAGCCTTTTAAAGACATCCTCTGCCATCTCCTGGAAGTCTTAAACTTGCTAGTAATCATTTTTACCAGACAAGGAAATTGCTCAGAAGTAACCCCCTACTATATTTAAAACTAATTTTTTCATTAAATGGACTCAAAAGCCATGATGAGATGGCATATTGTCCCGAGTACAGCTAACAAAACCCACGTGATAGTAAGCAACGGAGTACGATAGAATCATACCCAACGAAACACAGGCTACTGGATTCAAGAGAGCAAAAACCACCACTGATGAGATGATCGCATTCCGATACGAGACAGACTATGCAGTGAGGCTAAATAGATAAGGGTCAGACCCGAAAGGACATCAGTTTGTCACTGTTGCGCACTGATTCTCAAACACATTGCCGCTGGGTGTCTCTCAAGACAGAAGCAGCTTTTCATAAAGCTTTAGTTTTGTATGCATCCAGCTCAGCATTGACTCTGAAAGAGCAGTTTGGCCAAAGTCACAGCTAACAAGTCGTGTTTGAACTAGCTTTGGAGATACCTTTTGCTTCGTATTAATGCAGGATAAACCATAGGAACCCTCGTTTTTTAAAATTTCCAAGAAAACTCCGTGTACAGGAGACAGCGAGTGTTTTGGCTTTACCTTGACATCGCGATGATTGCCCTGACTACGCTTCTGAACTTGATAAAAGGACGGGAATGCGTTCCAGAAAGCTGCAGGTCTGCAGGCGACTGGTAGGTTACCATAGGTGCTAATAGAGAGACGGTTGCTTGCTCACAGTCCTGAAATCCACCAAGAAGCAGCAAGAGGTATTTCTTCTGATAAACTAGAGCCTTTCTAAAGCTCTCTGCTCTAAGGTACTTCCTATGTAATGTCTGCAACTGGAGAATGAAAAAAAGGAGAAATAAAAATCAAGTCTGTTAAGATTTAGCCACAAAAAGCGCAGAAAAGTTAGTAGCTTTTTCCAGCAGTATCTCCCACAACCCACAACTTAGTCATGCCGGGGTATCTAAAACCTATTTTGCCTTACAAAATTGTAGAAAGCTATTTAATAATTATGAAGTGCGAAAGCAGTGTACATTTATCTCTAAAATGAAGTTTTGAGCAAGTATTTGTAGAACACCTTCAGTGACTTGGCTGGTTTTGGTGCAAAGTAGCGGAATTACACTCCGGCAGTTCGGACACCATGCACAGAGGCTCGTACTGAGTCTGCTGAATTTCTGTATGCCTGCGACGTCCTGGGAGGCTGGAAATTTTGGCACGGTTATTGGTTGGCGTGCAAAAAAGCAGCGACAAACGTCAGGTCGAACATCCCTACTGTGGACCCAAGGGCAACCGGAACAATTCTGTACACAGCTAAAAACCACGTGAGTTTGGAGGGTCAGACAGCCTTCAGTCTCTTGAATGTTTCAAAGCAGAACTGTCATGCTGTAAACCAGTGTTATTTTTAACAAAGAAAGTAACACCTGCCTTAAATAAATATTAAGCAGAAAGCATGTTCATAGCATAAGTGCCTGTCTAACTTGATTACAATCAAATGTGTCGGAGGGAAAAACAGTATTTAAGGTTACGGGTAAAAAAATAAATTAAAATGGATGTTTGATATTTTCATGCTTAGACAAGAAATCTGAAGCTCCCTCTCATTTAAGAGTAGAAAGACATTCCCAAGTGCCAGTTTTTTTGTGCAAGCTCCCGTCTAACAGCAGGAGAGTTACAAAGGAATTTTTCTGATGAGGGACGTATGGAGAAAGCGTTCCTAATTTAACATGCAATTTAGAAAACTGCTCATCTATAAAAATCACCTTTTAAAATAGCAACTGAAAGAGATTACATCAATAAATGAGTTAAATGCCATAGTCTGACAGATACTTATATCCACAGAAATCTGAGCTGTACACGTCCTGGCTCCTCTGCAACAGCAAGTTTTATCATATTTATTTAAAAACCCCAGAATTATTAAATTACCTCTTCTACACGTGACATTAATCCCTTAGGCAATGCCCAAGAACAATACTACTAAGGGCTGAACTCTCCAGAGGTTTTTTTATGATCTTGAGTTGGTAACAGTTCTCACACAGCCAAATCTGAACAGACAAAATAGCGAAAGCAAACCAAGGGCCAAATGGCTGATGGCTGAGGCATGGCTTGCTCACCAAGCTCCACAAGGCCCATTTGCTTGCTGTCACGAACATTTTACCTTAGCAGTTTCTATCACTGCTTTGTTTTCAAGTTCAACAGTCGCTTGAGCCAGTTTGGATTCAGCCTGTTTCAGTGTGTTCTGCAACATGTTTCTCTCTCGCTGCCAAGCTTCTCTTTCCAGTTCTTCAACAGAGTCAGCATCACCCATGGATGTCATCTGAAAGAGAAACCCAGAGGAAGTGAGCCGTGATGGTTTTTGCATGTTGCTGTAACAGCCAAACATCTCAAACAGAGCGATACCCTAACTTGATGGACAGACTAAAACATAAAGATAACGAGCCTGAAAATCAGCAACAGCATTCAGGTGGCGAATCATAGGACGGGACGCTGAAACCCACAAGCAGCCCTTCTAAAGCAGGATCAAATTAATTGTTGATCAATGTACCCCTTCTCTACAGCTCTGTTCAATTGCTGTACAGGAATCCTACTCCCTTTAATAACAGAGAGTTTCCCAAACATTTGAAAACGGAAACGAATCATCTGGCTTTCTTCCACACCCACATGCAGCTCAGAAACTGCAAAGAAAGATGTGTGCGTACACGCATGTGCAAAAACACGTTGTGAAGCAGCCTACAGAAGTAAATTCCAAAAAAAAAAAAAAAAACATCCAATTCTGAAAAATTCAGTTTTGCACTAACGCATCTCTTGTAGGAAGGCGGCCAATGGCATCCTGGGGTACATTAAGAAGAGTGTGGGCAGCAGTGGAGGGAGGGGATCCTGCCCCTCTGCTCTGCCCTGGGGAGGGCACATCTGCAGGGCTGGGTCCA
>VZSC01019421.1:111721-138375 GCA_013398225.1 Steatornis caripensis
GAAGTTACTTCTTATGAATACCTTAACACACCAACACGTGCCATTTACATTTGTCTTCTGTAAAGACCACAACATGTCAAGTAAATAATACTTATATAATAAAGTTTAATAAACCACAGCCACCTAAGTCTGTTTACCACCTGCAATATATACAGCAACAAACGGGGATTCCAATGCTACCCGTACTTCACGGCACATAATCCACCTCCCTCCCTTTTGACTTTGCATCTTCTTCAAAATTTCAGAAAGCAAAGGCTCCCCGCTTCTCAGCATATTTAAAACGAGTTTAAAAAATGCTTCAAGAATCTAACGCTACCTTCAGTACTGTTTGGAAATCAGGTATTTATTTCTGCCCAAGTTAAAACTCTTGTCCTGTACTTACCTAATTCACAGATGTTCTACACAATTTCAGGTTTTGACACTGAAGTTTGATAAACTAAAGCACGCACTGCCCTACGTGCGGCTTTCGCTGGCGTGGCAGTTGTATCATGTCACAGAGATTGGACACAAGAGCAATTTGAGAACAAGGGCAGAGATGAGGACTTCAGGTACAAACCATGCTTCAGGTAAGTGTAACTAAAAATAGTTCACACATGGGAAACAAAACCCCTCTGTATCGTACTGAAGTAGAGAGAAGCTCCCTTATATTGGTCTCCTGAGCAAGCATCCCCGTAAGGACTACGGTACCAACATCCGAGGCGTTTTACAAACCTACAAAAGCTCAATTTGAAGGCAGTAACAGACACTTGTAATATCTGAGGGAATTCTACATGATTCTATGCACTTGACGCCTACAGCACCAGCTGGCTCCATATTCATTTCGGCATTTTGCCAGTTTCCTTGCCTATTAGTCCCCAATTTAACCACAACTCAAGGAGGTAACAGCAGTTACCTCCCTTTGGTCTCCAGAGCACATGCTTCAGTACCTTAAGGAAGAAGAAATTTGGGGAGGAGACTGAAAGACAAGGTGATTTGGCGGAGGGGTGGGGGGGGGCAGGGAGGAAAAAAATGAAAGCCTGAAGATAGGGCAGAGAGGAAGGACTTTTATTTGTGCCCACAGAAGAAGGGAGCAGAGGTAGAGTGTCTGCTCTCTGAGCTATACAAAGTCACGTCTTTAGAGTGCTCCACTAAACTCTTTTTGTGTTAAACAGAACTTCAGTCAGAAAACTCAGGTTCCTTTATTTTACTGTGGTCACAGTCTCCGGAGGAAGCATTACAAAGTCTGGTCCGACAAATTCCACGTGCCATTCACTGGCGTAATGTGAAGAGCCCCGCTAACTGACAGTGACAAGAGCCTGGAAAACCGAGAAGCGGCGCATTTGCAACAGTGTTTCTAATGCACAAGACCTATTGGCATCAGAGGGAAAACAAACCACGCCAACTATTTTTTCTTTTCCAGTAGAGTAATAACTTGGAGGGAGCAGAGCCAGTAAAACAGCTCAGCTCTGGAGGGAGCTCTGCCAAGTCACGTTTAAACAGAGCCATAAGGTTGCTGCCACAGGCTCTCCGAGCATTTTGTCTACAGCAGAGGGGTCTAAAGCTTTCTGAGAGGATGGCTTAACCAAAATAACTCCGTGAACAACTACTTGGGAAGAGGTTACATTCCCCTCCCTCAAGGCTGGAGATGATCCATTTGGCAAGCACCTAAGTGGGCGCACAGACGACGGAAGGAAAATACTTAGCGTATTTAGTAAGCAGTCAGACCCAGGGAGAGCTCGCACCACGCCAAGACAGCTTGTCACGCAGCAGAGCGCAAGAGAACAACAGAAGTTACAGAAGCCTCTCGGTGTACCAGACAGAGAACTCTTTCTTAAAGGTGTGTTTTCTGGGGATCTGCTCTCAAGCAGGCAAGGGAATAGAGAGGCTGAAGCGAACAAGAGCCAGGACTGTTAGTTAGCTCTAAACCCCCCAATTTTGGCTGAAATTGGGTTGAAGATCTCTATTACAAGAGAAAGACATAAATGATAGTGCAAAGTTATCTGCTGAATAAGATGGAATCTAAAAGCTATGTTTTTAGGGCGTATTTTGTATTGGTAGACCCGAGCTCAGCCTTTTACAGTCCCTGGGCTTGCATAAAATATTTGCAATACGGCAAACATCAGTCAAAACACCCTTCCTGAGATAGCAAACCACTGTTGCACTTTGTGAAAATTACTTGACAATTTGCTGAAAACACAACTGCCCCTGGATGCATAGAGAAGCAGCGGTGACACATCCCAGGGTTTGATATCCTTGGGCATATTACGTATCTAAGGGGAGAAAAAAGCTGTCAGAAGCAGACCCCGCAATACAAGAAAAAAGCAAGGGTCTGACACTGAAATATGTTAATATAACGACAGCATGAGTACAAGAGTACGTGTTTTTCCATCGCCAAGGCAAAACACAGTTTTCCTCAGAATGTTTTGCCAAAAAAGAACTGGGAGTGGTGGGGGGGAAATGAATCAATCAACTTACACGTGTACTGCACCCCAGAAAATACAGAACAATTTACTGATAACCAACAAATATATATGCTGTTTTCCTTACCTGAAATGCAGGAGGAGACAATAAATCTGATTTTAGTTCCTTTAATGTCTGCAGTAAAGAGGCAATGGTTTCATCACTTGATGCAGACGAACCATTAACCGTTCTGTTAAAACAGAAATACTTTTTCAGTCTCAGGCTGATCTGTAGCAGTGTTAACCTACATTTGGTTCTTTCTCCCCACTGCATGACCTTTAAGTTTCACGGCTGTACTTATGCACTATTCATCACACAAAATACTACAAACACCTACAGCAATTAGCAAGTTTTGTTAATTTTTAAGAGTAGAATTTCTAAACAGTGCTGCATAGGATTTATTCAGAAGCCTGTATTTTACACCAGTCTGAAATTCTACCATGCAAATTCGGGCTGCAGCAAAACATCTCTAGGATTTTACTCTGCCGCCGAAGAAATAAGGAATTACTGCTGCTTGGCCACTCATTGCTCACCCTTAGCTTTTCCCTGCCACGCTCAATGGAGTTTCCCATTCTAAGCCCGCAGACGTGTGGATTACCCCGTTGTTTTGATTGCTCTCTAGTTCATTCTAGTCAAACGCAAGCTTCTAATGGGAACAGCTGCGGCGGGATGACAATAACGAGAGTCGGCTGCCACCACGAAACCACCGTTTCACACAAGGCTGAGTCTCGTAAGCAGATATACCGCTCACCGCCTTCAGCACGGGGCTCTCAGTCATGACCCACTTGAGTTCAGGAGCAGGATGGAAAGAAAACTACCATTTTGTGAACAACTACTCACTTATCTACAGTTTTATATATCAACTCATTCAGGTCCACAACTACAAAAAGCAGCCGCTGTCTTATCTTCTCTAACTGTTGCTGCTGCAAATGCAATTTTTCAGGTTGTTTTGTCACGGCCTGTCTGGCATTTTGATCCTTGTTTAAGGTACACGACGGTTCTTGCTGATGGTTTTGAGATGAGAGATTTCTTTCTCTTTCTTCTAACACTGCCAGGATTTCCTGCAGGTCTTTAATCCTTTGTTCATCCCTCTGGTGTTGCCGTTCCAAGTTTTGCTATTTGAACAGAACAAGCAGTAGTTCATTGCATCTTATTCATATACACATACACACACACGCATATATATACACGTACTCACATATAAGAGGGTTTTGGTTTTCTTTTTTAATATGCACGCACACAGACTGCAAATAAAAGCATCACGCCTAACTAGCACATCCATCTCAGTGTTCCTCAACTCACAGACCACCTGTACAGGAAGGCTTACAGAGCCACCTTCCACGGCCACCAGAAAGCCATTTAGTGGCTCTGGAGCGGGCATTTTCTCCATCCATTCCTCAATGTGGTGACTGACAAGTCTCCAGAGCGTCTGCAAAGCCTCCCTCCTCCTCTAATGAAAGTGAAGGAGCTGAGAAACAAGAGGAGTGAAATCAATACTGTCAGGAACCGTATTAGGAGCCTAGCTCAAAGTAAGGGCAATGACATGAAACCTAGTTCGGTTCCGTTCTGTGTTTAAACTGTATTCCTCTCCACCTGTTAACAACTGGCAATTCCCAGCATAGGCAAAGATGTAAAGATCAACTTCTGGCAACAATAAACCCAGATGCAAACCCCTGGAAACAGCTGCGTTTGAGAAACGCAGCAAAAGAGCTCATCTAATGCGTTTTTCACAACGCTTTGTTTAAGGGAACAAAGCATTTCCATTAAAGAACGCCATACAATGAGGTTAAATGCCAGTTTGTGGCTATTTCAACGCAAGGCAAGGCTTGCAGAGGCACTCTCACCAGTCTCTCTTGATCCCTCTGTTTCTCTAGCTCTGTTTGTTGCTGCTGTCTTCTCTCACTCTCCTGTTTCTTGTTTTTATCTTGCTCTTTCATCATCTCGAAGAGTGACCGCAGTTGCTCCCATTCAGCTTTCATCTTCACGTTTCTCTCCTTCTGGGCCTCTAACGAATGGATTACCTCTTGCTTTTGACCCTGAAGAGATTCCAGCATAGCTTGCAATTTCTTGCTGACCTCTCTCTCCTTCTGGGTTTCTTCATAGCACATCTGTACTTTGGCCTCCAGCTGCCTTTTGGAATGAATGGCCTCCTGGTGTGCTTTCTCAATAAAAGCAGACAGGTCCTTAGTGCGGGAACGCTCTTCTTCCAGCTTGTCTTGCAGCTCTTGAACAAAGGCTTGTTGCAGCAGCAACTCCCTGCGCTGACAAGAAGCACCTTCTCTCACTTTCATGCTCAACTGTTCCGTCAAAATGCGCTCGTGATTCAAGGAGTTCAGTAGGTCCAGCGAACGATTCTTCTCAGCATCCAAATCTCTCTGTAGCTCCGACACTTTGGTCTGTTCCTGGGACAGCAACGCTTCACAGCGGGAGTGCTCAATCTGAAGTTCCTTGCGGAGATTGTCATTTACTGTCTGCTCGTGCTTTAAGGATACGGCCAGCTGGCTATTCTGCACTGACTGCAGCCCCAAGGCAGCCTCCAGCTCCTGTTCAAAAGGGGGAAGCACACATTAATAATCCAGCACACTCAGTCACTTGTGGGGCAGTTTTGGCAAGAAAACCAATTTTGGCAATTTTCTCCTGTTTTATCCAGGAAGAAATTCAAGACTGAACCAGAGTAGTCCAGGTATTAAAACGTTTAATTTAAAATTACAAGTTTCATTCTCCAATTACGAGTGTCAGAAGCATTCTTGTTAGCAACATGACACCAAGTAACAACACCAAAGATTGTAATGGTAAAATATCTTCCTGTACATTTTTTTTTTCTTCAATTAGTAAGACCCTCATTAGGAAATCACTATTCTTTACATCACTCAATCCCCTTAAGTGACATCTGAAGTGGAAGTAACCCTGTCCTGATTTAAAATGAACCAAAAATCTATGCGGTAAGAGTAGGTGTAAGACTTCTGGATTTTACAGCCCAATCTGTTTAAAGCACACAGTACAGACTCATAAAAATAACCCATCCCCAGGCCCATTTTGGGAGCCAGACTTTCTTCAGAAGGGAGCGACCCAAGGGGCAGTGCCAGGGCACTTCAGACAGTCACAGCCAGCACTGCTGTGCTCCTAGCACAGAAGTCTGCCTTACACCCAGCGAGCACCACCTCTCTGATCCCATAGAAAGCCAAGGCAGATGCTAAGCAGCGTCAGCTTTCCATAGTGGGGCTTCAAGGAAGTATTTGGGAACGCAAGGCTGTGGTGATGTGAACTGTGAAAGGTTTAAAACCTGGTGAACAGCTTCACCCAGGGCAATGCACTTTTCTCTTTGCCTTGGCTGGGATGGTCCCTACCTTCCCCGCACGAGCAGTCTTTTCACAAGATGGAGGATGTCAGCACCGTTTCCTACCAAGCAAGTAGTAAGAAAAAATCCCAACAAACAAAAAAAACCCACAACCACAGACCTAAACACTTACTCAAAAGATGATGTGAGAGGCCAGACTGCAAGCAAATAGGGCCAGAGTTGTGTTTGCTCACTTTGGGCATCTAACAGGGATTGTTTGGCAGTTATCTGATAGAGTTTGGGTTTGGTTTTTAAGTTTAAAAAAAGGTTTACGTTAAATCTTCTTCTTTTCCAGTCACTGTCAGTCTTTTACAAGACCTAGCCATTGCTATCACAGTATCAGAAAGCTGTTCGTTTATTTTCTGCTCAATTTAGAAGACAGGGAACAAAAAGACTTTGGTTAACCTCCAAAAATACATGTTATATTGGGAAGGCTTCAGTTGCTCTCTGCCAAGCGTACGTATCATCATGTGATTTTCTTTATAATCTCAGCTGATCCTACATATCCCCATAGCATGTTTGCTCTGGAATAAAAGACACAGTTACACAATTGTAGAATCTGGCTCTCCCTGTATAGCAAGGGGCAGCACAAAAAAGGTGAAAATGTGAACGCGCAAGGCTCTGAAAGAAGATATGGGGGAAAAAAAAAAGGCATACAACTTATTTCTGCATGTGCAATAAAGGAGGTTAACTCAAAGCTTTAATTCTGTGAAAACAAAACAAACGCTATGCACAGTTAATAGAAGTTTGGGGTTTTTCTTAAACAGTTATTAAATAAAAAACATCGGCAGTGAAAAAACCTGCAAAAATAATGTCAGTTAGCTTCATGCGCCAAGGGAGGTGAACTGAAGCATTGAGGGATAGGGCATTACCTCCAAGGCCTTTGTCTTTTCATCATCTGCTTTTTTATGCTGAAGCTGTTGTTCCTCAAACAAACTTCGTAGCTTCTTTTCCTTCAGCTGTTCAGTCTGCAAGTCTTTGAGTGCAGCTGCCAAATCCTTTTCTTTTTTTTTCAGTTCTAAACTGCAAAGTTCAAAGCAATACTTGTGTCTGTGTTCGGAACAGAACACCCTTCACCAGCAACACGAGCAAGACATTTTGTGTTACTTTTTGCCAGTTGGTCTATTGACTCGTTTCTTTAAGATGGCTGCTGCTCTTTTTAAAGAGGGTCAGTTCACAAGTTACAGCTATTTAGCATGTGAAAACATTTCCCTCCCTGCAAGCAAAGCTAGAATCGCTGTAGTTGGTAACACTTAAAAGATAGGGAGAAGTNAAGCAAGACATTTTGGGTTACTTTTTGCCAGTTGGTCTATTGACTTGTTTCTTTAAGATGGCCCCTGCTCTTTTTAAAGAGGGTCAGTTCACAAGTTACAGCTATTTAGCATGTGAAAACATTTCCCTCCCTGCAAGCAAAGCTAGAATCGCTGTAGTTGGTAACACTTAAAAGATAGGGAGAAGTTATCTGTCCTGGCAGAGCAAAACTGTTGTCCTGCCAGAGGAAAGCCAAACATTGGCATACAGTAGGAATAAGGGGGGGAGAGAGGAAAAAAAACATATGCAAGATGACCGGAAAACAGAAGTAACAACCACAGGATTAAGACCAAAGCTGCAGGAGCAGGATACATCAAGGGATACAGGCTGTTCCCTTTTAGTACACCCACACAACACACACTTGTTTCCACATCCTTCTCAGTCAAGGCTAGAGCAAATCTAAGTATGCAATTTGAATTGAAGAATAGATAAATTTAAGCAGTTAGTAAAGAAAAGTGAACATAGCCATGAAAAGTGAGAGGGCTTAGTTTTCCCCTTTGCATTTCCATGCGCTTAGCCATTTGTGGATCCAACGAGTATAAAGCTCTTTCAGGCCTGCTGATAAAAGCAATGAATAAATCTGCTTCTCACCGTAAAGGCATTATTTCCCTCTGAAGGTCACCTAGGGCTTTCTGCAGCCTTTTGCTCTCTTGCTTACTTTCATGAAGACCTGATGTCAGGGCTGCTTTTTCTTGATTCAAGAGGTCATACGTTTCAGAGGTTCTCTTACGATCCTCAGACATGGTGCTGCGCAACTCACTTAGGATATATTTTTCCTGTTGAAGTTTAAATTCTAATAACGCAACTAGGATAAAAAGACATTAACAGTTATTTGTATTACAGAGAGCTTGACAATGTAATCATTCACACTGGTTCAAACTGGGGGGGGGGAGGAATCAGCTGTATTAAAGTGTTCTTGTCTGGAGAATTTGTTTCTTTTCAAACATGATGTGAATGGGCAGAAAGATGTACATACATGCTGCAGCTCTGCTGCGAGTGGGCCAGGCAAAGTGAGAAGAACACAAAAGCTCGGTGGGACTATGAGAGCTACTGCAATATACTGTAGGTAATCTGTTACTAATGGATTTTAAACCTCATTAAGCAAACCCATCCGTTTACTAGCAAACATATATATAAGGAAGGTCCTGAAACCCAGCAAGGGTTTTTTTTGCTCTCCTCAATGGGTTTTCTACATATATATACTATTTAACAAAGAGTCACCCTTCAGTTCTATTGCTTTGGGTTATTTTAAAGCTTCTCTTTGCTTTTCACAGATTTTTCTTAACTACTAATATTAGAAAGAAGAATTCCTTTCTCTGCCAAAATCGTAGGAAACCTGAGTGCATTAGCAAAACTCTCCTTCTTTGCAAAGTGATCTTTTTTCTTCCAAGCAAAAAAAGGAAAGAACTGACATAGAAGACACCTGGCGATAGGTACCTTTCTTCCGGAAGTTGTGCTCTTGTTTGATCGCATGATGTTCTGCTTTGGTGAGGGCTTCCTGTAACTGCCGTAGCTTCTCCTCGTGCTGAAGATGTGTCATATGTAGCTGAGCTTGGAGGTCCTGTATTTCAGCAAGCAAGCTATTCCGGTCTGCGGACAAAAGGTGCTCTACAACAATCTGCCTCTGATCCTCCTGGAAACGAATCAAGTCCTATTAAATCTGCAAGGCTATTCCCATACTTTCTACAAACATAAGTCCTAGAGAAACCCTTGCAGTACAAGTTTTATACGGAGGCAACTTCAAATTACAAAGTTTGCGCTCCATGTTAACGTTAAGTAAAAAAGAAAACCCTCATTTTAATGGATTCCAAATAGAATAATAGTTAATAGTTTCTACATCATAGTTACGACAAACCATCTGGTCTGAACCTATAAATTAAATATTATCAGCAAAAAATCCCAAACAGATTCAGAATTAGCTTAATATATACCCTTTGCAAGACAAGGCTGTGAAGCTCTAGATGGAATTCTTCCACTCCTTCCCTTTTTATCAACTATTTCCTTTCACTATCACAATTTTCACGTCACTATTTTTTCTGGATGCCAGCTAAAATCATGGATAGGCTTTGTAACACAATATACAAAGTTTGAGAAAAATGGTACCAAAACAGAGTGTAAAAGCCTACTGATGCCGCACGATCTGGCTTCGTGCACAAGGTAAGATTTAACAACAGAAGTAATAAAACTGTAAAAACCCTAAAAAAAAAAAATGGTGGAATAGAAGAAGTGATTTATGAGCATAACCCTTTAAGAGGTTTTCTTACTTGTTGGTTCACTATATACTGCAGTTTTTCCCGTAACAAACCAACATCATGAGACCCAGGACAGGAGAAGTGAGACTTCAAGGCAATTTGCAACATGTTTTTCAACTTCTCAAACACGCTCTGTACTGCTCGCAGAAAATCTCCTCTCCAGTCAGCAGCAATACTGGAATGCTCCTGTTTAAAAAATTACATATTTTTTTAAATCTCTTGATCTATAACCCACTGTCTTTCACCTCATTACAGTGTAAGAGTATAGCTATCTGTTAATTTAAGCAGATCAAAGGTGTTTAAAGAGGCCTCTTCAAATCTTGGAGTCCCTTACCTTAATACACACGCACACACACACAAACTACATAAGAATAAACATTTCTCTATATATAAAAAACTAGTTATCATGCTTTAAAGGATATTATTATTGTTGTACCTTGTCTCCTCTATCTGCCACCTTGCTAAGGTAATCTTTCAGCGACTGTATAGCATCCAGCAAGGTTATGACCTCCTTCTGCGAGCCCTCCATTGCCGCTCTGCTCTGACAAGCATTTTTCAGCTCCGCAATACCAAAGGGATCATCTGACAAAGCCAGTATTTTACAGCTCTCCTCATCTACCATCTTCAGCAGAGTCTGAGAAGGACAAAAACCAGACAAAAAAACATTAGGACACAGGCATCAGCGTCCTGACAGATGGGACGGATGCAGGATGGGACAGCACCAGACGACAAAAATAAGGCGGCCATCCGAGGTTGCGATACAGATAAAGGCACACAGGTCCGCCCTGCTACTTGGTATGCTTAATAAAATGAGATTATACATTTACATGCACACATATAGAGCGAGCCAACACTTACCAGAGAATTTTTATCTCCTAACAACTGAGGACAGTATTTAAGAATACAGTGGCCGCTGTATTCTTAAACACTGTATTCACAATGTTGAAGTACAAATGGCAGCCTCGGCCAGCGCATCCAATTGCTGTGTACACCAATGTGCCAATCCACAATTAAGCCAAAGGACTGTATTTTATTGTTGTCGTTTCTGAACTATTTAGCTAACTTTCCTGGGAGTCAAATTCTATCAAGTCTGAAGCCATGTTACTAAACCCCAGTGATGCCAGAAAACCAAACTATGTATTTAGAGAACCTTGGCTTAATATAGCAGATTATGTACAAATAACATCTCCCAAAATAATCAGCCTTAATTACACAGTGGAAATAGTTTCCCCTGCCATTGTCAGGCAAAATAATCTCTTTTAAATAAATTCCCTGTTCACAAACTATTACATCACGCACAGATGTTTCCTGGTCTCTTTTCAAGGAAGATCACTGGAGATTTAAGTCCTTTTCTACGTACGTCTCATCACAAATATCCCGGCCTTGATGTGGAGCTCTTTTGCATTGCTACTCACTTTAACAACAACAACAACATAGAGTAGTACTCTTTAACTCTTGGTATTCTTTCTTTGCGCTTTTTGGAATGACTTAACTTTTGAACCAACTTGAGTTGATTTTCTGCCACCAGAATCAAAATAGAATCGAAATACTTCAAAGAGCACATGCTAAACCATGAAAACCTTCAGTAAACATTAACAGAAGCACACTAAAGTGTTTAAACTAAACATTCAGCATTTGAATACACACTCAGATCTTACAGCCAGTAAAGTCTAGATTGATGATCCATGAAAGAAACTAAATTTAAAAATTCTCTTTTTCTGAAGATAAAATAACATTGACCTCTTCTGTGAAGTCTATGAAACTATGCTCTTTGAGAATTATTAAATTTTTACATACAGAATCATGAAATGGTTTGGGTTGGAAGGGACCTTTAACGTCCAACACCCCTGCCACGGGCATGGGGACATCTTTCATTAGATTGGGTTGCTCAAAGCCTCGACCAACTTAATTTTGAACACTTCCAGGGAGGGGGCATCCACAGCTTCTCTGGGCAACCTGTTCCAGTGTCTCACCACCCTTCTTGCGAAGAATTTCTTCCCAGTATCTAATAAAAATCTACCCTCTTGCAGTCAAACTGCTGCTCCTTCTCCTGTCACTACAGGTCCTGGTGAAAGCCCCTCTCCATCTTCCTTACAAGCCCCCTTTATATACTGAAAGGCTGCAAGAAGGTGTCCCCAAAGCCTTCTCTTCTCCAGGCTGAACAACCCAACTCTCTCAGCCTCTCTCCACAGGAGAGGTTTTCCAGCCCTCTGATCAATTTTGTGGCCTCCTCTGGGCCTGCTCCAACACATCCATGTCTTCCTTGTAGGGGGACCCCAGAGCCAGATGTGTGGGGTCTCACAAGAGAAGAGCAGAGGGGCAGAACGACCTCCCTCGACCTGCTGGCCACACTTCCTTTTGATGCAGCCCAAGATACGGTTGGCTTTCTGGGCTGGGAACGCACGGTGCTGACTCACATCCAATTTTCCATCCACCAGTACCTCCAAGTCCTTCTTCACAAGGCTGCTCTCAATCCCTTCATCCCCCAGCCTGTACTGATACAGTGGACAAGAGAAGAGCAAGTGATATCATCTACCTGGTCTTCTATAAGGCCTTTGGTATGGTCCCCCAGAACATTCTTGCCTCTAAATTGGAGAGATACTGATTTGATACTGTTAGATGGGTAGGGAAGTGGCTGGATGGCCACATCCAAAGAGTTACAGTCAGCAGCGAAATGTCCAAGTGGAAACCAGTAACAAGTGGTGTTACTCAAGGGTCTCTACCAGGGCCAATACTATTTAACGTCTTCATTAATGACATAGTGGGACTGAGTGCCCCCTCAGCAAGTTTGTGGATGACACCAAATTAAGTGGTGCAGTTGACATGCCTGAGGGACAGGATGCCATCCAGAGGCACCTGGGCAGGTTGGAAGAGTGGGCCCACGTGAATCTCATAAGGTTCAACAAGGCCAAGTGCGAGATGCTGTACATGGGTTGGGGCAACCCCCGTATCAGTACAGGCTGGGGGATGAAGGGATTGAGAGCAGCCTCTCTCCTTCCTTGCCTGTCTCTTCTGAACAGTTTATAGCCATCGATTGCATCACTCAAATAGTGTGATTTGTCCCACCACGTTACAGTGATAGCAATTCGATTGTACCTTTCTAGCTGCACAGTGATGTCCAACTCCTCCTGTTTGTTACCCATGCTATGTGCAGTGGTACAGAGGCACTTAACTTGGGCTGTGGTCTGGGTCACCTTTTTGGAGGAACAAGCCCCAGTTTCTCTGAGGCATTTCATAGGTGTTTCCCTATTGGTTCCTAATACATCAGCAGTCCCTGGCTCTTCTCTGTTCCTCAAAATTCCAAGCCCTTCTTCCGCTAAGTCTAATTTAAAGGTCTCCTTATAGGTTTGGCCAGCTTATCGGTGAAGACGCTCTTGTCCCACTTGGTCAGGTGAATCCCGTCAGCTCCCAACAGACCTGGGTTTTCGAAGTTAGATCCATGATCTTAGAAACAAAAGCTTTGAGTACAGCACCAGCTGTACACCCAGGCAAATGCGTGGAGTCCTTCATCCTGGATCCCTTCCTCTGACTGGGAGGGTAGAGAAGAATACCACCTGTGCTCCCAATCCTTTTAACATCGATCCATGGGCAGAGTCTCGTTTGGTGCTTCCAAGTTGCCTTGTTACAGTACTGTTATACTCTGCATGGAACACTTGGAACTGATGATAATCTGTTGGGTTCACCAGGCTTGGCAACCCTCCAGTGATGTCACAAATACAAGTTCCTGGTAGGCAGTGAACCTCTCTAGAGAAATTGTCTGGATGGCAAATGGGTTCTTCAGTGACTCTCAGTAAGGAATCTCCGATTACTAACACTCTATGCCCTTATCTGGTGGCACCGGTTCTAATGGGAGTGAGTGGTTGCATTAGCTTTGCATGGTTGGCTCTTCCTG
Source organism: Steatornis caripensis (assembly GCA_013398225.1). Lineage (NCBI taxonomy): Eukaryota > Metazoa > Chordata > Aves > Caprimulgiformes > Steatornithidae > Steatornis > Steatornis caripensis. The sequence continues at coordinate 124,953 of VZSC01019421.1, forward strand.
GATCACGTTGGTTACTCAATGTGCTCTTCATTCTCCAACCCCAGAGCATCACGGCTGCTATGAAGGCGCTTCAGAGGATGGGGGAAGGTTCTTCCTTCTGCCCCAAGCAGAAATAAAAATCCAGTCTCCTTTATCTCGTGAGTTACTTGCGTCAATCAGCCCGAGCTGGAATTCAGGCTTACCTTGCCCTTGCACAGCATTCCTTCATTGCACAGATCTTCCTTCATTTTGCTAAGCAAGCTGAAAGAGTCTGCTAAACATTTTAGGAGGCAGCACTCACTTTCTAGGAAGCATATTTCTTCTCGTTTCTTATTACTCACGTTTCTTCAAGTATCCGAACTCCCTGTAGCGTACTGCACTTACCCACGTACTTCTGACCAGCCTCATAGATGAGGTGATTTGGAGCACTGAATTTCTCCCCTTCACCAGCTGGAATTCCTGGAATGCCTGAGAGCTCATTCAGCTGCAGCACCAAACCAGAGTCCCAGGCAGAGCTTTTCTTAAACTTGTCTCACTTGCTACAGTAAGCAATCACTGCTCAGTCTTCTGTATATTCTTCATGCTCCTTGAACTGACTCTGAAAGACCCCTCCTCACCTTGCACTGGTGTTTCCTCAGCTTTCCATCACATCAGAATGACAAGAATAGGCAGGGGAGCACGATGTCAGCTGGCTATGCTTTTTGATGAAACAGCTTTCTGTAAAGCCTCCAAGACAAACTCACAGACCAGATCAATTAGTCTCTTGTATCGCCACATTCTGGAACATCACCAGTGCTGTCCCAGCAAAGCTTTTTCAATTCTAGCAAGCACAAGCAAGACAAATGCTGGTAAATTTGTCACATGAGATGCAAAAATGACTCAAGAACCATAATCAGCTTGAAGTTGAAACCATTACAGAAGAGTTTACAGCGTAAAGGTAGCAGCTAACTATCTTCCACTGGCATTTCATTTTTGCCGTTTCAGTTGTAATTTGCTGGTATGCTTATGTTAATCATGTATTACCTTCAGCTGTGGTGAAAGTACTTCCTTTTCTCTCATTGATTCCATAATATCTGGAAGCATTCCGCTGTACCGCAGATAAGCCATGAAACTAGCATCCAGGTGGCACGACGTTTGTAGCTCCTGCTTTAGTTTAGCTGCCAAATTTGAGCTCGCATCTGAAGAAAGAGACAGCCCCCCGCCCCCACAAGTGTTACAAAGATGAAAAGAACAAGAAACCAGCATAACCGCTTGCAAAATAACCATGATTTCTTCTGTTAGTATGAAAGCAGAGTAAGCTGAAGTTAGGTGGTTGAAATCTCAACTAACTCAAACAAGTAAGAAGGTTGTAAATTGCCTTTAGCACCAGAGAAAGTGCTGTAGGTAAGTCAGGACTCCCTAAAACCCCATGTCTCCTTTCCAGTATGTAAAGATGAAAAGGTAAAAGCAGACTTCCACTAGCACAAATAAACAAGCCTTTCTAAACAAAGAACCACCTGACAAAGGCATAGCTTTCAAATAAAGTATCTACAGTAAAAGAAAATGGGAGAAAGAGGGAACGTTGTAATAATTTTCTAACAAAGTTAACAAAAGGTGAAAGGAATCTACAAAGTTAAACTTACTGCTGCCACATCCATCGCTCATCGCATCTATGGCAGATCGTCTTGATCTTACATCATCTTGTAAATCAGAAGGGGTTAGAATATCAGCTTCCCTCATCTGCTTGGAAATAAATTTTCACATTAATTTCGTTTTCTGAACCCAGCTGTAGAGTTTTCTGCATTTATAACAACTTTGTTACCAGTACAGGATTTTAGCAAATGCCTGCTTGATCGCACTGTCACAGATGGCAAACACCACGGTGAATGCAACATTGCTGCTCTTGGGAAGCCATCCCATCTCATTTTTAACTCTCCTTTAATAGTCTTAAGAAACAGACATGTATTTATAATTAATTGCCCTTCAAGAGCAAGGCACAAAACCACACGACCAACGATTCGTTGTCTGAAGTACAGACTTTATCTTCCTGTGAAATGACAGACACACATATAGAAAATATTTCCATTAAAAAGAAAAACCTCTATTCTCCAATTCTGAAACACTCTCTTCTAACACTCAATATTCATAAGTGGAGAATTGTTACAGTAAATTGAGAACCGTGGCAGCAAAAATGTTTTACGGGTTTTAGCTCAATTACTTGCACACGGAGTATTATCACAAATTCATCAGTGACTTCCACATAGCGTCCCTGCAAAAGTACCAGGATTTGAAGAGTCCTCTCAAGAAATCTGCTGAGAGCACAAGAGCAATACCTGTACTTTTACTGATGCCACCTCAGCAGTGTACACATGTGCAGGACGCCAAGCCTGCTGTAAGCAGCTTATCGATCAATTTTAGGTTTTGAAAGACCGTTTTGAATCATTAGACGCAGAGGCAAACAGTGTTTTAATACAGGCCAGAATTCACTCTGCTCTCTCACAGGGAGAGAAGAACTAACAACCGTACGTCCAGAACATTACTGGACCTACCCCTCTTGGTGTCTAAGTTTCTAGTACTTGGAGCCAACGGCCCAAGGGTGATCCAAGCGGGACAGAGCTGAGCAGCCTTGTTTAATTAGAAATACACCAGATCTGAAATATCACTTACCAAAATCTTCTTCTCCGTATCTTGGTCATCAGAGTACGTACTTCCAGAGAAGGCTGGAAATTTTCTATCTACCCCCACTGCTGCCTCCTCACTGCCATTTTCAGACAGGTTAGTACATGCCAGCAATACAGAATTATCTTCTTGCACAGTCGACCTGGCATGCATCATTTCAAAATCTGTGCTTTCAACTTCCGAAAAGGGTGTCAGATGAAGCACTGGTGGAAGTTCCATGCTTGTATCTTGCTTTCTCATGATCTCAGGTGAGCCGCATGAAGCCACATCTGCAAGGAAATTCTGGAATTCTTTTGAAGTGTCTTTGCCTACATTCAAATTGTGGTTTGGAGAATCAGGAGTTTGATGATTTTCCAACATTTGCTGGCAATGCTTTTTCAAATCTTGCTCCTCTTCAGAGTTGTTGATCACATCTAATTCCTGCGTCCAGGTATTTTCTTGCGAAGGCTTAATCTGAGTTTCTGGATTTGTATTGTGATTTGTCAAGTCAAACATAACTTCATCTTTTCCCTACAATGAAATAACACATACTAATTGTTTAATGGAATTAAAATATGATTTTATAAACTGAAAAACACACATTTAAAAATATCTTCTCAAATTTAATAGTTACATCTATTATTATTCCCAAGTTTATGTAAAAATGATCCAACAGTTGAGTATATTGGATATGCCAGCTAACCAGACTTTAACAAGCACATCATCAACTGGAGAGACAAAAAAAATAAGACCTGTACAATAAGCAAATTTATTTCTGCAGAGCTGACTTTTGTTTCAAGCAGGAAAAAAGGGTATTCCTTGTAGCTGTGTAGATAATCTTCCTACTTTCAAATAAACACAAACCAAACCCTGTTGCTTTCCTAACTGGAGAAATCTCCTGAACTATTTTAAGGCTTAATTCCTGACCCAGGGCACCAGTAAAAAATGGTTAAGAAGTCTACAGACGGTTCCTATGCCTGCCATTTCAATGCAAGAGAAACTGCCAACCATCTGCTTCTAGTCACTGGAGGGAAGAGCAACATGGATTCAGGCATCTCATTACGTGAGGTGCGCAGCAGCAATACATACCAACGCGCTACATCCTACGTTTTGGTAATGCCATACTTGTACCTTCTAGCATCCCATTCCCACAGGGGTACTCTACCAAGTTTTAAAAATTATTTTTCCAAGCATCAAACAATAACTCAGGTCTCTGCTGATGAGCAATACTGCGGACCGTTGTGTACGCATCTCACGCTGTATATTACGTGACAGCACAAATAATGCAGTTGGCTGGAACTCACACAGCATATTCTGGTAATGTAAGCTTGTAATAAATAATCGTCGCTAAGCTGCGATCAGGCAGCTGTACTCTTATTCTGGACAAGAGGGTGTTGCTGCATGTGAGTTCCACCAGGAAGCTGATAACTGACCTTCATGAGTTACTGCTGCTACTAGGTGGCTGTTACAACTGAAAGAAATGTAGAGAGATGGATAAAAACCACAGCCAGTAAACCCGGTACACAGCGTATCTGGTTACGGCAGTTGCTGAATGAATCTTTAAACCAGGATCTAACAATCACTGTCTGCAGAAGCAACGTGTTCCAACAGAGTGCTAGACTGGAAGCCAGGCGGCTAAGCTCCGATGCTGCCTTGTGTACGTACGCTCAATGGTCTGACGTACGTCATTTTGCATAGGCCGTTCAACACTATTCCCACCTGATCCCTTTTTCTGAGGGGTTTCCGAGACAGACTCTGGATGCACAGTACCACCCAGGCAAATGGCACTGATCCAAAGTAGGACATCTAAGCAAATAAAAATACAAACAGCAGTAACAATCTCAGGTTTTGCATAGCTACACTCTTCATTTTTGCTTAAAAAAACCCCCCAAACGTAACTCATTTTAAATAGTAATTATCCTATTGTTTCTTTAAAGAAGTTGAGATGGCATTCAAGTATAATTTAAATAACATACACCCTAAATACATCAGTGTAGCTTAAAGGTAACAGACAAAAGCCTAATGAAAACCCACTGTTATTCCTCAGTACGTTTTAAAACAAAGAACTGCAGCCTGTTCCGATTGCTGGGCTATGAAGCGAAATAGCAAAGTAATATGAAACTTTCTGTAACGTCATGGTAACTCTGCAAGTAGGTTTTTACCATCAGTGATATTGATATTAAAGCTCAGTTATTTTTCCTAACTTGGAAACTCAATAATTCTACCTACAAACTATCATTTCTCCCTGGTGCTGAAAAGCCATCTTCCCTTCCCACTACGAAGCGGCAAGTAGTACAGTCTAAGTCAACCACCTTGGATTTTTATACCCATGTCATGCTACCAGTCAGGACCCCAAAGTCCACATAGGCCTGACACCTAACTCTTTTCCTTTCCTGTAACTCTTTTCCTATAAGCCCTTTTACTAATACTTACCACCTCTGTATACCTGAAAAGAGAGTAAGTTGGTATATGACAGACAACTACAGCTCTGAAAAACATGTCATCTGGGTCCTACTGCTTTCCAAAATTGAGTAATTTAATAAAAGTTCACATTAGGTTGTTTGGAGCAAATGGTTCTAGAAAAGATTCAGAGTAAATACGAGAAAGAGTCACAGTAAATAAAGATTTCTAGAAAAAAAAAAAATCTGAGACACAACAAATTATTTTCAAAGTAGTTCTCCAAGACAGCCATAGAGCATGGCAAACACAGTCCCAGCAGCTCATCGTGGGTTGAGCTTGGCTGGCTGTCAGGTGCCCACCCAGCTGCTCTCTCACTCTCTCTCCTCAACAGATCAAGGGGAAAAAACAAGATGGAAATAGCTCACGGTTGGAGATAAAGACAGGAATAACACCTAACTACTCCCACGGGCAAAACAGACTTGACTTGGGGAAAATTTTTTTAATTTATCGCCATTAAAATAGAGGTGGATGGCAAAAAACAAAGACAAACACTGAAACAGCCCCCTGCCCCACCTGCCACCTTTTCTCCCCAGGCTCAATTTTGCTCCTTCATCCCAAGCTACCTCCTCCCCTGCAGTGTGGATATCTGCTCTAGCATGGCCTCTTCCATCGGCTGTTTCTCACGTTTTTTTTTCCTCCTCACTACTTGTGAAGCGTTTTGCCCTTTCTCAAAAATGTTTTCGCAGCGGTGCCGCACACATGGCTGATGAGCTTAGCTGTGTCCTGAGGCGGAACCAGCTGGGCCCAGCGTTTTCTCAATGAGCCCCCCTGCAGCTCCCCCACTGCCAACACCTTGCCACCTACACCCAACACATACCTTCGGATCCATGCCCAAAACAATATTCAGCTGAGAAACACTGACTGGGTTAAGTTTCCATGCATCCCCACCCTGTTCTTAGTCCTTCCAGACGTCTACCTCTAGCCACTACTGGAGAAACCACACAAAGACAGACAGACAGAACCTTCAACTGACTCACCACAGCTGTTTTGATGCCACAGCATTCATCTTCAGCCTTTCTTACAGCACCAAAAAGGATAAACTATAGGGCTTTATATGACACATAAAACTGGATTATTTTAAAAAGCAAATACTACTATTAAAAAATAAATCACGTACCAGTTTATCAGTAGGGGAAGCCAATACTGCAAATGACTGATCAACATTTGCTTCCAGTTCTTCCGATTCCTCTGTTCCTTTTCTAAGGGCTTCCTCTTTCCTTTCTCTCTGGCAGAAGGGCTCGAGGAGGTCAGTCTCTTCGTGATCACATTGCTCCTTTGGCTTGTATGACTCCAACTGCAAGGTAAGTTCACCTGTTTCCAATCGTGAGGCTTCAAGCTTTGTCTCATACATCCCGACCTGATCTTTCAGTTTTGCAGTGCTACCTTGCAGTTCATCGATTTCCTTCTGATCAGCTCCTTCTTTCGGATTCAGTGATTGCACCTGGAAATCAAGTCTAGAACCTTCAAAGTGAAGACTGTAAACATCTTGAGCCTGACTTGCATCTCTCTTTTCCAACTCGGTTTGAAGGTCTGCTGCCTTTTTTGTTAAGTACTGCAACTTGGTTGTGTCAGCGTCTCTTTGATCTGACAGCATCTTCATTTGCATATCTTTCTCTAGAATGCTTGCTTCCCTTTCTCTCACGGTATCTTCAAGCTCCTGAATGCGAGAAGAAGTCACCTTTGCTTCAACCTCTCTCTGCAAAAAACGTGTTTGGAAAATGCCGTACTCTTCCTGAAGTGCATCGTGCTGTACTCTTAGAGAGGTTACCTCTGCAACATGCTGCTCCGATGACTCCTGTAATTTTTGGCATTTTTTCTCCAAAATCTCCACTTCCATTTTAAACTGCGATTCCTTTTCTTCCAGTTGCTGCTGCAGAGCTTCTTTATCAGCTGAGACAAGCTCTAGCTCCTCCTGAAGTTCTCTCACTTTGGAGAGTAGCAATGTATTTCTGCTTGGATCAATGTCACCCTGACAATCTACCAGTCCTTTCTTCAACTCGTTCTGAAGGTTTTCCACTGGCTTTCCAAATGCCACTTGACAGAGATCATCTTGGTTGTCACTCATTTCATGACATACTGGTCCAAATTGTGCCAGCTCTTTTTGAAGCTTCTCAATCACTCCATGGAGTTGCTCTACCTCTTCATCTTTGTCCTTACGCAGCCTTTCCTGGTCACCACGAAGGTGCTCAACGAGTGATCTGAGTTCTTCAATTTCAGATTTTTGCTCTTCCACAATCTGAGCAAAAGGATAAGGTCTGAATATTACTGTACGTAGGCAGAATTACTATTGCATATAGAGTTTAAGCTACATTTTTCTTCCGAATCACACATTTAACAGCAGCAAGAACTGCACACTTCAGCTGGCAGCTACTCAGAATACTCTCTACTTCCCTAAGAGAATCATAAAATTATTTCATTTGCAATAAGATTCTGTACACCTTGCTTCCCCCCAAAAATCAAGCAACGAACATACAGTAAGTACTCTTACTTTATTCTCCAGAGCCTTCTCTAGCTGCTGCTGGAGCCTGTTCACCTGCCCATTCAAGTGATCAATTTCTTGATTCTTTTCTTTAAGTAGTGCTTGTGGGAATGACAAAGCTGAGGAATCACCAACACCCAGGTCCTGATTTTGCTTCATGTTAAGTTTTGTTAGATCCTCCTGATGAGAAAAAAACCCAGCAATCTCATTAGAAAGGACACTTTCTCTCCCAGCCCAAGGGCTTTATTTAAACATTCTCCTCCTCACTGTAATGTTAAAGAACTTGAGAACACAATGACAGCTGCTTTGTTTGGGTTTGTACCAGTGGGTTAGACTGCCACAACATTTCTCAACTTCCAGGGCGAGAGATGAACACTCTAGTTGCCAGACTGACAATGAACCAGTTTTCTAACTTGGAACATTGGCTACAGCTGCAGAGGTCAGGAATGCACACAAAACTCTGTGGTGTTTACTAAACGACAACACTGTAGTTCATAATCTGTCAGGGCCAGAAAAAAAGCGAAGCTTTATATTTAAATCAAACGACTGCAGAAGATACTGCCATAAGCATGAATCTAGAGTATCAAAGGGTGGTTGTTCTACGCTATCCAGCCTTGTAACCGTAATGCAATATCCCCTTGAGAAGAGAAACAAAGTAAGTATCTGTTTATAACATCACAAGATGATGACCACAACGCTCAGGAAAGGAGGTCTCTGAAGTTCTAGCTGGTGCACACTAAAGCTAAGGAAACCCACCTTCAAGTGTGCATTCTCTAACTGAAGCTGGCCGATGCTGGAAGTGCTAAGGTTTTTTTGCATCTCTAACTGCAAGTTCAGCTGCAATATCTCCTCAGTTTTACTGATCAAGTTATCTTTATATTGTTCTAGTTGGTCTAACAAGCTTGCAATCTAAAAAAAAAAGAAAAAAAATGCATAGTTGTTTCAATAAAGTCCTCTTACTTAAGCAGAAAAGATAAAACTTCATTCATCACCTTATTTACTGAGAGCAAGTAACCAGCAAATTCTCTGATTAAAACTCTCTCTAATCCATCTGCATTAATAAAATACTTGAGACAGAGTCAGAAGCTAGTGTTCCAGCTCCTCAGCTGCAAACCCAAAGTACTACAAAGATGATTATCTACTTTCTTTTAAAAAAAACATCTAACTGCTCATAAAATGTGAATCTATTTTCTGAACAATCAAGGCTTGACCACATAACAATTGGAGCCGTTAGCACATGATGTCTAATGTAATCACAAGCAGTTAACATAACCACTGTTCTCCTCCTCCTAGAAGACAGAAATCAGCACTGCAGCGCTAAGCCCACTAACGCAGCAATCAAAACGGTTCTGAGCATCGACTCCATCAGCCTGTAAGAGTCAATAACTACACATTTCTCTGCTTGTAGCTGTTTGAAAGCTTGAGAGCAAAGAGCTATTTGGAAACACTGTGATCTTGCCACCCCCAGGTTTTATCATCTCTTGCCTTAACGGGTAGTAAGGTCTAGGGGCTTTGAGAATGAAAAAGGTTTAGTGGCTCCTGAAGTCAGACTTCATGAGAGACACGGACCTTCCGTCCGTACAAAATTAGTTTTTATTACCTTACTGCTCTTGGAACAATGGTGTACAATTAACTGGAGGATCACCCACATTGTTCTTCTTTGCACATATATGTTTGTATATTACAGATACTATAATAACGATGTAGTATTACATAAACATACAGCAGGGGGTGCGTGTACGTATCTGTGCATGTAAATCCACTAAAAGCTCTAAATAATGTGCCCAGTTACACCGCGTTTTAGCTTGGCACAAGTACTTATCGCTAACATTCTCTGGCTCATAAAATAGAGATGGTCAGATGACATCATTATGGGTAGTTGTCCCTTCTGTTCTTAAAGGAAAAATATCTACCTTCCACTCCACTTCAACTTTGGAAGGAAAGAAAAATCAGTTTACATCAGATATTGATGTGAATCATCACAAGACAGTTTCCAGTGTGAGGGGAAACAGACAGGGGGATGCCGAAACAGAACACAGCAAGAAAATGGAAGGTTAGTTAACACCAAAGCATAGAGAACACTGGCTAAGGCGGCACATTTACTACAACAACATTAGTCACTGGGTTTTTCAATGGCTTAAATTCCCAGCTACAAGTTTGCACAAAATGTTTCTGCAATTACCTGAGTGACTCAGAAGCCTAGAGGACCCTACCAAAACTCTTACCTCTCTCTCTTTGGTCTGAAGTGCTTCCTGCTCTGCTTGTAACTGCTCCTTCAGCACCGGGGCAGAACTTCCGTCTGCTGGTACTCTGTGCCTAGCTTCATCCAATTTAGACTGGAGGGCAGAGATCTGAATCAGGTTATTGTACTGTTGCTGTTGCAATGCCTCTTTATCCTGCGAAACATGGGTTTTTTTTAAATGTTAGAATTAATTGTTGTCAGTACGCATACCCACCTAACCAGAACAATCCTGCCAAAATACTTCTTCATCCCTGACAAAACCCAGTACAGGAAGAAAAAGTACCTGATCCCAAGGGCCTATGAAGAAATAAGAATGCAAAACAACTGAATGTTTTTAGCTCACTTAAGGTTTTACCCCTTCATTTTTTCTAACCCAAGTTTAACAACTTCTGAAAATCTAGTGTTCAGTGATACTATTGAATATAGTTTCTCAATTACACAGCGTTTTAAATGTTTAATAATCATGTTTAATAAACATCTTGTTCTTGTAGCCATTTCCACATTTATTATGATACCATATATTTGCCAAGCTATATTTAAGAAGTGGAGACTTAGTTTAAGAGATGAAGAGTTATGGGTAGATCAAAAACCTACTACAAAACCATCACGTAGAGTCAGAATGCGAAACACCGGCACTGAGTTTGTCAGATCCGCATTCCACCCAGCTACCAGTTTTATTTATTTTTAAAACTTCTCCTTTGGTCCTCTTTCTCTCACAGTTCTTCTCAGGAGCTGGGTCAGTCCAAGGAGGAAAGTTTCACTTGGGAAGTCATCCAAACACAGTATCGATACTTAATACAACAAAGGAAAGCGGGCCAAGAAAGCTAAGGCAGTAACTGCCTCCACTGTTCAACACTTATTCTGCCCACAGCTCAATACACATAGCTGTAAGGGAAGGGTTATTTTCAACTCAATCGTACGATTTGCCAAAAAATTATGTAAAATTTGACCGCCTTTTCCCCAAAAGAATGAAGACTCAGACTACACAGGTAGCATCTTCTGATCTTAAAGTGAAAGCAAGATCACTTAAAAAATAAAAAATAAATTGCAAAGCAAACGCTGTATCGCCGTATCAAAACAGAGAACAGGTATTTAAAACAGTCGTCCAAACCTTCACATCCATACTAACAGGTCATCTCATTTCTACGCACTAGCCCCTAGCCAGTCCCTCCAGCTTTCTGGCTGGCTCCAGGGGCACAAGAGGCAAGGAAATCGCAGGGGAGACAGCCAGTTAGGGTGCAAAGCTGTGTCATTCACACCTCCTATCACTGGCAGGATAAAAACCAAATGTAATAATTACGAAAGCATCACCTGCACGTCATTGGGTAGCAAAGCATCAGTCACAGAAATATTTTGGTTTGTCCTGACGGAAAAAATGAAAAGTCTCCTTGCCATCACAAGAAACTTATGATATTAACCTGTCCTTCAGGTGTGCTGCCGCCATACACGAGGACACACCTAACAACGGAGACTTTTTTTGTTTTGTATCAACTGAAAATCAGACCTTGTCTACACCATTTTCAAGCTCATCTTGATTACTGACAAAAAACCTCCTGTACCAATATGCAAATCTGCAAACGTGCAGATATTCCTGCATTTACTAGACAGCAGAGCTGCAAGCGCACTGTAGCACGCGGTGTCAGCACAGCTCTGCGCACGAGTTGTTTCTCCGAACATTTTCCAGTTGTTATGTTCTGAGGTTGCTACAGTGACCCGGAAAAAAAGAAGTGGTAACCCAGGCAAAAATCAGAGCTTTATGTAATGCACCTGCACTGTAAAAACTTCTTCTGGATCCCTACGCAGATGTAGTCTAACATCTAATCTTTCGCCTATACCAAAATCCATAGGAGAGCGGACTCTGTAAACGAGTCCCATTTTCAAGACCTCAAGCAGAAGGACGAACAACCCTCTTGGCACAACCCTAACCAGAAGCCTCAGTGTTACACATCAACAATCCAAATAAATGAAATGAGTTGGACCCGGAGAAGACAAAGACCTACTCCAGGCACGTGACGGCAGGGTAACTGGATCTGCTGGCTGTGAGTTTAGTCAGACTTCCTCAGGAAAAGATATCGTTCTGTACTCAAAACTGCTCTTTCCAGACCTATTTGTTAGTAGCGCTAGTCTCCATTATACGCAATAACTACATTTTTTGCATGTTGGAATTTGGGGGACCATAAAAATCCATAACTGCCATTCACATCAAGAAAAATATCATGACACGCAATCATTCTTAGAGCTCGTTGGCACTTACTGCACGGAATTGCTTCAAGACAAGCTACTGCGATGCCTACAGTTGGTAAACTGAACAGTATAACCTTCTTTAAAGCTGATGAATTTGTTTCTTAGAAACTAATTGGAAACTAACGTAAAAAAAAGGTCTGAATTTGGCTTATTTAGCATTTTTAAGAAAGATGTTTCCTAGGACATTCACTCAGCTAAGAGTATTTTGAATTTGAACAGATAAAGAAAGCCTGTTTAACAGGAAGCTCCGACTTCAGAGAAAACAGCAACTTGCCACCAGCAGTATCACAGTGTCCATCCCCTCCAAGGCAAGTCATACAGAAAGCTAACGGGCATAGCTTTGGTATGTTTAGATAAAAATCACAGAATAGCTTAAGCTGGGAAAGGTCTCTAGAGCTCTCTGGTCTAACTTCTGACTCAAAGCAGAACCAACTTGGGTCTGCACAGGGCCTCGGACAGCCAAACTCCAAACATCTCCAAGTCCCAGAGACACCACTGGCACTCTGAGCCCCTTATTTAACGTTTGGTTGCCCCCAGTATGACTGTTTTCCCCTACCACTAATTGGAATTTGCGTTGCTGCAGTTTATGCTTGTATCTTCTCATCCTTTCACGGTACACCTCCAAATCTGACTCCATCTTCTCTATAATCTCATATGATGTGGTTGTAGGCAACAATAAGATTTCCACAAAGCTAAACCAAACCTTGCTCTCTCTGCCTCCCCTCAAAAGTCATTTGCTCCAGCCCCCTGACCATCTCGATGGTCCTATGCTAGACTTGCTCCAGTACGCCAATGTCTGTCTTGTACACGGAAGTCTAAAACCAAGCAGTTCTCCAGATGCAACCTCCCAAGTGCCAAATAGATAGGAATAGTAGTACCTCATGAACTAAGACTAGCTAGTCTATATCACGTTAAGCTGAAGCTAAAACAAACCAATGTTTTTTCAATATTTTTAAAATGAAAAATAATGGAAGCAAGTATTTACAGAATTAGCAATTAAACCAATAAATCTAGTTTAGATCATGCCACTCTCAAATCTTCAAACTTGACAGACACACCAACAATACTCAACCAAGGAAAACTGCTGGGAGGAAACTGAAAGATTTCATTTACAGGGCAAAAAGGTTACACGGACGCTTGCTAAAAGACAAATAACTTTTGCTAAATGGAACATAGATGATGAGGGCACTGGACCATCTGTACTGTGAGGAGAGGCTGAGAGCCCTGGGGCTGTTCAGCCTGGAGAAGAGAAGGCTGAGAGGAGATCTCATCAGTGCTCATCGATATCTAAAGGGCGGGTGTCCAGGGGACGGGGCCAGGCTCTTTTGGGGGTGCCCAGCGCCAGGACAAGGGGCACCGGGCACAAACTGGAGCCCGGGCAG
>VZSC01019421.1:138845-198635 GCA_013398225.1 Steatornis caripensis
CCCTACCATGCTGGGATTCTCTGAGTCAATCTGCAGTAGTAACAAAGCACTAAAAATTTTGGAGTATGGCAAACAGATCTGGCTCCAGAGGCACATAGCAAGAAGAGTTACCAATAAAGACAATGGGTTATTCATTGCAGACCCGTGATGTTTAATATTCGGTAACACCATCTTTTCGGGAACTTCCAGAGAAGCGAAAGAGCAGCTCTGACCCATGCAAATGTGACAACTCTCAAAAAGCAGTCTCTATAGTATGTAGGCTTATAGTTCATAAAACTAGAGTTCGTTTAAAACTGTGGCTGTGGTACCTGCCATTAATGCAACAGTTTAACTCACCACTGGGTGCCAGGGATAGTCTCAAACAACACTAACACAGTCACAGATGACACTGTGTAATGCCACTCCCATTGAAGTACGTATTTAAAAATTACTTGTTTTAATTCGGTTTCCACTTTCTTCATTTTTTGCAGTTGTTGCTCCAAGTAGCGTACAGTCTTTGAGACTTCAGTACTGCTGTGCTCCAGTTCTCTTATCTGTGCCACCAGTTTTTCTCTCTCTTTATCACGAGCTGCAATTTCTCGGTGGTTTTGCTCCTTTTCTAAGAACAGCTTATTGTAATCATCCATCTTCTCTTTTATTTGTGCTTGCAAAGATTCTACCTATACAGAAATCACATTATACAAATATTCAGGCAATAACAAACTTCCAGATGGAAGCAAGAGTAATTCCATGGCAAAGCAGGTGGAGTTTTACTATAGACTAAACTATGCTAAAATCCCAGATGAAAGTAAAGCCAGATGTGGACAGAAAGGGTGAAAAAGTAACTTTTTGAGCTTTTGTTTTCCAAATGCAGCAGCTCTTAAATGCACATTTGATTCCTCTCCCTTAATGTTTGCAATATTCTAGCAAAGCGCTGGATGAAGGCACGCTCTCAAGGTCCAGTTGTGTGGGATTGGGTTTTTTTGGTTTAAGATTAAAAAAAGCACACGATTATATGAACTAATATATAGTGTATATTGTATTATTATAATAGCATTAGATGTATTTCTGTAACCTCAGAATCCTCTTCCACTGCTTCAAGGAATTCCAGTTTAAAGGAAGATACCAGGAATTGAAAGAAATACGCAACGTAACGTAGCGCCTGCAAATCAGAGCGATTCGCAGTAGTCAACATGGAACAGGTACTCTTTTTTCCAAAAATTGCTTAAATATGAAGAGGATAATGATTTTGCATTTGACCTCACCGAGTTCCAATCATGTGCTGTCACTTATTCATCCCATTAATTAATATGAAGGCAAGGCTAGGAGCTTTGGTAGGTAACAGAGGCAGGAGAGAACAAAGTGTGACAGACTACATCGGCAGCGATAAAGTCATTAAGCACACTGAAAGCAAGCTCAGATAGGAAAGCAACGGAAACCTTCTAAAGTAGAAATAATTTGGTCAATACCAATGAGCAAGGAAGATGAGGTTTTACAAAATAAATGCTTTGTTCATCAGTAAGTGCCTGAATTTATGCAAATTCCACTTCAATAGTCTAAAAGAAAAATTCTTTCTATTAATATAGAACTTTACATCTTCAAAGTACTGTACAGATACTACTAAAGCAGAAAAAAAAAACAGAAGAAAAAAGTTAATTTAGTCAAATTAATAAGCCTGGAGAACATCACAGAGTAGTTGAGAATACCAGAAGTGATTAACATTACATTTTCAACTGCTTACAGCCACAGATACATTTGCCTAATTATGTATATATCTTACTCCCTATAACACACGCCTTACAGGAAAGCTTTTTGGTATAGAAAAATCTTTCAGAAGTCTAATACTTTCTAACACTATAAAATTTTGGCACAAATCACCAGAATCCTAGACACTATGACACTTTACACATGAAAAGCGTGGGTTTTTAATGCCACATTGCTAGAAATCTAGTCCTGTGATTCTGTACCTAAGGATTTCACCACCTTCACCCAAATGGCGTACTCTCAGATCGTAGCTCCCAGTACCAGACAGCACTCTTTTCACAAAATAATCCCACTCACATATTCCTTGAGCCCGGAGAACAGCAGAGAGAATAACTATGAAGTCGTTCTAACTCCTACATGGAGAAATTAGAAGTTGAAGTGAACTGAATTGTTTTGGAGTGAGTTAAGCAGCTACCAACGTTACAGCTGCATTTAACAACTGTACAAGAACTGTCTAAATCCTGACTTTTTATTCTGGCACAGATTGAGTGAATACCTCGCCCTGCCCACAAATGTCACTTGCTTAGCTACCCTCCTTGCGCGCTTTTCTCCAATTAAGTTTTAATCCTTTCTGAGAGAGTTGCAAAGTTACACCAGCTAGTCTTAGTTTTTTCACATCTTCCTCTTTACTAAGCCACGAGCACACTAGTAAATAGTAACTAACTGTCATCCATCTGGTATCTTGGATAGAATGCAAGCTGTGGTCTTTGACATATTTCGAATAACCTGACATATCTCCTTTATGATTCTGTATGCCCAAGATTCAGTGAAAGACTGCCAGAGAGGTAGAACCTGCTGAGTACAAACAGATCTTCAAGTCACGTGCCCTTCAACAAAACCAAACCCCACATTTGCCGTTCTTTTTGTGATCTTTGCCACAGCGTAAGTAACACGTAGGGTCTGTGTGCGTGATGTACTCGGAAAATCCTAATGCCAAGTAATGGCATTCGTGCAAATAAGAAGCCAAGACTGATGCAGAATGATATGTAATCACTCTACTTCTTAAGAAGCCTAATGACGTCCTGTCGGAGCTTACAGAAGGCAAATGACAATCAGGTGCCCTCCAGCATGGAAAACTCCCTCTATCAAAGATTCAGTTGTTCCTACAAGATTCGCTTCTCTAACACTGAAGTACACAATTTCATAAACTGTACCTAAATAAACCGATGGAAATTCAAGAGCAAAAGCTGAAATCTAAGGCACCGGCGTATGATCGTAATCCATTAACTTTGTTTCGTACTCCAAACCTCAAGAACTTGTTTCATGCCAAAAATCTCTTGTAGAGTAAGTAACTGCCTGTAATGCATCTGAGTAATAAGCCAGGAGAATGAAGCACTTCTATACAGACAATTAAACTGAAAGCAGTTCCTCACTCCCTGCAAGGATTCTGCCCCCCCAAACCATGTATTCTCATCTCCAAGTCAAGCTAGAGCAGACCTGATATATGAAGAACAGGAAAAAAAGCCAAAGCAGGTCTAATTGATATAAGAGATTGAAAGGAAGAGAAAAGAAAGGTTAAAGAGATGTTCATGCTGTTTTCCATACCTGTAGAATCAATTCATAGTTCTGTATAATGTTCATGTAAAAAAAAAGCAAAAACAAAAAAGCAGAAGTTAATCTTTGAAACCAAGCATCAACCAAATCAACATGTGAAAAAAATTTATAAACTTAAATAAGATAAAGCATGCAGACAAAGAACATCTCTTATTACAGCCAGTATAGCTGCATAAATTAAACACGTTTAAAACCCAGAAGTTGTCCCTCAGGTGTGCTCTGTAGAGCAGAGTGTCTGTATTGTGGTCCTCCTCAGTTAAACCGGACTCAGAGGCTGTGAAACTTTACTGTAATGCACATACAACATTTCTTTCCACCTCCCTAAGAAAAAATGCAAGTATACTCTGCCTAAATGCAGTCCAGACAGCTGCAAGGAAATCTGCTCTCTGGGTGACAGCAGAGTAAAAAAAGTCTCTCAAGCCAGACAATACAAGTTTTGGTATTTAATTGTAGTAAACAAACCACTACATGTGATTTTACTCACCCTATGCTCTCTGGACTCTCCTGAAGTCTGTGATTTTGCCACAAGTTTTAACTGTTCTTCCAGTTTCTGAATTTCCTGCTGAAAATCATCACGTTCGTGTTCCCTTTCTATAGCTTGTTCCTGTAAACCCAGCCAGAGAGAATGAAAATCTTTTTTTAAGTAACATTTCATTTCATTAAAATACTGAGTACAAGAAAACTGGGCATCGTTTTTGTGGTGAAGAAACTATGCACGCTTAAAAATAATTAGCGCTTTTTAGTAGTCCTGAAAGTACAGCTAAAATTTCAGGGAAAGAAAAACCCCTTTTTGATTCCAGTATACGTACAAATTACAATTAGCAATTAATAAAAAGGAAAAAATTATCTCTAATACTACAGAAAGGGAATTTAAAAACTACCTTTTGTTTGTTTTACAAGACTAGAACACCAAGGTCTCAATTTCAAAACAAGAGGGAAAGTATCCCATTTTAGGAACCATCTTCCAAGTCTCAGTCACAAACTAGAAGGACTATTTATCACCTCCCAAACCATGGAAATGCAGTACCAAGCTTGCTTACATCCATGAATTGCCGCTGGTTTTTAAGCTGTTTTTCAAGAACTTGAATTTGCTGTTTTAATTCAGCAACCTCCAATAACTGCGTAGCCAGTTCTTCATTGCTATGCAGCTGTTCTTCCAGTTCCACCTCCAAAACTTTCATTTGAGAGCGTAAGTTGGAATGGTCCTTTTCTGCCTGACACTGAAGCTCTAATTTCTCCTTTGCTAAAATTTCTACTTTCTTGAGTAGACCTGAACAAGAACGCAAAAATAACAACAAAGTCATCAGTACACGGTACAAAAATCAAATTGAGTTTAAGATGACATCAAATTGAGGTACTTTGGACAGCATCAAAACCAAAGAAAAACTCCTGAGATGGCCTGTGAGACACATTCTTGACTGCCCATTGCGTCTCTGAAAGCCATCTCTAGTAAGACCACTGTACGATGTAGAAGAGAACATGGGAGAACATGGGCACCTGTTCTCAATCCCAAAGTGAATCCTGGCTGGACATACTCCGGGCACATAAAAAGCTTTTGCCTTAACCCATAGAGGCATCACAATTCCACAGAGCCCCATCTCACCTGACCAGAAGTCCTTTGAATTCCCTCCTTAGGCCCTTGCCCGCTCAATCCCGGTTCCGCACTCCTCCTGTCCCAGAGGCTCTTTCCAAGCCACACCAGATCCTCCATCCTCCAAAGTCACTCCATTCCAGATGTGCTCCATCCCTAAGTTTAAGCCCCACACCCCACTCTCAGCCACCTAGTCTTTTATACCCACCCTTCCAACTGCTCCAGATTTTACTGTTCTACCCTAAATCGTTGCCACCCCTTCTATCCCAACCTCCCATCCTACTTAAAATCTCTTCCCAATCAAGCCATCCAATACAGAATTCTCAATTCTTCCAAACTGTCACACCAAGATCCTCCTTAGACCCCCAACATGCGGTCTCAGGTCAGCCTCTCAATTACTCCCCTGCCTATTGCCATGCTGGATAGTGCTGCTGACGTCTACGCTGCTGAGTTAGTGCCCAGCCCATCTTTTCAGTGGCCATCGACACCCAGCCCTACCATGAAGCAAGCTGCTACAAGAAAGCAAAGTTAATCTTTTTCGGTGAACCTGAGTGGGGATTAAAACCCAGAGAAACATCAGGCTTACAGAAAATTAGTCTAGTTCTGAGGCTACAAAGGGAAGAAACTCCTGGGAAAAAGATGGCACATATTTGCCCTATGCAGACTGCAAAAGAAATACCACAAATATGAAAATGTACATAGCTCAAGATTATTTAAGTTATCAAGAGCTAATTTATACCTACAAACTGCGTTTTCAATTCAGTTGGACGCACTGAACACGCTGTCTAGGAGACCCAAACTGAGACTCTACTGTGAATGCACTTGGAGTGAAACTGTTTTAACAGTACTAGTAAGTAACCTGAACCTAAAAATAGAAGCCCCACTATTTAGTATCTAAAGCAAGGTCCTACAAAAGCTTATTATTTTACTTTTCAAATGTTCTACTATTCATCTTAAATGTTTTCAGTCAAAGGGGAAAGGTAAGCCTATGATTCCCATGAGGACCTTAAATGATCACCCAGGTTCCAGAATGGGACAATTCCCCTTTCCAAGCACGATCAACTCAATCCACATGATTCCTGACCTAACATCATTTTAACCCGCTGTTACACACCTTCGAAAACAAAAGTGATACCACAGCCTCCTTGCAACATCTTTTCTAGCGCTTCACTAGCCACAGGTATTTAATTAAATCTCTAGACACTTCAAAGTAAGCCAAGAAACACAAACATTTCTATGTTCGTGCTTAAGAGGATAAGTGTCACAAGCTTTGAATGATGCAATAGCATTTACATGAAACATCGGGAAAAATGCCACCGCAGTAAGATTAACAGAACAGAGTGTGCAGGGATTGTGAAGTCTCTGTCGCTCGAAATTATAGAGGCTGAACAAAGAGAAACAAGTGAAGTAGATTCTGTTTTGGGACAACAATATGGACTAAATGANCAAGCTTCGAATGATGCAATAGCATTTACATGAAACATCGGGAAAAATGCCACCGCAGTAAGATTAACAGAACAGAGTGTGCAGGGATTGTGAAGTCTCTGTCGCTCGAAATTATAGAGGCTGAACAAAGAGAAACAAGTGAAGTAGATTCTGTTTTGGGACAACAATATGGACTAAATGAGCTCTCGAGGTCCATGACAACCCTGCGATGCCATTATTTAGTCACCCTAGTCTCTTACCGTAGCAGCTATACTTTCTCTGCATTAAGACAGTATTAAAATATGCAAGATAAAACTAAGAGGGTAATTGAGCAAAAGAAAACTTAGCGGATACGGAGCTGTACGTTCGGTTCTTTAACTGTCACATCTGCTAAGCACCCATAGTAGCTTTTGAAATCAACTGAAGTAGACACAGAAATGCTTATCAGTTCCTTGAATTCTTTGAGACACGTAGCACACACATACACCGCCAATGCGAGAGCGAGACACACGCCAGCTGAAGGAAAATAAACCATTTTGTTTCGGAGTCAACTCTAGCCAATGCGCTAAGAGCCCTGCCCTCCCTTACAGGTGTGTGCAATGGCACCGGCCTTCTCCTGCTATTTTAAGTTTGCTATCGGCTGATAAATACAAGTCACAAGATTAATAAAGGACTTTGAGGAACTGCTCGAGATACAAACACAGACTACGTATCTCAAAAAGCTCCGGCCCTGCTAAGTACTTTCTGCCTTTGAGTGAAAATCCACAACTACATTTCAACTACTTTTCACTCCAAGCACTGATTTTGCAAACTTGGATTACCAAGAGCGCTGTCTCAGATGCCTACATAACAGCAACTGTGCAATCGCTCTGCCACACTCCCTACTTTTTCCAGCCAGTGCTGAAGAATCACATGAACTAAGTTTCAAGTTTCCTAATCAAACGTTGTGGGTGTAACTTGGGCTCTGGCACAATGCATGCAGGTGGAGAAAGAGTCTCCCCCAAAGCAATTTCTCTTTTGGAGCTGTAAGAGCCTCTTGCCATCAGGAGATGCAACATAGCAAGTTATCCAAAGCTGAAACGCAGTCCAAAAAAAAGCTGACGACAGTCTGAATTCCATTAGGAGACTGAATCTCAGCCATAGGTGCACAACAGAGAATATCTTTTAACGAGTGCTGTGTTTTGCCAGGCAGGAGATGAGCATAAAACACCACTCTTCTGTATTTGCTTACACGTGCGCACAGAGGAGGGCAAGGCATAGACCACCCCCTGAGACAAAAACTGACTCTCTTGTGATAACAGGCACAGGGATTTTTCCTTCTATCTCCTAAGAAATATGGCCATTAATGAGTTGAAGACTTCTTTTTATCTTGGAAAAGGAACACTACTGCTTTCTGAGCAAAAAAATACTCGTTAGATAAAACTGAAATAAACAGTCACAGTCACCTCCTCAGACAGAACTGCAAGTTAACAGAAAATAGTACTTAGGCTAACGGATTTTATGAGGCATTGAAAATGTTTCATAGAAAGCAGGTATCAAATTTTGGCAGTCTCAGTAAGTGTAATCTGTTTCAGCAATTTTAATTTAATTTTTTTTTTTTTTTAAGTTCCCCAAGTGTATCAATACAATTTCGAGAAACGTGAATAGATCACCAGATCACAGATTTGTTCCTTTGTAGGGACAAACCTGCTATTTCATGAATGCTAATTCAAATCATGCAATTCCACTTTGCTAACACCCCGGCACACTCCTCCCCGCTCCCAAGACCATCATTAGCGAACGCCAAGCTTCTTTCTAAGCGCATTTTATTAGCAAGGCTATTCTACTCACATTAGTACTCCACATCAAAAAAAAGGGAGGCAGCATCAGCTTTGCAAGGAACGAGCCATGTCAATCAACTCCAAACAATAAGATTTGTATTTGTTGTATTTTCTACATACCACAAACAACTCCAAACCAGAGGAAGAGTACTACAGACGGCTGGGGTGGGACAAAGGGGATGATTTTGAGGGCTCAGCACTTGCAGCAAATGCAACTGTTCAAATTCTAATGAGCTGCTGGCAAGAGCTGGACTGCAGCTACTGGGAGAACGTCAATCCCCAAACACACTCTAACCAGCTAGGTTAAGACGTTCCCTCTCATTGAGCAGGCAGCAGAAAATTTCAGGACAGTGAAGTGGTTACCAAAAATACATTAAATAAAAACAGTGTTTGCAGGAGATCCGACTGGACAGCAGGAATAAAGATACAGCAATGGGCAAGACAGCCCAGCGCAGCTTTTCAACTCTAACTGGAATTTAACTAGATGATTCTTTTTCATTCACCTGAGGGACTTGGTTTACTCAGCTCACACCCTTTGGAGGAAAAAGTCCAGGAAAAAAGAGACAGTGAATATGCAAGAGAACACATCTACAAATATATGTGCACGTATAAATGAAATTCATCTAAAAACATGGTAACTATTTTTTGAGTAGGCAACGAAACTTAATCATGGCAGCTATAAATTTAGCAGATCTAGACATTTGCTTCTCAGGAGTTAAGTATGCACAGTTGAGTTTAGGAGGGGAAAAAAAAGGGGCAAAGAAAAAGATGCTGCTTTCAATTTGGCACCTACAAGTTTTACTTCAGCATTACACTTCCAAAGCCAGTGTAAAACTCTATGGATCCTTGCTTGGTTTTGGTTTCATCTTTCCTCCCATAACTAGCCTTCCTTACCATCTACTCTCCCCTTCTTTTTCCTGATCTACCTATCTCCATTCAATTACATTTCTCTAGTCTCCCTTAGACTTCCTTCAGTCCTTGCTGTAATTTTTTTAGCTCTCCATTTTACATCAACTCAAATATTTTTTCTACCCCCCTTTAAATTAATTTAATCATTTTAACAGCCCACTGTGCATCATTAGAAGCTCACAGCAAGCTTATAACCCTCTCTGTTCCCTCAAAAGAAAAATGAAGCTGACAAACACAAATAGTGCATTGTGCCGTTATCTAACAATGGCAAAACATTTTTTCCCTTTAAATATTGATCAGTGAATTGAACATTCTTAGTTTTAGTTGTTTTCTAATGCACCACTGAAGTAACAAATTTTTTTTTGCCAAGATATTCACAGTCTCAGTAATTTCTTGGGCCTATTTACAAAGTACTATTCCTCTTTGTTAAGATAAAATCAAACCATCAATTCTGAGGCTTGGTGTTACTTGGTGTTACGGCAACACAAACTAGAAAAACACCCACACATCATTACAAACCTGAGTCTTCTTTTTGTGCTACTTTAGCAATAGGCGTTCCTAGAAATCAAAACACACAGACATGTACAAGACAAGAACAAGACACTGTGATCCATTCCATCTCCTAAATCGCTAAAAATTCATACACAATACACATAGTGCCTACCTTTTATTCAGCAAAAATGCACTTCATCTTTATTAAGACACAAACTCCTGATGACGTACACTGATCCACGTCTGTAATCGGACTAGAGCTACTACAGAAATAATTTATATTATAGTATGCAAGTTTGTTGCAACATTCTCGGCTGGTCACTTATGCACTTTCCAAGACAATCAATATCCTTTTTTCGCAATTTTCCCCAGACTGAGATGGAATAATTTTGCTGCAAACCCCGCTTTTACTTCCTGCCAGGGGATTCAAAGCAGTACTCAGTCCAGCGGGACTCACCTGCACAGACTTACAGACTCTGTAATCTGTCACACGTTTCCACAACATACAGACATACTTGCATTCAATAATATGATGAAATTATTTTGCATTTCCTCTGGGACACATTGCTCAAGGCCATAATCACTGTTGTAAAGCAAGCACAACATGCATTTAGTTTCAGTTACAGCCCCTGAGTCTGTTTATGTTCTGCCACCTTTCCCCTGAGGAAGAGAGGTCCGCCCCCATCTCTTCCTCTGCTTATTGGGGCAAACCAGCGTAGACTGTAAGCCAGGACAATCTGCGCAAGACCACTCTTCAATTTTCTCTTAAGGTAACAGTAAGACATTATTAAGGTGTCATACGAGAGGTCAGAGACAGACATGATGTTTAATACTAACATACGTACTATACCTTTTAATAGGGCTTGTAGCAACAGGACAAGGGGTAACGGTTTTAAACTGAAGGAGGGTAGAATCAGACTAGACACAAGGAAGAAATTTTTTTTACGATGAGGGTGGTGAGACACTGGCACAGGCTGCCCACAGAGGTTGTAGATGCCCCATCCCTGGAAACATTCATGGTCAGGTTGGACGGGGCTCTGAGCAACCTGATCGAGTTGCTGGTGAAACAGCTGGAAGGCATGCCCTTTGAGGAGTGGCTGAGGACTTTGGGTTTGTCTCGTTTGAAGAAGAGGTAACTGAGGGGCAACCTGATGGCTCTGTGCAGCTTCCTGAGGTGGGAACGTGGAGAGGGAGGTGCTGAGGTCTTCCCCCTGGGACCCAGTTACAGAATGCAGGTGAATGGTTCAAAGCTGCGCCAGGGAAGGTGCAGACTGGACGTTAGGAAGCATTTCTTTACCGAGAGGGTGGTCAAACACTGGAACAGGCTTCCTGCAGAGGTGGTCGATGCCTCCAGCCTGTCAGTGTTTAAGAGGCATTTGGGCAATGCCCTTAACAACATGCTTTAACTTGGTCATCCTTGACATGGTCAGGCAGTTGGACTAATGATCGTTGTAGCTACCTTCCACCTGAAAATACTCTGTTCTAGTTGAAGATGTCCCTGCTCACTGCAGGGGGGTTGGACTAGATGACCTTTAAAGGTTCCTTCCGGCCCAAACCATTCTATGATTCTATGTACAACGTGAGTGTTTTGATTGCGCTATATTTGAAAGGTCAAGCGCAGAGCCAAAAGGAAGAACACAGAAGGATGCTGGTCCACAAGAGCAGGGCAACGGTGCAGTCAAGAGTCAGAACAGAGGTGAAGAACAGCAAGGTAAAGAGAAGAAGAAAAGATAAGGTGGGGGAGAGGCGAGAGGCAGACGAGAGTTGCAGAGGAATGATACAGTAGGGCTGAAAGCCAGGCAGGAGTCTAAAGCAGAGGCTCCTGAGCAGTGGACAGATAATTGCGACATACAGACTGTGTCCAGTCAGGCACACCCCTCCTACAGAATTTGGGTGCACACCCTGAAACCTAGAGTCTTTACATTCCTCTACTACCAACAATGTAGACATTCACTAGAAAACTGTTTCTTGTTGTCTTTATACCCGACCTAAGCACGCACTATGTACAACTACCTGTTACATAGTCTGTTCAGGCAGTAAAGAGCTATGCCACATAGCCGAAGACTTTTGTGGTGACATAGCTGAGGGTAGCGCAACATTGGCATTAGCAGAAACGGAAAGGCAGTGATCCCAAGTGATAAAATTTCTACTGGAAGACGATACAGAGAAACTCATTTATAGAAGTTCTAGAATGACATTAAGCCTGCAAATTCAAGAAGTCAAAACTATTCAGTGTTATTTAAACAATTCACAGGTTCGTCATTAAGAACCAGCATAACTGGGCCTTGAGTTCCCGCATAGTGCGAGTCACATAACACCTCCGAGTTTTCTTCTGTGAATCAAAAAAATATCTTACATGTAAGCCAGCTATATTACACTGAGATTCTTCAGGGTCTTTATTAAATCACTGCTGTCACTGTTACATGCGCTCCTTCATTTGCAACGTGGAGTTATCACAGCCCCAACTTCCACTCGTTATTACACTCCATCCAGTATGTTGAAGAGACCCTCCTTATCCTACTCCACTTCCCTACACAAGCCCCCTGTGGTTAGCTTACATCGTATCACATGGTCTGTGGGGCTGAAGGAGTGATGGAGTCTGGCAAGGAGTTACATGGACTGCTTATTTGCACCTCCTTATCTGAGTTTGATTTGGTATTTCAGTGGCTGTCTTTGGCTTGCAGCGAGTCACCCTTTAGCTACAAGTTTAGGATAATTGCATCACCTTATCCTCTCCAACTACACACCTCGTTCAGCTTTTTCAACCCCTGCACCTTCGTTTAAAAACCTAAACGGACTTTGAGGCTGATCATTAAAATCTTTCCACAGTCACCCTTACTGATCACGTGTGTGTGTGTGTTTAGCCAGGACAAGGCCAGGGAGCAGGGGAAAAGCTTGTATATGAAACTAAGTACACACCATCACCACAATTTTTTCATAATTCAAATAATCTTCCAGGAGTATTAGATTTCTTCCGTCATTATTAAGCTATCTCCTTGGTCCTGGAAGCAGTCAAAAGCCTTGGAGCTCCAAATCTTCTCTTTGACCACAGTGTCAAATAACCAGCATTCCAGTTACTAACTAGGTGCTAATTATCTGTTGTAACTACCTGTAGTTAGTACACGCCTCTTATTTTCTCAGACCCTTTCCATTTCTAACCAAGCATAAGACTACAGCAGTACTCTTCACTAACAGTACTATTGTCCTGTAAGCAAAAACCCAGCTGCTTTGTTTTATTTTCTGCTTTTACAGAAAGACCCTGCTAACCTCTGTACCAGGCTGAGCTGCTCCCAAGGTTATCAAACCAAAGGCTGACACATTATAGAAACACATTGCGGTGTGCCCTGACTGGAGACAATTTTGTTTTCCACTAATAGTGCCATACCCACTCCTCACCAAGAACTGCTTGCTCCTGGGTTAGCTCCTGGAAGCGTTCACGCATATTCTCCAGCTCCACAACAAGGCGACGTTCAGATTCCTCTTTCAGAGTAAAGGCCTCTTCCAATGCAGCTTTTTCTGCAAGATAGCCTTCGATAATGCCTAAAATCCCAAGTCAGAATGCAAATAAATCAAAGGACAAACTCATCTGTTCGAAAAAAGCAGCCTGAAAACATGAGTAAATTTTTGGCAAACAATGAAAGGTGTCATAGTAAGGAAGAAGTGCAAGATAACTTACATTTACACTGTAGCTAGGCTTTTTGAAGTATCTTAAGGAATAAGATTTACCAGTTAATGTATTTTAACAGATTTCAGGAAGCTGCCATGCCACCAAACATGTAAAATGTATATGGGGATGTCTAAGCCTCAGTGGCCTGGGATAACCTCACAACATAAGACAACCTCTGCTACAGGGTGAGGTCTGAAGAAACAGAATCTCCAGAAAGTAAGAGCAAGTGTTAGATTCAGAGCCCAAGAAATCCAGGAATGATTCACAGAAAGGAAGGAAATAGGATTTTGGAAAGACCAAATAAGCCTAAAGGAGTACGACTGAGAAGAGCAATGGAAAGCAGATGCCATGATTAGGGAGAGAAGCTCAACTTGAAGGATACTGAAACCCTCAAAGATTCTACTACATAAAGGCAAAGACCTCAAGTAGTCACCTTCGCAAGGGGTGATCAGACTGACGATATGCAGCCTGCGACAGCACTGAGATCAACAGCCTCAGCCTTTTTGTTTCTTTCTACAGAATCTCTTTATGCCTGCACTACCATCAAACATTGCTCTAGTTCATGCTGATCCCTTCCAAGCTCAGGCAGGTGGGCTGATTTACACTGGGAGCGTGTCTTCTTTTCAATAATCCAAGTTCCCGTGTTTAGACATGCAGGAATGCAAACCACAGCTTTAAAAATCATGGTATTTTTGACACGCAGTCAATGGTATAAGTATAGGACTAAGGATGTCACACTTGCCCAGAAAAATGCATGAAGAGAATTAAGTAGTGATTTGCAAGAGAAGACGCGTACTTCAAGTAATTTAGTAACCTGAAATGCAGAAAATGGGTTATAGACAGGCAAACCAACAAAAAAAAGACACAAAAAGCATACCATAGATATTTGGAGGATTGAGCTATAAATAAATGACACTGAAGTCTCTTCATATTGATTCAATTTTCTTACCCTTTGTTTTATGACGCTCCACTGCCAGCTGACTCCTGGCCCCATTTTCCTCACTGAGGCACTCCATTAGTTCCTGGTACTGACTAACCACTTGGGCAGTTTCCTGATTTCGTCGGCTGAATTCTTCTTCAAGTTGCACGTGGTTTTCATGCATTTTCTCCAGCTAAAAGTAAACAATGTTCCCTAGCATCGGATCTTGTATGCACATGCAATGTAACAACACTACAGACACATTTAAACAAAACCCTCGTAATTTTTTGTAACATTTGTGCATTAAGGTCCAGGTTTTAAAGTTTCTTTTTAGTACTAGGCTGACTTTGCCCAAAACCCCCGGACGCTTCGGTGACCCGTTGTACTCACAGACCTGTAGTTTTGCCACAAATCTCCTTTAGGCACATAAGTTTCTTTACTGTGCATAAAAAGAGATACCGCCCTGTTGGCTAAACCACTCAGCTTCACAATTCCTCAGCCACTTGAAACTCAAAGCACCCTTGCGCTTAAATTCTTCAAGGGTTTCAAGTCACATCTTCTAGACAGCGAAGTCAATAAATCATCAGGTTTCGAAGGTATGGCACCACTTCTCTGAGACTATGTATCTTGCATTCCTACGTGCAGTGTCTCAAGTTCAAAGGAAAGGAAGAGAGCACCCCATTCCCATTTATTTTATATTTAGCTTATCTTGGTGGACAGGACATTTCACAGAGGTAAGCAAAATATGCTTGAATGCAGCTGATGAAGGTGACCTAGAATCTAGATCTGCCGCGGCTTGGGCAAGTGCTTTAACCACAGGTTAGCTACGTGCTAGCAGAACCCACATTTGTACTCTCGGGTACTGATGTAAGCACCTCATTCTAGGAGGGATCTTTTAAGATGTTTCACACAGCTGTGTATCTCTGGGTTGCACAAAATACCTGACAGGATGATGAATTTCAGATATATTCCTTCTCTTCATGTTTTCTCTTAAATGAGGGGCTTCCTTACTCAACAAACCAATTACTGTAGCACTAAATCCAATTCTCTAGATGTATACAGTATTCAGGTGTCTACCTCAGATTTACAACTTCTCTTCCAAAAGCAGAATGTCTAGACACTGCAAAGCTCTGTACAGAAATATTCAAGTTCTTTTATGATATTGAGTCCCACTCCTTTTATTACAATTAAGCGGCATACAATTACAGGGATGTTTGCTTCCTGCTATCTACGTATCGCCAAAACATTTTAACATTGGACTGAGTTTTCTTGAAACTGCTTATCAATGTTGAAGAAGCATTTGTGCGAAGTACAATAAAAACCCCTCAAGTCTTGGTCTTGTGAAGTTACCAAATCCATATAAAAACCCTAGTAGTTCAAATCTACTTAAGGCAACCAACTTACAGCCTTCCTACAGCATCTACTAGAAAAAAAAAGTTGTTGAAGTATCATTTATAAGAAATGATCAAATACAGGCAAAACCTTTATTGTAAGCAGCATGGGATGCACATGATATACTGATAACTTGTCACGTATTCAGACAAAATCTGTTTCTTTTGAGTAGCCAATCTTACAGGGTGCTAAAGACACAAGCCTTAAAACAGATTTCACATTTTCAGGATAATTACACATCTATACAGATTAAAAAGCTTTACTTGTTTAGTTGATTCTATAACCAGCTCCAGAAGTCTCTCCACTGCAGTGCGCAAACGATGACAAATTTTCAGTATCATTTCTTCATTTTCACACGCCAACTCCGGCTTTGCAAAAACACTTTCACATAAGTATTGGCTCAGCTCAGACCCCTCGTCAGTCACGGGAGATAGCTGGTTGTGTTCTGTGAGAGTTTCATCAAGCAGCTCATCTACTGAAAACAAACAAGCTATTTAAAAACACAAAAGAATGACACAGAACCAGCCATTTGGATAACAAGTGGCACCAGACAGTGACACTGCTTGATCCTGAAGATGTATTACCAGGTGAAAACTTAACACATCAATAAGTCAATGTTGACAAATCAAGACAGTCTTTCACAACGTTCGGAAGTGTTGTGCTATACATCAGGGCCTGAAACTCGCCACGCACCAGGTTCATCTTCCCTGCCCTATAATCCATTCAGCCTTTTCCAGCAACATTTTATTATGTGCACTATTAAAAGAATTAAAATGAAAGAACGCTGGCAGACACTATCTTAAGCGTGGAGCAAGTTTGAAAGAGACACAGAAGACACTGCAACAAGAGATATCCCCTATCTGAACTTCATCCATCTAAAAGGAAATGAAAAGGTGTTTTTCAAGAACGCGAATTGACTACATCCAATTATGCAGATACGTACTCACCTTTTTCGAGGTGATGCTTTTCTTTGGCTTTCAAACACTGCACGAATCCCATTTCTTCCATAATACTGTGACTTCCTCTAGAATCTCCAGAAGCCAGACTGTCATCAAGGCAAAGACCAATCTTACTACAGATAAGGTCCTCAATAGCTGTCGTGGCCTTCACCAACTCCATAAACAATTTCAAAACATGTTGGTAAGATTCCTGTAGTTTTTTTCTAGAACAAAAGCACATCAAACACTTCAAGAAAGGCACGTACTTGATTTAAAAGACACTTTTAACCTACTGAAAAAACGACAGTCTAAACTGGCTATCTTGCCATAGTTTGACAGTTATCAGTAAACACGATTTCAGGTGACTCGCAAAAAAACAAGGCTATTTTCACAGCGCAGGCTCAGCAAAAAACCTTCGTCTCCTCCACAGGTAGATGGAGAGATCATACTGCAGTCACAAGCATCTCAGGCTTCCACATCTGTGGAAGCATCAGTAGGAAGAACACATCTACTACTATAGTACCTGTGATATCAAAATAACTAGGGGTGTTCTGACAGAGTAGCCAACAAAAATTATATTTATGAAAACATTTTAGTTTTAAGGAAAGCAGTAAGCCAGTTTCTTAAAGATGAGAGAGGGAATTCTTCTAGAAGCTTATTCAGCAAGACAGCTCCTCTCTAACCTGCACATTCCAGTGACGTATCAAACCAATCTACATCACACTGGAAGGTTTCTATGATCAAGAGGCTTTCTCCATTTCCTAGCTTGTTCCAATATTAGAAACAGCAGAAACCTCAAAACTCCAAAGTCTCCATCAGACCACAAGAAAAAAAGAAAGGAAAAAAACCAACCTTGCTGTCCATATCAAGATAGATTGGTAAGACAAAAAAAAAAAATCTCAAAAACCCCTGCAAATAAAGCCAATATATCATCATCCTGCATTATTAATTTGAGCTGACTTAATTTTGCCCAATTGATTTCTTTATGAAAAGTGAGAAAACAAGCAAACAAAAACCCAACCACTAAGCATTACATAACCCAAGATGTACAAACCTTTCATCCTTGGACTGCTCAATGTCAGATCTCAACATGGCTACCAAATTCCCTCCTTCTTGGTTTTCTCTGTCCCGCTGCTGAAGGAGTGTCTCCAGTTCAGAGTTGGTCTCCTCTATTTCATGGTTTAAAGACTTCACTTTCTTTTCCAGCTGTGGAAAACACAGTAACAAGTCAACAAAGTCGATCATTTTGCCTAAACTATGAACTTCACCCAGTGATCTTATCCTTCGTGATTTCGTATATATTCACACAATCACCATCTGCCCCATTATACAAATTTGCTTCCAGAAGTATTAGAACAGGAAGACAGCAGAAAGACTCCAGATAAATGGTTGGTTTTTTTATTTCTCCTCTTCTGACGCCGATTTTGCTTCTGGGAGCTACCTCACTTGCATTCAGACTCAGTGCATACAAGCAATGCAAAAAGCCTGCAAAAACCCTTTGTGTCATAATTTAGTTTGCTTTCATTGTTATGCCTCAAAGACGCAAAGCAACGTCCTAGCATAAATTTTGACACTGTAGCACAAAACCTGAACAGCAACCTGCTCCAGTATCATCATTGCTGGCCAACTTTCTTCTTTACTTTATAAACTCTGCCTGAAAACAATTTTCTAGAAAATGGTCTTCTTTCTTCATATTTATATGTTCATATGACACCTCCATCTCACCCCTGATCAAACCCTGCATGAAGAGCAGGAAACAATAACGTATTTCTTCCAGTAGAAGAAATACTTAGTGTTTTTCCCAGTTTTCCCACTAAACATAAAGGCTTAGGAGAACAGTTCAATATACGAAATGTACACCTTGGTCAGAGCTTCCTGAATTGTGAGAGAAGACCTGAATATTTTATTGCATTTTCTTTTCCGTTTTGAAAACACAGCTATTATTTTAATCATCAAAAAAGAACTTGACATTTCTAAACTTCCTAATTAAAACAGACACCTTTTTCAAGAGGTTCCTCTCTCCCCCTCTCTCTCTCTAAAGCTCTCTGGGTAACCTAGATTCAACTCAGATATTTGCTTCACAGGAGGCATTACATTTTGGTTGGTTTGGCAAATGACTATTATCTTTGCCACTTCCAGATCCACGCTTCCCATCTGTCTCTTACTTCCTCCAAGCTGTAGGTCAGTTGGTCTCATGAAAGCTGCTAGAGCACTATTTTCTTGCCAAAAAATGTGATGGATACAGATGGCATTGAATACGCACGCAACAAAAATGCAAACGTCCAACCTTCTCTGATAAAGCAGTTGTAATCTCCCTGAGAAATGGCTAAAGACCAGTTTTCAAGCTGCTGCCCAGTCTGAATTTCCATGTCACTGCTGTAGCGCTCCAACTAAGAGACAGAGCCCATCACACATAACCACTTGAAAACTAGGGTTCACAAGAATTACACACACAGTCCCCCTATATACATCTTGAGAAAGGTGAGAGCACTGTGTTAAAATACAACCGCAAAAGCGCATTTAAAATCTAGGTTTGAAATACTTCCCACGCACCTGGATAATTATTGCTGCTTTTTCCAGTAGCTGGCCTGACAACATCTCCTGCTCCTTTTGGTGAGCAGCCTGTGCCTTCTCCCTCTCCTGAATCAACATCTGCTCCTTGTCATGTAGTGATGCCTTTTTCTCAGCTTCAAATTCGTCCTGCATAATAGTCACATATACTTTGATTTACAGAGAGAGAAATAAAAACCAAACCACAGAACAATAAACCACCACCAACTCCAAAAAACCCCACAACCAACCCCCCCACCTCGTTTTTTTTCTTTAATGTGCACACCTTAACTCTCAGATTAACTAGCAGTAACTTACTGTTAACAGCCCGAATCAATAAAATCATGCCAAAACTATGATTCAAAAATAGTGAAGTAGGTAACTGAACTATCTGAACGTGCTTGCTGAGATCCGGGTCTTTTCAGACTGTGGAGACAGTGATGAGGAGCAGAAAAGAGATGGGTAAGTTAAGACAGAGATGGTCGGAAGCCACTTTCACCCACTGCAAGTTGAACAACATGCGTAGTACTGACTTCCACAAAGGAGGAGCAATGTACCAGAACAAACTGAAAGTGTACAAGGTAGATTTACACGGCTAAATGATCTAGAAGCTATTAAAGCAGATCTCACTTACCTCAGAGTGCTCTAAAGCACTCTAAAGGAAAGCATTGTCAGATATCCCCCACTCCTGCATCAGCAAATAAGGGAGGTGAAACAAGGTCGTGAGATCCCTTCCCAAAGACGCTAAAAGGAACCCAGATTAGTAATTGTTTCTGCATCAGAGAATTGGGAAAGGAGTCTTCTTGATCACAGTATAAAAAAAAACACCCATGCATTTTGATCTACGAACACCAATACGCTCTAAGGTGATAGCCATCTTTTTTTAAATTGGGAAGTCAAGAAAACAGTTTTTCCCCAGGGCATGAAATAAGACTTCAGAGCAGAACATACGCAGTCACATGAGGTGTCCTGGACCCTTTGTGGAAGACTCAGCCAGTCCTTGCGCTGAGCAGACTCAAACAGCAGAGTGCTTAGCAGCTAGTAAGACACAAATGAACAGACACAAAGGAGTTTGAGGACTTTCCTTGAGGAGTTTGAGGACTTTCCTTGACCCGTACAGTAAGCATCTAAAACAGCCTGCCTACTCTTCTCGGAAGCAGTGCATCCACTAAAAGAGTATGTCAGACTGTAGAAAGGAACTCTGAATACCTCAAATCTGCTAGGGGAGGCAGGAGGAAGAAAGCAAGGAAACTGGCTGGCATGAAGACAACACCATAAATGAGCACGGGGGAAGTCGGAAGGGGAAGGCTCATTGTAAAACCCTGTATCAGACCAAGATGCAGCTCAGCCTGACATTGCAAAGAGATCCAGTCAGTCTCTTTGAGACAAAACACCGGTCATCAAGGCAATGAGAGAAAAAAAGAACAGAGACATCTGTACCAGCAGTACAGAATTACTCCTAGTAATATTTCAACAAAGAGAGGTTGCCAGTATCCCAAATGCTACTCAGCAACTAAAGCACTTAGGTAGCACAAGAGAGAGAAAAGCAGGAATCACTTCTTGGGTATATGCATAAAGGCCAGTCCAGCCCCAGTTTCTAGGAAGGCTGGGGTTCAGCTGAGGACAGCAATGCCAAATATACCTCCAGCAGCTTTCCACAACATGTCCTCTGTTTCAAAAGACAGCTGCAACAGATGGAGAGATGTCAAAGCATGACCAGGACTCCACAGTGGGCCAGAGGCAAGAAATAGGAGAAATCGGCGTATCTGCAGCACCCAGTTCTAGATGCCTGTGCAACTGTTCGGAAGAGTCCCACCTCAGGTTGGAGCACTGACAGGAACGGTAAGGATGTGTTGAAGTCTCCCAAGGAAAAGCAAAGGAGGAGACGACGGCGCTTCATCTAATCTATTTGTGCTCAACAAGTTGAGTTCAACACGTGCTCAGGGCAGCGATAACACTGAGTGAGATGAATGCAAGCACTGCTCCCAGTGTGTTGGCAAGTTTCCCTTTCTCTTCTGACACAGGATGTGTCTTCTCTGTTCATTTAATAGCTTGATTTGTGCTTGTCACCTAACCAGTGAAGACATTTTGCACAAGGCTCAGAAGATGCTAGGCAATTCCTGTGTTGTACACAAGGCCAAACAGAGATCATTTTCAGGGATAAGCATCTTGAAGATGCTCATCGAGATGAAAGTTTGGAACTCAATTGATGAGCCCAAGAACGCAGAAATTAAGAACCACAAAAAAAAAAAATCACGCACAAAGCGCTCACTGTCATTGCACACTTGCTGAAACCTTAGATAACATTGAACGTTTTTTGCCATATACACACAAGCGCAGTAGGCAAGGGACGGTAGGCCCAGGGCATAGTCTCTGCAGACACCAAGAAGAGAAAGTTTCAGATGACAAACTGAACATAAATGTACTGAAGGACTGATGCTTAGAGCAAATACTTTCCACTGATTTTGTTTTTGTTTGAAGGACACCGCTTCATATCCAATCCAGGATTTTCAGACAACCCTGTAGGAAATACCCTAACCACTTAGAGAACACTGCATTGTTTCCAATACTGCTTTTTCAGAAAAAACATGCTACCAGTACATGCTCTGAAGTTCATTTTAATCAGACCCTACCTTCAGCTGTGCAATCTGCTGTTCCAGCAGTACCTCCGACTGACACTTCAGCAGCTCAATCTCTTCCTGGAACTGAAGCTGCTGCTTCAATTTTACCTCCTCAAATTGAGCCAGAAGAGCTGTTCGCACAGTTTCTACCTCAGAGGCCGATGCAGAAGCATACATCTGCAGACAAGTAAGCAATATAAAATATTTTAGCCATAGCGTTATAATTAAGGAAAAAATAAAACCAAACCAAAATGAAACCATCGAGCTCAGCCAAATTCTTAAAAGAGTATTTTCACAATAGTTCTCTCCAACCCTCAAGGCTGTACAGAGCTGCTACCTATCATCATGCTGACCATGGAAAAACGCAAGTTCATAAAAATAGACAAGCAGCAACGGGGCATTAGGTACCAAGTATCTCCTGCATTCACGAGACCATCATGTCAGACTAACAGAGTGCTCCCTACTTGTTCTTTCCAACAGACATTTGTCTAAGAGAAATTCAAAGAAACAAGGAAGAAAGAGGGGGAGAGAAACACAGGGAGAGCATAATTTGTTAAGGCGCAATTTCTTTTGTTCACAGAATCACAGCATCCCAGCATGGCAGGGGCTGGCAGGGCCCTCTGGAGATCCCCCAGTCCAACCTCCCCACTAAAGCAGGTGCCCCCAGCACAGGGGGCACAGGGACGCGTCCAGGCGGCGTTGAATCTCTCTGCAGAAGGAGACTCCGCAGCCTCTCTGGGCAGCCTGGGCCAGGGCTCGGGCACCCTCACGCCAAACAAGTTCCTCCTCACGCTCAGGGGGAACTGCCCAGGCTCCAGTTTGTGCCCGGTGCCCCTCGCCCTCTCGCTGGGCGCCACCGGAAAGAGCCTGGCCCTGTCCCCTGGACACCCACCCTTTAGATATCGATCAGCACTGAAGAGATCTCCTCTCAGCCTTCTCTTCTCCAGGCTGAACAGACCCAAGGCTCTCAGCCTTTCCTCAAATGGGTTTAAACATTATGCAGCTATATTTAATGCAATTATTCTATGAGATATAAAAAAACTCCATCAAAAATATCAGAGCCAGTTTTGGAGTTTTTTGTTCTTTTTTTTTTTCTATTAAACTCTCTGAGAAGAGTCATTGTACTCATCAGAATAGAGATAAACCCTGTTTCTAGATGAAGGGCTTAAAAATTTAATAATCATGAGAACTTCC
Source organism: Steatornis caripensis (assembly GCA_013398225.1). Classification (NCBI taxonomy): domain Eukaryota; kingdom Metazoa; phylum Chordata; class Aves; order Caprimulgiformes; family Steatornithidae; genus Steatornis; species Steatornis caripensis. The sequence continues at coordinate 161,661 of VZSC01019421.1, forward strand.
CATAAAACTAACTTCCCAGGCAAGCTCTTCTTCCAAAAGCAAAGAGCAGTTGCAATGCATTCCAGACAGCTGGAAAGCACTACCAGGTCCAAGACCTGACAGCCCCAAAGATCACAGGGGATCTCATCAAACCTAGACGGCTTCTATGAGGTGCACCAAGTACCACAAAGGTACAGCAGTGACTAGGGGGTTCTTTGCCACAATAGCCAATTTTCAAAACAGTAAGTGAAAAAGCAAAAGTAAATTATATTTTAGCATAGCATACATTGTTTGGTTGTAGCCAGGTAAAGCTCATTTTGTTTGTGACTTCTCCCAATGTATGAACGTATATAATACAGAAAAGTGAAAGGCCTTGATCACTCGCAGTTGCTTGCAGCAACAAAAGCCAGATTGATTACAACACTGAATAAACAGAAGATCTTATTTAATTTCGATGTTCAACAAGAACTTAGTGCAGACAATCAAATTTTTAGCCTTCACTATGAATGTAAACATCATCACGCTTACACATAAACATTTCCAACAAGAAGTGGTAAAGCTTTAAGGGCAACTAGGAAGATTTCCAAACCTCACTGAGAAATTATATTTGGAAAAAAGTATTACCTACTATAATTTCTCTAAGAAAAGAGGACACCAATTTTAGTAAAGGTGGTTCGCTATCAAAGTTGAAATGAGCAGCTAGGTTCCACAAATGGTTAATGACCTAATTTATTACCTATTAGCTTTCTGTCAAAATGGTGGCTTTAAAATTTTGAGTTGAATATGGCAGGAACGCAAAAGAAAGCAAGCCTGCTCTCTCCCATCCCCAATAAACCAAGCACTGCAAACAGCAATTTAAATTTTAAAAATTCAGGCTAATACACATACATGAATTCTTTTAAGTCCTTTTAGATAAAGCAAGGCTTAAGAATGTTTGTCTCTTCTTATCTACTGGCATTGCTAAAAAAAAAAAATCACAGAATCACTGAATGGTAAAATAAATTCCCAAAGCACCTAGATACACAGGCTTACTTCTAAGGTGTACAAAACTGAATTTAGTTTAAGTACAGATTATTTTGCATTTAGGTATTAGCAACACTCTGACCTGTTGCTCATGTTCATGCTGTGCTTTTAGTTTCCCCAATTCTTTTTGCAGCTCCCTGGTATATTCTTCCTTATGATTCTTAATTTCGGCTTCATGAAGATCCTGAAGTTCTTGAAATGCTTTTCTATGCTTTTCTTCCATATGCAGTACTTCCTCACGTAATACATCCAGGGCCAGATGTTTTTCTTCTTCCAGCAACCTCCTTTGATTTTGAAGAGCTCTGTTCAAATCATCCTGTGTAAGCATTAATTTAAAAAGTGGAGGGGAAAAAAAAGTACAAATATTTTTGTAGCCCATTTGTGAAGCACATGTCCTGCTGTATCAAAGCTTTTTAAGCAAACACAAGCAATATTCCCTCATGAATGATGAGCACACATACATATACACACTCCCTAACTCACTGAAATGAGTTTATTTTTCCTATCCAGGACAAGCTTTGTAAATCCTCTACTTTTTCCTCTAGCCAGGACAGCAATACCCAGCAGCATAATCTTCCACTTTTTCTAAGTTCTTCACACTCAAGAACAATTAAAACGAAGATTTAAGATCAGTTAGCAAAGATAGGACAGAAGAAAATACCCACCTTTCCCCCCAATAAGACCTTCCTCTTAGCCTTTGTGAGCACAGAAACGACATATAATCATAATTTTGGGAAGCAGGCATGGTGACAGACAAGTCTGAAAACCAGTACATCTCTCTCTGGACATTCAGCAGTGAGCTAAGCCTTCTTACCTCTCTGACTTGAAGAAGTCTTAGGATCATTTTTGACCCATCTGAACTCTGAAAGAGTTCACACCTCTACCCTATCAAGAAGTAAAGCCATGGACTTCTGTTAAAGGCTCTAAGACAAGGTCCGCTCACCCATAACCTGCTCCCAAAATCCCATCTGGGACCTTTAGAGATACCTTTCTTCTATCCTTCCCCTCGAGACTGTGTCACTACGGAGAATCTTTAGATTCTTAGAGATGTAGCTTAACCTACAGAATTACATTTACTTTGTTCTAATCACTTCTGAAGAATTACATGGTAACTCCATCAGGCAGAGCAGCTCTGAGCCGCAAAATGGGAACACTCCGATCTGAATTACGTTACAAGTATTTACTTTGTACCTTTTCCACACTCTGAGATAGGAAACTCGTTAGTCTGAGCATTCGGTGGGGGGAAGCAACAGATGGACCTAATTTTCAGCTTCAGTTTCCCATTTCAGCTCACAATATGGCCACACACAAGTGTTAGTGCTGGCACAAAGGATTGTAGAACCAGACCCCAAGAACAAGGGAAAAGGTGATCCCACACAACATACCGTGAAATTTCACCTTCTACAACAAGTTTTCTTTCTGACTCACCTTATGAGCTTCTTCTGCTTCAACAGCCATGGCTTTAATTTTCTCCATATGAACAGTAGCTAGCTCAATTTTCAAATTATTTTGGGAAAGCTCTAGTACTTCAGCATGCTTTAATTTCAACATCTCTATCTCCTGAACCAAGCGTGCTTGATCTGTTTTATCCTTTTCATGGAGCTGTTCTGTGTGCTGCAGCTGTAGCTTCTCAAGAGCCTGACTGTGTTCATCTCTTATATTCTGAATTTCAGATAGGTAGGACGACTCCAAGGAATCCAGATTTGATAAGTGCTTAGCCTCCAGCTCATCAATTTGTGCCTGATGCTTTGCCTGTAGTTCAGCAACACAAGCTTCAAGCTGAATCTGCTGTTTACTTTCTAGTGTAGATTTAAGTGTCTCAATTTCAGCTTGGTGCTTTGTCTGAAACTCATCTGTAAGAGACAAAATTTCCTGCCTATGTTTCTCCTGTAACTGCTGACTTTGGAGTTCCAGCTCATCGACATGTTTCTTTTTCAGCTCCTGGAGAAGAATCTCTTGCTCAGTTGTGAATTTCTGAGTCACAGCTTTGTGTTCCTCCATAAACCTGTATTATTTCCAAGAAAGTTAAGAGAATATTGTCAAAAAGATTTTGTTTTAAAAAACTGAAATAATAAATAAAAATAAGTAGGCCTTACTTAGCCTCCACAAATTTTATTTTATGTTTCAAATACAGAACTAATACAAAGCAAGCCACAGAGATGATTTCAGAGCCACATAACTAAAGGTTTGTGCAATGTCACTTGGTAGTATCTGGTTATTAGCGAGTAATTTAGTAGGGGTTCCGGTCTACCCAGTAATACAGAGTAATAACATCTGGTTAAGACAGACATAAAAACAGTGTGGAAGTGCACACAGGATAGTCGGGGGCTCCCCCAGCTCGTCTCAGCTCTCTGATATCTGCTTAAAGTTTCATGCGGAAGATTTAGTATCTCAAATACTGCAATTTATTGTAATCATTAACCATGGTATTTTTGGATACAGATACCAATAATTAAAAAGTGATTGGTTATTTAAAGGCTAAGTTCCTGCTTTCAGCATTTTCTTACTGTAATTATTTCCCCAATCTTCTTCAATAAGTGCATGTTTGGGGAGGAAAGAAGGGATAAATCTGAAGCAATGCATGCAAATGCAAACATGTAGTAGTTTGAATATTTCCTTTAATACACTAAAAACAATGGAAATAGGAAGAGGAGGAAAAAACGAGCAGTTACAACCTTCGTGTCTAACCAGAACTGAAGAGTATTGTATGTAGCCCATCAACCTCAGCATTCGGCAGACAACACAAGCTTCATTCACCAGGCAAAACTTGCTCCAATTAATTCAAATTGTTTGAAAACACTTGGAAAAATTCAGAGAATTTTTCCACTTAAGACACCCTGTAACTCTTCCTCTCCTCCAAGGCTAGTGTACGATTTTCAGCTGTGTGTTGTATTCTTAACTGTAACAGGCAGAACTTGACTACGCTTCTTTTTATTTGCTAGACTAGATTAAATGCATTTACATGAAGCAAAATTCTATAGTAAACCATAATGGACAGCATTACCATTCCTTGGGAGAGTAAGCTTTATATATGTCAGGTAGCTGGTGCCATCAAGTGACAAACGTCCATCACGACAACTCATCAAGTTTAAAATTAGAAAAAAGTTACAGTAACAATGACTGAACTGGTAAGTGAAAGCGCTCAAATACTCAGGACTCACTTGTTTTGGGCTTCCATAAGTTTCAACACACATTCTTCCTGCAGACAAAGTGTGGCCTTTTCCATTTCTTTTGCCATGAGCGCTTTGGCTGCCTGCAGGTCACTGTCATACTGCTCCAGAGATTTCTGCGTAGCCTGTGCACTTGTAAGGCTGTCCTCTAGTTGCTGCAAGTTGTTTTGCTGCTCTTTTACCAGCTTCTCCAATTCTAGAATTTTGGCAGCTTGGTGATCCTGAAGCTGTTTCATTTCAGCTTCACGAAGTTCAAACTCCTTTTGTAAACTCTGCTTCTCGTATTCTGCTCTATTTTGCAGTTCTATACGCAACAATGATAACTTCTCTTCTGCTTGGATTCTCTGGTCCTCGCTTTCACATTTCCACTTTTTCTCTTTTTCTTTGTACATAGTCTCTATTTTCTGGACTTCTTCTCTGGCCTCCCTTAATTTATTCTTGTGATCCTCAGCAATTTCATATTTTACCTGTGAACACAGTTGTTAAAAAAATGCATAAGATACCGAAACCAAACTGAAGTGCATGAATTGAATGTTCTTAGGCGTTTAAGGTCCTGGAGACATTCACTTCTTGCAGTGAAGTCACCCTTCGAAATAAAAATAAGGCTGAAATATCAATTTAGAGGTACTCGAATTCAATGCACTATTAAGAATTAACTCGGGTAAGGAAGATAAGAGAAAAATTAGGGAAAATTCCAGAATTAATATGGTACCTTATGTTGTTTTCTCTCAGGGCCACTCTTCTTCATTTCAGGACTTCAACTTACAGAGCTATGGGCACCTTAGGTATTTATATTAGGCATGATTAAAAATCTCTTTTAAACCTCTCCTCTCGTTATATGCTCCAGTGGTATTTTATATGCAGTGTCCAAGACCATGGTCTCGTACATAGCACAAAAGCATCACAAAAAGCACATAGCATAAAAACAGAAGCCAAAGCACCAAATGACTGCTCAATGACAAAAGGAAAAAAAAAAAAGAAGACTAAAAATACATGAGGTAAACAAATAAATAGTAAACTGAGGAAACAACAGGGTCATCTCTTAAAATTAAAAGCTAATAAGAAATCACATAGAAAGCATAAGCGTACTCTTCAGTTTTCACTTGTTTTGAACAAATATTTAAGCATTCATTTACGCTACAACCTAAATGAAGAGGCAGAAAAGAAACGCAAAAACCCCAGATTTTGCATAACACGCCGTCCATGAAAACTCAGGGCGGGCACTGGAAATACTGAGGCAATTGAGGCAATTGGTTCGCTTTTGTTTCCGAGAGCAAGACACCAGAAGGCAAACAAAATATGTATTTCCAGACAGTGGCTCAGCACGTGGTACAGGCTCATTTCAAACACTGCATTCTGTATGTGCTTATCTTTTACCCAGCCAGCAGTGCCATAAACAAGTTACTGCAGGTGGCAGGAGTAAACTAGCAGTTTCGCTGACAGCAGCTTCAGCTGAGTCTCCGTGTTATCTACAAATGGACTGCTACTGTTTTCTCTGGCCTTCTGCACCAGTTTTTAAGACTGGAAAAGGATATGCATACCTATCTCTCTCTAAAAAGAGAGGAAAGGATGACTTGAGAAGTGAGAGCTTCGTCCATCTAATTCTCATAAGTGTTCAAATATCAGAACAAATTAAACAACGAATTAACATCCAATCTAAGTTTATCCTGAGATGCTACAACTGATTTAACAGCTAAGGTGCCAGATTATTTCCACTCTAAGGCTTTGACAATGAAGCTTTAAGACCTACACCAAAGCAAAGCAAAAGCAGAAATCTGTTGCCCGATTCTTTCCTCTTCCCTCAAAAAATGGTCTGAAAAATTATTTCTGGTTATTTGCTTCAGAAGATAGTCCTGTCAAAACCAGAAATTTCTTAGCAGGGACCCATTCAGTGGAGGGGCTTTTTCAATCTGCCACAGTGCTTCCTGCTGAATTCTCCATTACCCCATGATGCTATGCAAGTGCTCCGTGTTACTTTCGCATGGGGACACTACGATGTGCTGCCGGGAGATGTTCAGGATGAGGACCTTTTGTACATGCCTGTATTGGAGTGGCACGCTTATGCTGGACCCATGTCAATATAACCAGTGGACTGGATCAACCCTTGAAGCATCTGCCTTCCCACACTATCTGTGCTCTTAAAGACAAGTTTATCTGCAGAGAAACTAAGCATCTAACATCACAGTGCTCTGAACTTCAGACAGGTATTCCAATATTTGTGTGTATCCATCCAGTAGCTGAAGCTACTGTCACTAAACTAGGTAAGTGCTGATTTTATCTCCCTTGGCCTTCCCAACAGATCTGAGCTTGCTCAACTCCATACAAAACAGTACTGTAATACAAATTACCTTTTCCATTTCCTCTTTCAGATGCTTTTCGTTCTGCACAGAAAAGTCTTTTTGTTTAGTAATCTCTTCCTTTAAATGCTTTATTTCTTCCAAAAGTTCTGCAGTATGCTGTTTCTCAGAGTGGAAGAGAGAGAGCTTAGCTTTGTGCTCTGCCTCCAGCACAGACATTCGCTCAGCCACCTCCATTTCAACTTGACGTGCTGCATCTTGAGCACTCTGTAGGCGCAGTTTGGTAATTTCTGAAAAGAAAAAAACACAAAACATCCTGGAATTCATTTTCTTTTAACAGGTCCTATTAATGCACAGAAATAAAGCTGAACGTTGTCAGCTGTGCAGTTTATCAGTAGCCATACTAACTACAGACCAACAAGAAACCCTTATCAGGATGATTTTGTACTCTGTTCCACTTCATCACCACCTTTGAAATTTATCAGCATCAACACACACAGAATAACGGGAAATGATCACGAAACCTGCGGCAGGACCTCTCTCCTTCAGCAACAGCCACAGGAGCCGACTTTCTTTCTGGACAATGAAATGGCAGATTTATGCAAGTTTTATCTCCTCTTATGCATGTACGATTTAGATAAGGCATTTTCCCAAAAAGCAAATGGGACAAATCTCTAAACATTCTAATTTAAGCAGTTTTGATATACTGTTTGGTATTAAAAATAAATAAGCAAAGATAAGAAATATAGCTGCAAATTTTAAAAAGTTGTACTGATCCTTTTAATCAACGTACTGCAGAATATATTTACAGCCATGTGCCTTATGTAAGTTATGGATGATGAGTTCAAATGGTTGTGTAGTATACCGTGCTCCTAGAAAGAGGTTGAAGGTACAAGAACCACCATGATCCCTGACCTGCACCTCCACAATACATGCATTTCACACCAAACCAGTACAGGGCAGAATATTTCTATAAATTACAATTCCAAGAAAAGCAGTGACTGTTAAGAATTTACATAAACCCACAATCACATAGGAAGTTTTATTAAATTTAGCCACAAGACAAAATTTAAGCTGAACGCTACAGCAAAAGGTACCTATTACAAATGCTGCTCCCCATAAATACTTTGCTCGTTGTTCAAAAAAATTCATCCCAGTATGTATACCAACTAGTTGGCAAACACAAGAGGAAAAAGAAACATTAACGTTAAACGAGCAGAGCATTATCGAACCTAGAAAAGGAACTCGGGTAGAAAGACTCAGAACATAGAACAGAAGTGGGTCTGCTCTACAGAACAGAGTGACAACCGACCTATTTCATGCAAATACAAGAGACATTTAACATTGCTGACAGGCAACACTAAGAAATTTTAAAATAAATATTAACTCAAGAATTGACACTGCCCTTCTAGGCATCAAGAATGGAAACGTGATCAACTCTTTTCAGTAACCGCTTCACAGTTGCAGTAGGTTTTACTACAGAATAATCAGCTTCAGGTCACCGCATCTTTGGAAGTGCAACTTAACGTGCCCACAGAAGTCAAAAAGCAAAGTGCTCAATGCCAGCGATTAACATTTGTTAAGTGTTCCCTATAGTTTAAACTAATAACAAATTGGAAACTTCTTCAGATAAGCCTTTAAATATTGAAAGAAAAATAGAAGCCATGCAAGCAGCTTCCCATTTTACTTCCCAGTCTGTCAGCTCATCTTACCTTTAATATGTTCTTCTGAAAGTTGGGCACGGAGGTGCTCAAGTTCTAAACCATGCTTTCTTTTCATTTCCTCAATTTCTGTTATATATTTGTCCCGCAGCTCCATCTTCATTTTCATTAGGTCCTCCTTATATTGAAGTGCAAGGGAAGACCTTAAGGAATCTAATTCACGCTTGTGTTGTTCTTTAAGTTGTACCTGTAAACAGGCAAGTTCTTCCTACATAAGACACATAAGAATAAGAAAGACATCTTGAGCTTTGAAGAAACCATGCCAAGAATCTTTCAATGAGAGCACTACATGAATTGCACTATAATGCAACTGTTTGACACATACAGATCTGGCTTCCAAAAGCCCTGCTGGTTTTGCTGTTCCTGCCACTTCATCCCCCAACAGAGCGGCAGAGCCCCTCAAAGTGGAATTGCAGAACCATTTAGGTCGGAAAAGATCACAGAGTCCAACTCTAAACCTAACTCTGCCAAGTCCACCACGAAACCACGTCCCTAAGCACTGTCTTAGTGTACTTTGGATAGGGAAACAGGGCGAGTAAGAACAAAATAGTCTCAAAAAAAAGAAATCTGTATATTGGAACTTTTTGAGTAAACTAAGTAGATACGCTCTGGAACCACGCCACAAGGGGGATCTGAGTTTCAGGAACTGTTTGAAAGTATAATAGAGAGAAAAGCCCCACATGCATCTGGGTAGAGAAACTGTCAGCTCTCAACACTGAAGAGACCCTCCTCTACGCACCACTGAGCTTAGAACTAACAATCTATGAATGCAGTTTCATACTCAGCTAGGTAACAAAGAGCAGCGAGAAAAAAAGGCATCACGTATACATTTCTCATTTATAACTCATATGTTTTTTGTGTGATTTACGAATGAAATTCAGCTCATGCTGTCTTGTGTAAGTCTTGTCTGCTTGGCATTCCCACGCTAAAAAAAAAATTTATTTTTATAATTAATTTAAAATACTAAAATAAAAACCTAAAGCAAAATTCCTTTTTGAAACTTAGTCAACTTCAAATAAGTTGAGCAAAGAAGTCAAGGTCTTAAATTACAACAAGGTACATGGAAATAGGTGCGTAAACAGAAGAGGGACCAAATTAGCATCTCTACCTGAATAGAGCAGACAGCAAAAGCAGAAGCTATAGAGAAGAGAAACACCACGAATTCTGCACTTGCATGGAAGAGCTTTGATAAGCTCCTTACTAGGCACGGGAGAACCCAAACAGAGGGCACAAGATGACATAACACCATGTTTCATCTGTTCTGCCAGTCTGAGAACTATTTAAAGGTGCTAATTTACAACATACTCGTCAAAAATAATTAACCCTTAATAAATGTCTCAAATTAACTGACTCTTTGCTAAGAGCTAGGAATCAGACATCAATTGTCATACAGGTCATGTAATGACCAGTATAAGTTTAATATGTCAAACATACTAACCTGATGTCGTTCCAGCTGTTGATTTAGCTGACCAAGTGTATCCCTTCTCTCTTTCTCAGCAGTCTCTTCAAAAACTGTGACAGAAGAACTGACAAAAGGGTTTTAAAGTTTAAGATTGTAGCATGTGTCATAAATAAAGTTAAATGAACTTGCTGACTTATGATTATTACTGAAAGTAGGCACAGAGCAACTACAACAACTGCTCAGGACTGCGCACTCATGACTTCCATCGCCGTGTTTCTAACCACAGATCACCTAACGCCTAATCCCAATATATTTAGACCCTAACATCATCTTTTATGTAAATAATATTAAAAAAGGCAGCATGCTGTCATAACACGAGATGCAAGGAAAAAGGATAGATCACCTCATGTCCCCTGCTTGATCTTGACTCACTTCCAACTCTGACAGTGAATAGTCTTTAAGTTCTTGCAGTCTCTGATGCAGCAAAGTCAATTCTTCTCTGTAGTTTTCTTCAGCAACTCTTAACTTCTTTTCAAAATAAAGTCTCAGTTGCTCCAATTCAGTTTCATGCTCACTTTTTCTTTGCTGACGCTGCTGTTCAAATTCTTGTTTTAAACGCTCTATTTCTTCCACCCGTGATGCACGAGCCAGGAGCTGCTCTTTCAGTTCTGGAACGGAGGCAAAACCAACACAAGTACTTAGAAGTACATAGCTTTAGGCTAAGTCATTCTGTGAAGATCAGCCATATTTTGCTGAGATAGCCGTAAAATGTTATCCCACAAGCTACATAAGAAAATGAACTTCTGAAAGACAAAACATTCCTTCCTCAGAAGACAGTAAAACCATGTTCTCCACTTACACTGCATTCAGAGAAATCATCCTCATGACAAGAATCAAAACTACCAGCAGACTGTTGGCCCTCCTCGTTTCCTTGTGCTTCAGGTCTGGGCTAGTGACTTGCAAAGTCCTGCAATATTGTTTAATCTTCACACCCGCTTGGTGTAGTGGCCAGAAGCAATAATTTAGTCAAGAACATTTAATTTGCTCCAGGGAAAACTACCCAAACAAAAACAACTATGCAGAAAAACAAAATGCCAAGAAACAATAAAATCTATTCTGGGCTACCTCAGTGATGGTTTGGCTATCTGTCATTAGCTCAAGCAAAGGCTAAATTGAAAAGAACCATACAACAACAACAACAACAAAAGAGGTGGTGGAAAACAGCAACCGAGGCTGGTTCAGCAAGCTACCCTACTGTCACGAGTGAGGGCAATGGCCAGCATTCCAGCATATTCATGAATTCTTTGAGAGCTTTCTTCCCCACTTTCTGTATTAAAGAAGCAGTAATGTATCAGAAAGTGAAAAGGTAGGAGAAAAGGACAAAAATCATGAGAGGGAATTTAAAAAGTTTCCCAGATGGCTCTACTTCCTGGATGACTTAAGTTAGCTGAATCCCCACAGAATTAACTGAAGATGGAACTGCATTTCAAGAAGAAAGAACTTGGAGAAAAGCATCTGCTTACATTATGCAGGAAGGGAAACTTCAGAAATGTTTCTGGAAACAGAAGACACCACCCACGAAGCAACACGGCTGACTATCACAGCGTGGTTTTGTGTAGCAAACCAAAAAACGCACACTTGACAAGAAAAATTCTCACAATGAACATGCAAATGGGAAGAATAAGAGAGGTAAATACATGGCTCAAGCCTGCTTCCAAAGGGAGCAGTGGCCAAGCACAGGGCGCAGAGGAATCAAGTGACAAGCAGGGACTAGTAACACCACCAGTGGGATAGGCAAGAGAAGTCCAATCTGGCACAAGTAGGTTTTGCCTAACCAACAAAGTCTGCCGGCACAAAATTAACTCAGAAAAGTATTTAACAGTTTTGAACCAGCACGTCACCCTCCCATCAGAGCAGCAATCCCCTCGTCCAGCTGCTATGTTTTGAATTCACCACCAAAAGTCCTCAAAGCAATCCAAATGCACTGTCAAATGATCACTCAAGTGAAGTTAAGCAGAGTAAAACAAAACACCTTTAAGAGCTCACACACCAAAAGAGACATCCTCACCTGGGCCACGAGCTTCCATTCTGGTCTCGCCATCTCAAGCAAGATAAAGAAGAAACAGAAAGAGTGCAAAGAATGGGAACATGAGTGATTAGAAACATAGAAAGATATTTGAAAGGTTAATAAAGACTATATCTACAGAGAAGAAATAAAAGAATCCCAGCAAATACTATAAAGTATTATCTGCTATAATTCTGTAATATCAAAACAGAGATCTGAAAATGTCAATGTAAAGTTTGACTAGATTGAAAATTTTTTTCAATTTATGACCAAAAAACTAACAAAAAACCACCCTCACAAAACCCTATTAGACTTCAAAAGCTATCAACAGTTATATTCTTTAGAAAATCTGAAATTGCATTTAAAACAGAAGATGAATGTAACATACTTCAACTACCACAGAAGTAAAGACCGCCACCTAACGTCACAGTCTCAGTACAATCCACACAGGGTCAAGGTTACTGTCATGGTCTCTACACTTTTTCATCTTTTCCAAAATTTCTTCTTTCATGCATCATACATCTGTCTGCACACACACACACACACACACACCTGCGACATGTTCTACTTCATTTCAACTGAAAACATGTCATCTCCGATCACTACACTGTAAGGTTGACTGTTTTAATACACCTAAATCTTGAAAAAGATATCTTAAGATACATAAAGCATACAGTTTCAGCCACTGATTATTATCTTTCAAGCTTTAAAGCTTTTTCATAAGTTCAGTGCAGATACATGTAAGACTAATTAAAAAAACCCAACAAACTCCCCAAACCTGTTCATGTTTAATTGTTGTGCAGAATGTTTTCCTTTTATGTTTTGCTTTAAGGTTTAGGGGGTTTGTTTATTTTTTAAACAGAAGCATTGTTATGGAAAAAGGAGGTTATTTTTAGCCTTACAGGCAAACAATATTATCATTCATTCTGATTTCAGAAGTATCGCCTGAATGTTTGTATTTTATTTTAAAAATAGAGATATCTTTTTCTACATTTAGGAATGAAAAGTCTTTCAGAATATAGGGAATTTCCATTTTGAGTGACAATAAAAAAGCATTTTATTTTACTCACTTCAAAACTGAAATGGAAAAAAGTCATTTCTACCTCAAGATATAACCTAATCACAGTTTTAAAATATCTGTGCCTTTTTTTCTTAAGCAGACCAATCTCTTAATTATCTCCAAGTGAAAGAAAACATGTCATAGCCACAATAAAGCACTCGAAGACATAAACTGAGCAGTGATCTTTACTGTCTACTTTCAATTGACAGTTTCTCAATTGAATTTCTACCCGCTTCCATACTGAATACAAACAGGAGCGTGTTATTGCACTGACCAGCACTTTGTCCGTTTTTTAACTACATCATACTTAATTTGACATTGCAATGAAAACTGCTTGCTTTTCACTAAAGATTTTTATAGGGTGCGGTAACAGAATGGGAAGGGAAAGGAAAACAGCAGGAGCGAGTTTTTCCCCACAGCCATACCCACGCTCTTGACATTGAGGAACCAGTTAATCATCAGACACTGACTCACCTCTGACTTCAGATATAGATCACTAGGGTACAACACATCGACACTTCCGTGACCTACCTGTGTGCTTCTGATACATGATTAAAAGTATTTCGTGTCAATAATGTGTACTTCTATCAGAAGAAGAGGGAAAAACCAAAATGCGTCAGTTTTGAACATACCACTTAGCTCTTGCCGATTTGCTCGGGTGCTGTCGAGCTGAGACCAAAGCTGTCTGACTTCTTCTTGTGACTGAGTCTTGAATTCTTCATGCATGACCTGAAGTTTCTCCAGCTATGGAAGACACATTCAAAGAAAAACCCCAAACAAAAAACCCAAAACAACCTTTTAAAACAATTTTGTTCTAATTGCTTATTTTATATGCAACAGACAGTTCTGTCAGAAATAGGTGGAAACACTTGGCAACAACCAGAATCTCAGCTCCTGATCAGGCCACCAGGAACACTGAGTAGCACTTAACCATTAGACCCACTCCTCTCAGAGAGAGGAATTTGTTCCTGATGCCACATTTATCAGGATAAATGATGATAATATAATTAAAAAAATAAAGTATTCGCTAGATAAAAATGAAACACAGGAACCAGAAAGTTAAGCATATAAACACAGAGGAAGAAGCAGCACCAAATGGCGCAAAGGCAATTGCATCCAAAAGATTTTGAACCACTACAGAAAAATCCCAGAGTATTTACCTACTTCAGGAGATACATTTTAGTTTTCCATAAAATCCCTAAATAACAAGTCACCCAAAGGACACGCGTATGGTCTGGGTTTTGCACATTATATATAGAGTAACCAACCACTCAAAACACACGAAGAAATCTTATTTACCTCCTTCTGAAGAGTCTGTTCTTTTTCTTGGCTTTTCATCCGCATATCTTCTAGGAGTTGGTTATGTTCAGTCTGCAGCTCCTCTTGTAATTTTGTAATGGCTAACTGGTGTTGCTTCTCCAATTCTATACATTTTACTAAAATTAAATACAAGTTCTGTTACACCACCATCCTGGTTACTGAATAACCTGCACAACTTTTGCACAACTAAAACAGAAAGACATGTCTCTAGACTAGAATACTAGCTTACAGGCAATCACAAAAATACTTGAATAGCAAAGTACTTGAAAGCCAAGCATTTCCACACAGTGCTTCCTAGTTCTCTGCATCCCACGCCATTAGCCAAGAGGTAACCAACAGTAGTGTCGGAGGGATGAACATTGGCTCTCGGCGTACACAAACAAGCATCCTGAACTAGAAGCACACATGCATGGAACAGGGGACCAAGCATTTCTTCATGGCCTACAAACACTCTTATGACCACACTCAGCAGCAGGCAGTAGAAGAGATGAACCAGAAGGACTAGGAAATCTCATGCCAAGTACACTCTGCCTCGGCGCTGAGCGCTCTCTGAACCCTGTAAACTTGCTAGTACCTCATTTGGTCAACAGATCTTCACCTTTCCGGAAGGAATCTGCAATCAAGTGACTGCATTTCAGCCACAGTGAGCTGCAGGAGATGCACGTTATCCTCACGGAGCGGACTTTAACGATACACACTCAGGGAAACCTAGTAAAGTCAGTGCAGGTGGGGAAGAGCAAGCCATTGCTACAAACATGTCCTCGCAGCAGCCAAAGGCAAGCCAAACACCGTGAAAGCGTCTGGCCTTCGGCAGGTCAAAAAGACTGCTCTTCACTTCTCAAACCAGGTCGTGCTGCCTGCCAGCCGGCATGAGCCAGTACCCTTAACACCACATTTCCATTCATTTGAAGTTATTTCCCATGTCTCTCACCTGCATGGTGCCGCAGAATCCTAGGCAACCCAACCAGCTATCTCTTTTCACTTCACGGCACACCACATCTTCTGGTTCCTTTTCATGCCATCACTGATGGCAAACCTGATGCTATTGTGCCAGCCAACCACTATTCTCGAGAAATATGTCAGATTTTTTGAGACCTACCAGACTTTTCATAGTCCTATCTGCACCTCAGCAAAAGACATAAACAGACATACCTGGCTAGGTACTCGTCCAGATTTCATTTTTCAAGTTACTAAAAACTCCCATTACAGTAGTCTCAAAAGCATCACTTCCAGAACAGTATTTCAAGAAGTTACTGTTCCATCAAGCTTTAACTATTCACAATCCAAACTCCTTTTTTTTTGTTAGAAGAAGCTTCTATCGGTATTAATCAGACTTTTGATTAATTCAGTGATTGCCAAAGCCAGTTTTCAGCTGGCAGCAAAACAGCACCTCCCTTCAATACGTCTGAAGGAAAACATAGTCCATCTCATTCTGTGGAAGTCAAAACGCAACACAGCTAGGTAGGCTTTAAACAATTTTTCATTTAAGTCCTGTTTACTAGACAGTCTCATGCCATCAACCCAGTTTAAGTAAGAGTATATGCATATATCTTGTACTTGCTTTTTCTAGAGGTTCTAAAAACTCTTGGTTAACTTTGCCATTGTGCAAGAAAGACAACTGCTTCCCAGAGCATGGCACTTACCTTTAGACTCTTCATTCTCAAGAGAAAGAAGCTCCAGCTCTGTTTTGACTTTTTCTACTTCCGTTTCCAGAGTTTTCTGCAGTTCCACCATTTTAGTCTGGTGTTTTTCAGACAGCTCTTCACACGTGCTTTTTAAACGCATCTCAGACTCCAATTCCCAGTCTGTTTTGAGAGTCTAAGAGAGCAAGACGCGATTAAAGCAAACACATTTGGTAAATTAGGTGGTTTGTCTTTTTTTTTTTTCCTTCCTCCATTTATTTGTCCTCTACAATAGATGTGTAGTAGACACAGGACTTCTACCAGCTCTACTTTACTGAAAGGAGTTTTACTTTTTCTTGTATGAAGAACAGAATTTGTACCTCTAATGCCTGGATATGTGTCTCTTCCATTTCCAATTCTATTTTCTTTCTCTGATCAACTGTGAAATAAAATACTAGTTATTAATAAATGTACATAAAATGTTACGATTAAATGATAAGTAGAAATATGGATGAGACTATCATTTTAGGTATCAAACTCAGAGCTTGACTAGGTAAACATGCAGCAGCGTAAGGCACCAGGTTCTATCCAAATCTGCTGTTACGCTATATCCCAGTAACTGATGTTCATTTTAGAAAATAAGCATCTAGAAAAGATAACCTTGAAGATTATATTCAGCTTAATTAGCAAAGGAAAGTCTGCTTAAATTTACAGAAAGCACAATACTAAAAAAATACCCCAAATACCAAAAAATACCCCACTACACCTTTATTCCCAAGGATATAAATTCAAATGCCTATCAATGTCACTTTAGATGCTGTCATTTCTCTTCAAGTCACTATTAAGTGTTTGAATCATCTCTATCTCCAGAGACACGGCAAAAGAGTAGCAGGCAGCAGCAGCAAGTAGGAAACTCTCTTCAAATTTCTTCTAAAATAGCCTAGGAAACAGACTGCAAGACAGATGCTGTTATCTGCTCAATTACCACTGACACCAACGGCTGCTCCCTTCCCAGATCCTCCCCAGATTCATTCCAACTTCTTGTTTCGCACTTTTTTTTGATCTGCAAGAACCTTGTAAAGGCCTATCGGTCCCCTTCTCACAGCTTCAGAGTACCGTTGCTTTAGCTTACAACCTTATTTCAAGTCTTTCAGTGGGAAATGAGAACTCAAGAGACTACGATGGTGCCAGCTACCCAGTGAATGGTCCAGTAGAGGCAGAAATATCATCTAAGTTACAAGACAGTGTCACAGCACTCAGGTGACTTGGGTCATGCCCAGTCATTGCCCCCCTGAAGAGAAATGTCTTTCCTCTAACCCCCCAGGTAACACTATCCACAACTCCTCACCAGGTCTCCTGTATCATCTGATTCCAGGTTCTCCTTCTCAGCCCTTACATTCAAGCGCTCCTAAGTGCTTACGGTCATATTAAGTTACATTGGCAAAATGCACGTAAACAGCACTGATCTTAAGAACTGCATCCAGACCTCCTCCTGCTCCCAAATCCCATCGTGCCATCTGTTCACTGTATGACTGGTGGTAACAAATGGTTTCCTACTCTCAGGTCGAAGAGACACAGCCCTAAAATGTTCTCTTCCTCTCAGAGAAGGACAACCAAAAGGAACGGTTCCTAAGCTTCTTCAGTGACTTGCTGCGGGCCTCACAGGATCACAGCACGGTAGGGGTTGGAAGGGACCTCCGGAGATCATCTAGTCCGACCTCCCTGCTAAAGCAGGTGCCCCTAGAGCAGGCTGCACAAGGACGCATCCAGGTGGGTTTTGAATATCTCCAGAGAAGGAGACTCCACCTCTCTGGGCAGCCTGAGCCAGTGCTCCAGTGCTCTGTCACCCTCACCTTTCTCCAGGAACTACTCGAGCTCTGCCATGCAGGTCAGAAATGGTCCCCTGATCTGGGAAGAGGCAAATACCCCAAACAATGCCAAGAGCGCCATGAGCAGGCCTTCACCGCTACCAAGTACGCTTTCCTCTTGCTGGTATCAAAACACAATCTTATATCAAACCCATCTAAAAGGGCACCCAGCCGCAGGTTCTCACTGAGCCTTTCAGTCCCTTTCAAATTCCTTTATCCTCCTTTTGAAACCACTGAGAGGACAAGCCAAGAAGCATTTCCTTATTTCGTCAGAAACACAACACTAGTCAGTGCTGACTCCGGACAATAAAAACCCTTAGAAACACAAGGGGTGAGAGCTCTACCCTTTTGCACTGATGAAATTCTTTCAGGGCTCTGTCTAATGCCTCCTGAAAGCAACCAGTTCACTATAGTGCTGTTTTACAGAAGTAGCAGCAAAACACCCATACAGTTGAAGAAAAATTAAACTTAGGTCTGGACAACTTCATTTTTGCATGTAAGACATGCACTCTTGCAACATGCCAGTTTAGCTGCTGTCCCTGTTCAAGCCAACGCCAGCTGTCACCCAAAAGGCCAGCTCTACACCAGGACAGGAACCTGTGGAGGAAATAAAATCCTGATGGGGTTTCAATTTCTGGTCCATTATTCCCCAATTTTCATACCTAGTTCTTGCTCATACTTTGACTTAAGGTCTTCTTTTTCCTTCAGATACTGTTCTTTAATCTTTTCCCACTCCAGCTGATGGCGGCTTTGCAGAATTGCTACCTCTTGAGCACGCTTATCATTGAGCATCTCCCGTAGTTCCACAAGGGCAGTTTCCTTTTCCTTTCTCAAGTTAGACTGCGTAAGCTCAAGCTGGGAGGTATGCATATTATTCAAGCTTAGGCGTAAAGCTTCCAATTCAAGGCTGTGCAGTGTCTGTAATGGAGAAGAAAAAAGGTTTTTCCCCGTCCCCTCTGATGAAATGTGTTCACTTTTTTCATGACCAGTTTCAGTTTCAATTGCTCTCAACTGTTAAACACATCTACATTTTGCCTTTCTGTACTTGCAGAGCACTTCTTCATCGCAGACCCTGAAAGTACGCTAACTTTTGTTACAACGAGATTTGCATAATGTTTTCAGTGCGAACTAAAAGGCTTTCCTTACCTCTTCCTTAACTTCACCTCCTACCAAATACCTCACGTCTGTCCGCTTCCTTACAACGTCATCGGAGCAGAACAAAAACTCACCCCAATCTTTAAACGTCTATTAAAAAAATTCCTCTTATTTGCTATTGGGTATAGTTTGTTAAAAAGCAATATTCTTCAGCAGTATTGGAAAAGCTGACATAAAATTCACCATGCCTCATCAAAAGAAAAAAAAAAAAGAGAGGTGAGGAACTTCCAACAGTTAGAAATGGCAGCTAAAATAGACCAACCAAACTTTTCAATTCTTAAATAAACTAAACAGTACACCAACATCTTGTAAGCAGACCTAACACTAGACGTAGTCTTTCCATTTCCACTTTGCATTTAGTAGAAGTGTTCAAAACCGCAGTAAACATTTAAAGGGAAAAAGTCAGGTTTCCATACTTAAGTTTAGCAAGAAAGCATTCCTAATCACATTAGTGGGAAAATTAAAAAGCGGGAGAGGTTTAGTATATTTTATACATTTTTAAAATCAATTTTATTGATTCTTGTTAAACTTATCACTTATCAATAAACTTATCAACTTAGCAACGAAAAATTACAAGGGTTGGTTTGGGGTTTTTTTTAAACCATCGATTTAAGCATCCAGTTTTCTTCAGAACTAATGTCAAAATACAATTGCAGTGAGGATCCTGAAGAACTCCTGTAGAAAATACCTACTACCACCCACCAAGGGAACACTCCTAATTGTACAGTTGCAGCACTATGTAAAAGAGCACACATAGTATGCACAAAAATCACGAAGCCTTCTCTTTGCAACACTACAGTAGTTACCATGTTTCTTTATTTTACCTGTGATTGAAGCTGAGCTTGCTCAATCTCCGCTTTGTGTGTGGCTGCCATTTGCTGCCGAAGTTCACTCAACAGGTGCTGCTGCTCTTTATTTAGTTCGGCACGGAGCTTCTCCATTTCCTCTTCATGTTTAGTAACCAGTTCAGAGATTTCACGATCATGCTCTCGTTCATGTACCTGCAGAGAAAGAGCTCCCTTCAAAATACAGTTAGTCACCCCCTAATAAATTATCGAGGCAGAATTCTCCTCTCCTCCTGACCCCAAATCAAAGACACCATGGAAAAAACAATTAATAGCTTTTGCATCTCTAAAACATTTATACCGCTTAAATCACAAACAACACAAAATGAACTTATTTTGCTGAAATAAACCCAAATACAGCATTTACCTTTTTTATTAAAGCAATCTGCTCTTTTCTTTCTTCTTCCAACTTCTGCTGTTCTTCCACTTTATCCTTTATTTCAGCATTTAGTTCTTCTATCTGAAAACAGGCATACAAGTATTTGCAATTACTACCTTAAGCATTCTGAAATCACAAGATTCCCACCGTTCTCAGGGTTTCCTACCTCTTTCTCGTGTGCCAAACTCACTGTAGTTAATTCAGCGAGGTGTCGAGTCTCCATTTTATCGATTTCCTCTTTGTAACGTTCCACCATGTCGGCTTGTGCCTCCTGCGCAGCTTGTGCGGACTGAAAGGACTCCTGCAAGCGAGTCTCAAGCTCCAAACAAACCTTCTTCAAATGGGCGATTTCTTCGGTCAACTGGCTTTTTTTCTCACTGTATTCAGCACTTTTTGCCTTTATCTCAGCATTAAGTTTATTAATTTCTAGGTTGCTGAAGTTTAATCTGTTCTCATATGCCAGTCTTTCACACTCCTGTATTTCTTTGAGGTTCTTCACTTCAGCATTAAGTTCATGTATGTTTTTCTCAAGATCCTCAATGATGCTAGCATTCTCTGCTAGTGTTTCTTCTGCTTTTATTAGATCCTCCTCCACATCAGATAATCTTTCTCCTAAGGCTGTTTTCTCCTTCAATAAGACTGCTAAATTTTGTTCTTTATTATTTATTTCAGCTTTGAGCAACTCCTGTTCTTTTAGCAATGTCTCTTCAGATACGGTTTTCTGACCAAGAAGCTCTGCGATTGTCTGGTTTTTAGCCTTCTGAGCATCAAGCTGGCTCTGCATTTGATCCCTTTGACTTTGCAAAGCAGCTAACTGCCGCCCAAAAAGAGACTGTACTTCGCTTGTTACAGAATCAGAAGCCGTTTTCTGCTCTTGAACGTCTTTCACTAATTGCTCCTGAGTTCGCAGCTGCACCATCAACATTTCTCTTTCCTCCTGGAGGTCTTTTATCATTTCTTGCCACATAGTGGATTTTGACACTTGTGTCAAAGGCTCTGCAGCACAGCAAGGCTGGCCTCCATCCTCACCCTGCTGCTTTACTAGAAAGGTGATTTTGTTTTCAAGTTCTTTCTCCTTCTCTGTTTTGTCAAGAAGTTCTTTTTCACAACGGATCCGTGCTTCACGTTCCTCATCCAGTTCCACACGCATATGAGAGAGCTCAGCCATTACTTTTTCCCATTTTCCAACAGCTTCTTGGGCCTCCTGACAAGATTTCTTCAAGGCTGACTCCTTCTCATGGAGTTGCTCAGTTAGCTTCACACACCTCTCTACCAAAGAAGTCGTCTCATCATCCTTTACGTCATCATGGTCACTTAGTTTGTTTTGCTGCGGGGAGCTATCTGACAAAAACGAAACAAAGGCCTCTGCTCCCACCTCAGTCTCTTCAAAAGCCTCTTGAGCCAAACTGCGAGGACATCTTTCCTCATCAAGGCCAAAGTTTAATGGAGGCAGTATAAAAGCTCTGCTGGGTTCTAGAAGCACACTACTGTCTAAGCCATACCCACTGCATCTACCTTCTTCAATGGCATAACCTTCAGAAGTGCTGGATGCATATGATTCTTCTGGCCTCTCTGTGGAGACAAGATATTTAGCCAATATGCCTTCATCACCACTAAAAAGCCCTAGTTCTGACAAGGGCTCTTCAGACAGGTTGCCTCCTTCACTAGTTTCATTATTCTCTGTGATCTCTGAATTCCTAATTTCTTCCAATTGATGCCTCAAGGAGCCTATTCCTAAGTCATGCTGGAACTCTACCTCATCTTCACCTTTCAACTGGTGCAGTTTATTCCCCATCTCCTCAAGCTCCGCTCCCTGCAGCTGCGACGCCTCTGGTAAAATCTGGTTTTCCCTCAATTTCATTAGCTTTTTATTGCAAACAATCTCTTTGTCATGCTTTTGCCTTACACCTATACTTTTTTCAGCCTCATAAAGTTGCTTTTCATTTAACTCGCGGATGAAAGAATTCAGTTTCTGAATCTCTTCATTCAACACCTGTTTTTCTTCTTTGTATCGCTGGGCTTCCTTGACCTGCTCTTCTGCATCAGAAAGCCGAGACTTCAGGCCATCAATCAAATCCTTGTATCTAGTCTCAAGGTCAGATTTTTCTCTATGGAAGTCTTCCTGTTGGTTTTCAAGTTTCCTTCTCAAATTCTCTTTATTAATTTCAGACTCACAAAGACGGTTATTTAAGTCAATTATTACGCCATTCAAATTCTGAATGTGTTCTTCAGAATTCAGAGCACAGAGTTCCTTTTTTAACTGTTCAAGTTCGTTCTTATATTTTAAAAAAATTTCTTCTTCATATACCTGCTTGGCTTCTGCCATCTCTCTTCTGTGGCACTTCTCCAGCTCAGCCCTGAAGTTCTCCAACTGTCGGCCAATATCCTTTTCATGACTGATTTTCAGTTCTTCGATACGTTGCTGTTCTTTGATTTTGGATAAAGCTATTTCATTTTTTAATTCTCTTATTTCTGAGTCCCGGAGAGAAAGGGTATGTTGCAGTACAGACATGCTAAATCTTTCCGATGTCAGTAGATCTTGAAGACTTTTAATATGCTGTTCTTTTTCTCCTATGCTTTTGTATAGCTCTTGCATTGTATCCTTCATACCCTCTTCCATTTGGGAAAGAGGATTTTCTTCATCTTTGGTATTCTTAAAAATAAAATATTACATGAGAAATATGCCATTGAACTATGAGATGTTTTCATTTCCTTAAGACTCATGTTATTAATCTATGTTCAGAAACAACATTTACCATTAAGTGCAGGGTCTATCATCGGCCTAGGCAACAGGATTTTTAAGCACATCCTTGGGAGTGGAAAGTACTACTGAAATACTCCTCAAATGTGGTAACAAATATCAAATTGTCCCAGCAATAACACATGGTATGCCACTGAGTCCAGAGAGAAAGAAAACAGTGGCTGCCTCAAACTTCGGGTGTTTTAATTAAAAAAAAAAAAAAAAGAATTCTGAGCTAGATACCTCTCCATTTTCATCTCAGGCCGACAGAACTGCCATGTCAGATTTTAACTCATCTGACTCGCTTAAAGTTTAAGGCTACTGCCGATAGCATTGCTGGTTATGGGCTCAAAGAAAATCAGACCTTTTAAGCTGTTCCTTTAATATATGTTGGTAATCAAAGTATCTATAAATTTGTTTCTAAAGAAAAAGACTTTTTTCATGACCACGCCACTACAGCAGGTCAGAGTTCTCACCAAATTGGAAATGTATATTATAAAATAAAAAAACTCCATTACATGTCTTTAACTGAGTTTCTTTATTCGTAGTGCTCGTTTCTGAAATGATTACATCAAAATATTCCCACTCAACCTTTTCACTTTGTTTTGTATCTGGAACTGACACGATTACAGATACGGTTAACTTTTACTCTGATCTAGATGTTTCAGGTTCGCACACAACTGTACTGTTACATGCTTACACAGCATATCCAGCAACGTTCACCCCACTG
Source organism: Steatornis caripensis (assembly GCA_013398225.1). Taxonomy (NCBI): domain Eukaryota; kingdom Metazoa; phylum Chordata; class Aves; order Caprimulgiformes; family Steatornithidae; genus Steatornis; species Steatornis caripensis. Next base: position 185,037 of record VZSC01019421.1, read on the forward strand.
CAAGCCTCTGTCAGTTATGTTCCCACATGCCTCAGTTCAACAAACACCAGATGGACCTGCTTTGATGGAAACTTCTTAATGTTATACAACAGTTTAGTAACAAAGTTACAGACCAACCCTTCTGCAACATAAGCCAAGGGAGTAACGTCAATAAACAAGCAAATTTTAAAGACCCAGAACAGAAACCTTATTTCATACAAAAATAATCTTAAATTGTGAGCAGCTATTCTGCCTTAGCTAAATATCATTACCTTCAGAAGAATGGATTTTTAATTCAAATTTCAAAATTCACGCAGAAGTGTACTTTCAGTCCTGGAGCATCAGTGTGACCTCACACACAAATTAAATGTTCATTGCAAGCTCTTCCTCCAAAAAGTACCACTGTTGCTTGCACAATCATAACAAAAACCTAACTACCTACGACTCGTAATAATAAAGGTACTTTAAATAGTTGTTACCTTTTGAGAAGACTCAAGCTGTATGTCCAGGTCATGTGCTTTCTGACGCAGCATCGCCAAATGTGCACTTTGCTCTTCGAGACAGTTCTGAAACAAGGACATTTGCTGCTGGGCTTCTAACACTTTGTTTTGCCCAAGGCTTTTACTCCTCAGCATCTCATTAACCAGAACACATAAAGGTACTCACAGTCAGAAGAAAGTTTCTATCAGAGTAACTCAGACACAAGTCGCACTGTATGCATAAAACATATTGTATTCATTTACTACAGATTTACCCTACGTCTTTCATTCCCAACGAATAAGAATCTCCCCTACAAGTCAGGGAACACTTGTCATGTTTTAGATACTATTACTTAGTGTAAAGATTATACTTAGTGTAGATTACACTTAGTGTAAAGATATGTTAGATAATTCATTTCTATGAAGACCCTAAAACCTTTTTTCTAAAGACTTTGCTGAAACCAAGAAGATAATATTAAGACAGTATTAGTACTTTCACGTGTTATCAAGGTTGATATGCTCCCACAAACAACTCGCATCATATTACTAGCCTTGTTTAGAATATGCCCAATGTGCTATTTAGAGGCTTTATCCTTATCTTTCCATGGCTTATGTAGCAAATCCCAGTAATCATCTGTAGAGTAATTTTCACTATTACTCCGTATTTCGTCAATAGCAGTCAGATTTGTATACAGAAAGCAGTATTTTTTGTTCTTCTCCAAAGTCAGAACTTCATTTAGCAGAGGATTTATTTTCCAGGGCACAAGTAACTCCAAGACAATCCTTAGTCTTCAGTAAGTCCTAGTTTTTATTTTTAATTATTTTTAAACCCCCTTCCTATCCAGTTATTTAAGATATGTAATCCCTCCTGGCACTATTCTTATCTTGCAAACCTGAAATAGTAAGTAAACGTAAATATTACTCTTTTGTATATACTACAAGGCTCCTGAGACAACAAATATACAGGTGTTCAGAAAGAATAGCCACTCGAACACTGAGCATCACCCAAAAAGAATAAAGTATTTAAAGAAAAAACACAAGCTTAAACTAGATGAAAGGCTGGATATTTCATTATCCAGAGATTAGAACCATGATCATCTTGCTGCACTGAAGCAGTTTCCTACATGTCACAGGGGCTGCATCAACCGTTTTCAGGTTATTTTAAATCTCCCTCTTCGAGCCAAGCCACATTACTGCAACATAGCAAGTTTCTGCAGAACAGCTAAGCTGTTAGAGTTGCCCATGCATACACTCAGAGCTTTCTTTGGCAAAGGCAAGGAAAACTGATCACACATAAGCCCACATCATTACAGCGATTGCTGTGTATAGATCCGAAACCACTAACAATATTGGGTAAAACTCCCTAACAGGGGCTAAACTGATGGACAAAGAAGTGCGATGACCTCCCAAGTATTACACAAGCAAGTGGAAAATAGAAGGATGCCTCTGGAACTTCTCCCTAGCAATTGGAGAAAACTCTGCCTTGCCTTGAAATCATTTTCACTGCTGCATTGCAAACTGAACTACAAAGAGCTGTGTGATAAGCTCAGTGTTTTTAGGTTCATATTCCACACCTGTTCTTGTTCTCGTTGTAAGGAAACAAAAATTGGAGAAGAGGCACACCTGATGTAACTGAAGTTCTAAGTCATGGATCTGACCAGCTACATGCAAAGCCTCTTTCTGCAGGTCATCCCGATCCTTCTTCACCTGTTGAAGGCAGCTTGTTAGTTTCCCAATGACTTCATTCTGCTCTTGAACAGTAGTTTCCTACATGGATCACAAGAAGTGCACTTTTAAAATTAAAATATTCTTCACCTATTAGGAAGCCAGTAAGTTTTCTTAAAGCAAAGCTGTTAGACTCTACAGTTACACTTAAGTTTTAACAAACTTGCACCAAAGGACCAGAAACGTTTGTGTTCAAACACGATGGCAGGCACGATGTAAGAGGAATCTTACACTGATCTCAAAGAGATGACAAACCTAATCAAAAGCGACTTTTGAAACAAATGATAGGATACCAGTAATGAAACAAATATTTTCACTTAAAAATTTTGTAGCTCTTCTCAATGTAAAAGCAATCAAGATTTCTACAGGACATAATGAATATTTTCTGCCCCTAAACTGTTTCCTATCCGCCAGCTCTTCTTATCAGCCATGTGAAAGAAAGCTAATGAGGTGGCATGTATTAATCCTATTTTATGTTAACCACACGGATCTTTTCAATTTATTTCTCACCAATAGGAAATGTCTTTGTTTCCCCTGTCCTAGAAGGAGGAAAAACAACACGTAAAGGGGGAAGTAACTATTCTTCAGAAGCACCTGATAATTTACATTTCATAGAAATGCTAGACGTAGGGAATCCAAAAGATCTTTTTTTAATGTCTGGAGAGGGAAAGGTACATGTCAGTTTAATAAAGTTTAACTTATCCTACTTAATCATTTGCCCATACTAAAAAAACCTACCCCAAAACCAAAAAGCCACAAGCATTTACAAATATTCAAAAAGCATGAATGATCTCTGGGGGAAAAAGGTCCTCCGGGGTGATGGTGGTGGTGGTGTCTGCCATCCTGTGTGAACATGTGAAAAGGAGCCTAGCTGCATGCATGAACTGGTTCTCACACATATCCACAGAAACATCGAAATTTCAATACGGACTTTCTTTTCCATAGTTTGAACAACACTTCAGGGGCTGGGGGCGGGGGTTGCACTGGTTTTCAGCAAGACCTTGATACATAGTATATATTTTTAAAGTCAATATTTATAAAAATGCAAGCCCCATGTTTTTCCATTAAGCACCAACTTCAGTGTATGATTAGTGGTTCTTGTAGGTTCTCTCTCTAAAGGCCCGCTCCTCAATACAGTAAGAAAATTTATCACTAAGAACTAGAACTAGTAGCAAGTGTCCAACCATTTCTCAGCAGAAGAATTTATACATTTCAAAAACTCTCTAAGAACAGAAGCATTGCAAATTTAATTTTACTCTCGCTTGGTTCAAGCAATATAAAGTCCTGGACACTGGTGAATGGAAAACCTCAGTGCTGCTTTTCACAGCACGTGGTAGCAAGCTGAAGTACTTTTCAACAAAAAAGCAACACTTATTTTGAGTTTAATCCTAAATATTTTTAGGATTAAAATAATGTAGTATTATCTCCGTCATCCAATTCTGTGAAGCATACCTGAGGCTGCACAGAGTCACTGTGCTGGGCAAGTTGTTCCTGTAGCTCATCCATCTCTGTGGTGAGTCTTTCAACTGCTTCCTGCTTCTCCAGAAGTCTGTTCTCCAGCTCAGCTATTCTCGCCTGACACATCTTAGCATCAAGCTCACTGTATTCTGCAGAATTTATCGTAACTTTCTTCACAAAAGAAACAAAAATGTATTTATTCACCAAAACAATATACCATTTCTGTTCTCTGATTACTCTGAATATAAATTCAGGCTTAAATTCTCAGCAAATTCTAGTTTAAAAGTCATCCAACATTGGGACTTTCTATTTAACAGAAACATTGTAAATAAAGTCCTTAATTCTTAAAAATTTCAAATAAAAAGATTTCATAGATAGTATATTTTCATATAAGACTTCAAGGTGCAAAAGTAAATTACGGAGAAGAGTCTTGTGATTCTACAGCACTAAATTGTGACAAAGTGCCATTTTCACACAGGTTGGGATTTAAAATACATTCCAACTCACAAGCGGGCAGGGGAGGAATACTACCAAAATTAAACAAAGTTTTCACATACATCTGTGCTGACTGGAGAACAGCCCATCCACAGGGAAAATAATAATGTAACGTTCTTCACTTAACATTAAATTCCAGTATAAGCAGCTATCACAAATAAATATCCAACATACTCTGAGTTTCTATGGCCTTTAACAGCAGAACAAAAAACGAGCACAAAGAGAGCCGCTGCTCCAATCAATCCTGTGGCTTCTTCAGAGCAATACTGTTACAACTGTAGTCACAGAGGAGGCAATACGTTATATTTTATTTTAAATAACTTTTTGTTTTTAACATATGAAACAATTAAAGAATGAATCTACTCCTCAACTACAAACATCACGCAAATTTCTCTCAACAAGGTCCACAATTTCACTCAACTCAATTCTCTCAGCAACCAATTTTGCAGCCAGTACGCGTACGTACGGTTAAGTACCTGGTCTAGACTGTAAAACAGCAAAATCGCATCACTGTTATCACATTTGATAACAATGCTCGATAACTAATCATTTTAGTAACCAATTATCATACTTTCACATATTTATCAGCATCTTTTAGTAAAGACACATTCTTTCACACTTACTTCAGCCACATGATCATTCAGTACATCCCAGTTAGACAAGTCAGTGCTCCCCTGGTAAGTACAGAAAGGAAGACAAAAGTCATGGCCACTTTAAAGATACATAAGGAAAAGCCAAATTGTTTTGGAAACACCTTAAGCACGTGAGCATTGTGACACAATACACCAGGGAGAGAGAAAGACTGACTTTAACACCAAACTCAGCTGGTCATCCATGGTCAAATGAATGAAATAAATGCAAAAAAACCTCCAAAAAATTCTATGAACGTCTACTCAAAAATTTAGGGCTAAGTCTCATAATTGAGATTCAATATTTTATCTTCTGCTTTTGTGGCTTGCAAATACAGTTGAGCACTCTCAGGAGGTAACAAACATGCCAAAATCATTCAGACAATTACAAAAGCAGTACCATTTCCTGATGCATGTACTTAATGTAGCTTGATACCTTGAAAGATATTCACCCCTCGTTAAATTCACATGAAGACAAAGACGACTGTAGCACTAATTAGAAAAGGCAGCCCATAACCCTTCCTGTATTTTGTATCTGCACAAACTAGTTTCCAATGCCTACTGGTGTCCTCTCCATGTAACCTAGAAAGCAATCCCATTTGCTTTACAAACCAGCTAATTTCACAGCAGCTGCTGAGAAGCGGTAAGTGATTTTTGTTTGTTTTTTTGATTTAAATTCACACAAATGTAATAAGGACACTGCTGACGATGCCACAGCTGAGTGACAAAACACTGTATGCTTTTTAATTCATGCACACAGCTTGGCATGTCACTTTGTAAAAGCCTTCGCAATGCTAACATTACAGTCAGGATATCCCAAAAACACTAGGTATACCCTACAACAGAAAGCAGGATAATACATGTGAATTATACCCTCCGTTATTTCAGCTTTGCAAAGACACCAGTTTGATGCTACTGACGCATGTTGTGAAAACACACCGATAGCTGGAGAGATGCTTTTTATGCAGAAGGCACCGCCTCCCCATAATTCACAAATATTTGCATAGACAATATGCTGAAATGCACTGGGAAACTACTTTCCAAACAAACTCCTAGACTGAGACAGATATATTTTGTTGTAGCCAGAGAGTTGCCTTGTAGCTTCTCAGGCTTGTGAATGCATTAGCCAACCGCTTCTGGAGCAAGTTGGATTCCTATAAAAAAAATTATTCAAAACTACATTTTGCTTATTTTTGTTGTGAGACAGAAAGAGAGAGAAAGCCTCATGTAACTGCCTAATCCACAGCTGAAATAAAAATAAAAATCTTGCTTATGAGCTGAAGCAAGAAAGCAACTGCTTAATTCAGGCAGACCAGTACATCTGTTAGCAGATGTCTGGTCATCTCAAGCTATATCAGAAGTTATCTTTCTGTGTTGACATGACTACAGAGCTACCTTTTGAGGGTCATCAGTACAAACACACTGAAATATATCAGGCACAAGCTAAGCACCATTTTAAACAAATGGTCAGAGAACATAACACCTACACTGGCTTTACAATGGCTACCAAGAGCATGCCGGAACAAGTTCTATTTTTTCAGAAAACATCTAGCACATTTGAGCCAGCAAAGTGATACAAAACCAAACTAATGCTGTGCATTATAAGGTCTTGACAGTTTTGTTTGTCTGCTCTGCCTCTCAGTCTGGATCTGCCATTTCATGGAGTCACAGCCACATAACCAGAAGTCTGCTCAAAGAGAAGCTCATGGCAGCGAAAGGTGAAAGACCTCAATTTAGCAGGCTAACAGCAGACAGCTCCTCGACAATACCAGCTGTCCAGTCCATATAATGGAGGTGTTTCGATGAAGTTTAATTAGGGAAAAACCTTCAGTTTTTTTTTTTCTCCAGTTATTTACATCACTTTGTAAGAGAGTTAATTATTACAAGTGAAAATACATCAGTTTACTTAGTCCTCAATGGCAGCTGGTTGACAGTGCCAGAGAGTTAATACCCAATTAAGTAAAAACAACTACCTAGAACACTTGTTATCTGCAGACGGAGTGAAGTGAAGTGAAACACAAGAAATACTAAGATTTACCTCTGTCTCTGTTGTTGTCTCTAGTAGGTTGGCATCTTCAGCCTTACTCTCTACACCTTTACCAACACCTTGGGCCACTAGTGCGCACTCTTCCTTCGGAACGTCAAACGTGTCGACAGACGAGCCCTTCCCCTTCGCCGTCTTTTTCTGCGACTGCGCGAGGTCACTTTTTGTTTTTCGTTGTCTGAAGCAAGCAAACTGTGCAGAAAAGATTGGAAGAGGTAGAGGGAGAGGTAAGTGAGAAAAAGGTAGCAGGACCACAAGATTAACACGCTCATGGGTGATGAAGATCCTATCTTGATAAAATATATACATCTGCAGAAAAACTGCTTTATCTTCCTACTTTCTACACATTCAGAACATACTGGATAACTGTGCAACTAAGCAATAAATCTCACACCAGCACTAAAGACAAGAATCAAATTTTACTCAGTGAAACTTTGTGTGTCAACGACAATCCAGAATTACAGCAAGACAGATTAGTAAAGGAACGAGTTGTTAATATACGAGAATCATTAGGAAAAAAGAATAATTGAGCAGTCTTTCTGCAAGACCAGCAAAAACAATAACCCCCTAGAAATGTATCTAAACAGTTCTTTGCCAGCGTAAGATTTAAGATTAAAATTAACGGAAGTGAATCCTCATGCTTCTTCCCTGCCACCCCCTTAAGAGGATACAGCAAAACTTCCTAGCCAGAAAGCAGCCTACGGTACATAAATAGAAAATCAATTAAGCCAGGTCATTTTAATTTCTTCTATTCAAGAATCAGATGCTCTACTTTATCAGACTACCACAGCCCTATGAAGCACCAGGGACTTGTAAAGAATGTCACCAACAGAATTTATTACCCAGGTTTCCTTAAACAGCTTAAAAAGGATTATCGTATTTTCAACTCCAGTATTGTGTTTAGGCAGTATTTCCAAGTAACATCTCCCTCGCAGCATAACTCCAGACATCCTTCTCATAAAGGAAAAAGCCTTCTCCAACGTTACAACCATGGGTTATTGAGTGCACTGTTAATGTATCCTTGTGATGAGATGAAACAGACAGTCAAATAATGATGGGATGTAAGCATAATTGCCAACTTCTGCCTTCAATATATAAGAAAATCCCCTGCTCGTCAGCTTGGTTTTCCTGTAAAACAGCCACCTTGCAGGAAAACCTTGTCCATTTCCTTTCATTCAACTTGTGAAATGGATTTAGTTCATGGGTAAGATTTCTTCTTACACCCACACCACTATAGCAACTTCTACCTCACAGCTCAGCTACTCAGAGACAGTTACACACCTGCCACCCCCCTGAGCCTCCTGTTTAAAAGGTGTATTTGCAGAAAGACATCAGGTTCTCACCAGCAGTTAAGATGTTTATGTACAAATAGCTTATTTTCAAGATTTCATTCTGTACTTTCCACAGTTATCAATACTGAATACAGGTTAAACAAAGATTGGCAGGCGCCATGTTGCCTTTCATGATAAGCAAAATGAATAGACCAGTAAAGAAAGCTATAGTGAGACACAAACACTATTCTCTGAAATTAGGTGTTAACTCTAGCACTTACTGATGGTGATATACGTCAAAAATAGCTACCGTACTCATTAACCTGATAATGTGGGGAAAAGGGACAGGAGGAGACCTGCAGGAAAATGGAGAGCAGAGGAAGCTGCTGAAGCAGGACAAGAAGCAAAATGGGAGCAAACAATCAGAAAAGATGAGAAAGGAAAGGCAGAGAGAGTGGCCGTCACAGAGAGCAGTTAATGATTTCATGAAGGGAGACTAAGTATTTGACATTAAAATACCAAGACTTGCCATGACTGAATATCTACACGAGCATGAATTTTTAAATGCACAGCTCAAAAAAACCCAAAACTTATTTTGTCCCATTCATACGCATTAAATGTACAAAGTCATAATACATATCATTCAAAAGTAGCCAATTAGTCCAAAATTTCATGGAACTGCTGGACGTGTTGGTCTGGAGTCAAACACGCTCCAGATTTATGGAACCACTGGATAGGGAAAAGCTCACTTTATAGGCTTTGGAAACCTGATATTGCCCTAATCAGCTACATAAATTGAAGTGTCATTATAAGCATATCATCAGCTACACAGTCATCAAGCACGAAGCAGTGTCTGCAAATATATAGAAAGCATGTAACACTGATCCTCCCCCATTCCAGCGAGATCACTTTTGAAGGATCCAATACTCAGTTTGCTTTCTAGCAGCACGTGCAAAGGCAAAAGCTTCACTTTTAACCAAGACGTAGCACATCACAGGAACAGCGCTGTCCACCACAGCATCCAAGGCAGCTCTCCATACAGAAGAACACCCGGCCTTTTGCAGGTACCAATATACGGCAACTTCATCTCACCAGGACCACTCAGTTAAAAGTCAGAATCACAAGGCGCCTCCGAATTGGCATGGCCAGCACCACACATCCCAGAACTAGAACAACAAGCCTGCTGGGTTTTGCATCGAGTGGTCATGTCATCCCCATCCCCGATTAACTGCTACACTGCCATCCTTCCACCACACAACTGCAAGCTGACTGGCACTGGCCGGCAGAAAGGAAAACTATAGCACGTGCTGCGCTGCTTCACATGCTTCAGAAGTCAGTACCAAAAGAATATCCACAGAAAATGGAACAGAGCAGAAACATCAGCACCACATAGAAACAGGTTGTTCAAATAAATCTCCTAGATACGGTAAACATAAGGCATGAGTGCTCTTAGACAAAACCCAGAAACGTTTTTTAGAGCTCCATCAAACTGAAGAGGTGGGAAAACTTCCTGGAAAACACACACACCTTTTTGAGCTCCTACTGTGTAAAACACAGGAATGGCAAAAACTTCTCACACACGAGGAACGGCACCTACAGGTCTGTAACCAGAGGCACAGCCGGCCAACATGCATACTACCTACCCAGAGGTGGAAAAAACCAAGGAGACAAAAGCAGCACTGAATACTTCGGTTTTGTTCTGATTCTCAATGACTGCCTTGGCTACCAGTATTTATTAAAAATAGAAATCTGAAGTACCTGACAGGGTCAGTACTTAGCTGCCAAATAACGACGATTTCCAATTAATATAACGCTGGAATTACTATCATTATTATTTGGCGATAATTTAAATGCATTTCAATAATGGAGTTTTTATTCCTATATGAAAAAAATAATGCAAGTACTGGTTTAAAGAGGAAAACTTTCACATTATATTCCTTTCCCCTTCAGCAGACTAAAATGTAAGGATGCTAAAGACAAAAACAAATTTCTCTTTTTTTGGGGGGATGTAGGGGGAAGGCAAAAAACCCCACAGCATTTCACACCTCCAGATTCAAGCAGTATCAGACTGCAGTTAGCACGACGGCATGGGTTGCTGCAACAGAGGTGAGTAACACCCAGATAGCCTTGCACTGCTGTTCCCCGCTGTTGTGAGCGCCCTCGCAGTGATGTGGCAAGATGGTTCGATAAGCCGGTCTGGATGAACACCTCTGTATTGGTCCAGAGACATGATCACCTTCAGCTGCTGTAGGCCTGCACCACAGGAAGAACTACTGTACATGCTCACGGGCATGTCTCCCTTTCAAAATTGCGTTTGTATTCATGAAGGGGCCAGCTCAACAAAAATGAGAAAAAAGAAAAAGAACAAAAAGGAGGGGCATTTCCCTACTGCTCTATTATATAACAGCCTTCAAAAACACAAGCTATCCAGAGGAAGGTTCTGAAGCAGTTACATTCCCACAGCCCACCTACTCTGCAGCATGACCATATCCTATCATGGGCTTAACAACACACAAAGGGCTGCACTGACTAAGACCAAAGGTGCATTTCTTACAGCAATTAGCCCAATGTACATCTGTTCCGTAAGTTAGCTCTCCAGTTGCAGGTATATAAGCAAAGATGTAAAATCAGGTCAAGCATACAGGCACACACACTAGAAATTGGGTGTGAGCGTACCAAGGAATCTGCAGCTCGCGTGTTTGCCCTCCAAAGCCAAACGTGCAATCTTTGTGCTTAATAAGCCCCAATGGATATTACTTCCATTCATCGGTTGTTGTTTTTTTTTTTTTTGAAAATTGCCTGGTGCCCACAATCTGCTAGCCATGTAATAGATCTCTGTGACATTTTAGCAAGCAGAGGAAGCACTGCATCCATCTCTGTCTTTCTAAACCCCTTCCTTCCCTCTCAGTATACCAGGTGTATAGCAACATTGACAGTCTGCTAAAAAGTTTTTGTTAAAATGGTAAGATGAGAGATACCTAGCACATAATTTAAAATAAAATAATTAACACAACACTGGCTCTGCACACACAACTTGAAACGTAATGCAAGTCCCTACTTTCCCACACCCCCTCCATGGCAAACAACAGCTGTACAACAGGTGGGAACTAATAACTTATTCAAGGCAAGTCTCTCACATTCTTCTAAATATAAACGGATGCTGCACTTAGAGACAGGTTAACAAACAAATGTTAACATAAGTCTTGACACAGCTAATGTAACTTTTCAACCTGAAGAACTCCTGTTCTCAAAGTTTTCTCTCTCAGTATTAATCCAAAAACAAATCACGCAACCGTTCTCACAGTGAACTGTGTCCACACAGCAGGTACCAAGGCTGCAAGGGCAAGTAGATGAGGAGCTGCTGAGCAGTGGGGAGTGTCGCAACCATGACAGCATCTGGGCTGGACAGACCAGGGACAGAGGAGCTGTACTGCCCACCTTCAAGCTGCTTCAGCGCAGCTCCAGCAGCCACAACCCTGCTCCCCTTCCAGTAATGCTCTCTTTAACTGCCTCCTGCACAACATCGGGAGGGAGCTGAAACAGAAACACAGATGACTGCTTAAAAGATCTGAGGCAGACAACACAGATCCAAGCCTCCTCTGACCCCAGTCGCCAGATTTCCAGACTGGTTGCCTACAAAAAAGGACCATGCCGATGTCTGTGGGAGAATCACTATGAGGGCACATCATGGAAAGACCTGATCTGTCCAAACCTCCCAACACCCTGCATACCCTGAGCTATCCCCTTGGAGCTACAGTCCCCCATTGCAGTCCTTCTGGGATGGCGAGAACAGGGAAAAGCTGTAGCTGCAGACTGGCAAGTCTTATGCAGCAATATGCCCCCAGAAGGGGAATCCCAGCACGGCAGGAGCTGGCAGGGCCCTCTGGAGATGCTCCAGCCTCGTCCCTGCTAAAGCAGGTGCCCCCAGCGCAGGGGGCACAGGGATGCGTCCAGGCGGCATTGAATCTCTCTGCAGGAGACTCCACAGCCTCTCTGGGCAGCCTGGGCAAGGGCTCGGGCACCCTCACGCCAAACAAGTTCTTCCTCACGCTCAGGGGGAGCTGCCCAGGCTCCAGTTTGTGCCCGGTGCCCCTTGTCCTGGCACTGGGCACCCCTCAAAAGAGCCTGGCCCTGTCCCCTGGACACCTGCCCTTTAGATATCGATGAGCACTGATGAGATCCCCTCCCAGCCTTCTCCTCTCCAGGCTGAACAGCCCCAGGGCTCTCAGCCTCTCCTCACAGCACAGATGCTCCAGCCCCCTCATCATGCTCGTTGCCCTCAGCTCGGCTCTCTCCAGTCATTCCCCATCTCTCCTGAACTGGGGAGCTCAGCACTGGACCCAGCCCTGCAGATGTGCCCTCCCCAGGGCAGAGCAGAGGGGCAGGATCCCCTCCCTCCACTGCTGCCCACGCTCTCCTCAATGCCCCCAGGACACCCTCGGCCTTCCGGGCCCCAAGGGCCATTGCCAGCTCACGGTGACCCTGCTGTCCCCCAGCACTCCCAGGTCCTTCTCTGCAGAGCTGCTCCCCAGCAGCTCAGCCCCAACCTGTGCTGGTGCGTGGGGTTGTTCCTGTCCAGGTGCATGGCTCTGCATATGACAAAATATGACACTAACAGCTCAAAACCCAGCAGAAATGCTATATTAAAAGAAAACTAACCCAGCACTTCTAACTAGCTTCTTGAATATCATTACCAAAACAAAGCAGAAGGTTTTATCTAAGAGGGTTAACACATATCAAGTGTTTTATACATCGGTTCCATCACATGAGCTCTTGGCACAGTCCCACCAAACTACACCTACCTGTAGTAAGGCACATAGCTGCTCAAAGCATGTGAGGTGTTCGCTAACAGCAGCCTGGAAACAACCCAACCCAACCCCGTTCTCCCATAACCCACCGGCAGACGCAAGAGCAAGCGGACTGGTCACTGAAGTTGTATAACACACAATTCTTCTTGGGGATTCTCACCTGGAAATATGATATTTCAATAAATAACTGAGCGGAAATCTAGGTAAAAATGGGAGAATTGGGGGGAAAAATCCAAACCAAAGCAAAACCAGAACCTGAGGGAATATACACGCACTACTTTAAACTGCTCCTTAAGATAACATCTCTGTACGTCCGTAGGAATTCGGGAAACCCCCCGGCAGAGCCACGCTGCCCAGGTAAACACCTCTCGGCTCCAGGCACGGCCCCGAACGGGCAACAACGCTTCAGCACTGCCGCCGCCCGGTCCCCCGGGCCCGGGTGCTGCTTCGAGCGCGGCCCCAAGCCCGCCACGCAACGAGGGAAAACCCGCCATAGGGGGAAGAGAGCCGACGCGGGCTGAGGCGATGCCGCGGGCGGCTCCAGGAGCCAGGGCCCCCGGCTCGGTACCCGGCCGAGGGCGAGGCCGGGGCGAGCGCGGCCATCCCCAAGCCAAGACCCCCTGCCCTCACCTTGGCTCTGCCGGCCTCCAGTTTCCGCCTCCGCGCCTCCTCCTCCCCGTTCATGTGGCTGCGAGCTCGGAGGCGGCAGCC
>VZSC01019421.1:198785-232840 GCA_013398225.1 Steatornis caripensis
GGAGGCGGCAGCCGAGCCCGCCCCGCGCCCCTCCAACTGTCACACGGGAACAGGCACGAAACTTTCAGTCATGGCCGCCTCAGCACCTTCTCTCCGCCCTCCTCAGCTCCGCCGCCAATCACGAGGCGGCGGCAGCCAGCTCTGGCCAATAAGAGAGCAGGGGCTGGCCCAGCCTCCCGTGAAACGGAGCAAGCTCTCCCGGAATTGGTGAGAATCACCGTACCCGGGCGGCTCGCCAGCCAATGCCGAGAGCAGCCGTTAGCCTGGCCCCGCCCACCCCCGCTAACTGATTCCTGGGGTAAGCAGCGTAAGGTGGCTCACGCCCTCTGCTCCCGCTGCCGCCAGAGCCCGCCCCTCCGCAGCGGCCACCAATGGGAGCGCCAGCTGTCGGCCGCGCGGGCTGCGCGGGCTGGACAGTTTCAAACCGGCCGCCAGCCGCGGCCCCGCCCAAGGGCAGGAGATAGCCAATGGGAGGAGGGGGGCGGTTGCTGCGGGACAGCTGACCCGGCCATTGCCGCGCAGCGCTGAGGGACGGGTCTGGCCGCGCTCTGGCGCGGGGCCGCCGCAACCCGGCTCCCCGCGCTGGTGCCTCGGGTCGAGGCCGGCCTTCCGCCAAGAGGCGCTGCTTGCGAGAGCCGTGCCCCTCCGTGACCGGTCCCGGCGCTGCCAGCCTGGCCCTGTTGGAGACAGAGGCGTTGGCCCAGGGGGGTTGACCAGACAGCTCGATTATAAACTTCTGTGTAGAAATATTACCCTTAACAGCACGCCGCTCGGTTTTACAGCGTCTCGCTGCCGGGCTAATGTCTGGAAATAGTTGTCAGGTAACAAAGGAGAAATAAAGTGCTTTTTTTCCTTAATATTGAGAGTAATTAACCTTACCATCATGTACTAAACTAGCAGCTTGTCTCTCGAAGTCATTAAATCACATGGGGAAAACATACTTTAAGCAAGTTTGTTACTCGGCTCAGTACAGAGGTAACCTCTTGCAATACACTGGCTTTTCCTTTCTAAGAAGCATGGAAATGCGAGCGTCTTCACGATCTAACAACCCCTTTTCTGTCCCTGGACCTTTCTGTGCGTTTGGTCCCTACGTTGGCCTCTCCTCTGTACGGGCTTTTACCTCAGGTTTGGGCCTTGCATCGTCCAGTTTGTGAGCTGGACCTGGCTGCTCCCGAGGACGGCATCTGCGCTGTTTGGGTTTGCCATGCTTGTGTGAACCACCGCCCAAAAAGCACGTGGGAAGAAACACGAGCATGTTCACGTTCTTGGAATAAACCATTTCGTACCAATTCCCCGGTCTCCCATGTTATCTCTATGTAAATATTTCAGCATATACAACAAAAAGACTGGAGCAGCGTGTGCTCCGTGCTCCAAAGAGAAAGCTGAGGACACTAGGACCGAGGCAGGATTTGCAAGGCTTTATGCAGTAGAAAGCTTCTCTGTGTCCAGAGCTGAGGTAAAGGTTGTTTTAAAATACTGCAGAGGTTGCCAGGGGACACCGCGTTGGCTTTCGTTCACGGCCAATTTGGCTTGTCTAAGGAAGAGTGGAAGTTTCAGTAAGCAAAGCATGCAGACATTAGATGCGACAGTGAGGACAGGTTCCCGATGCCAGTTCTGCTCACCTCCTGCTTCGTCAGCCCTTGGCTGCTTTGAGGGGGTTTTTGTTTTATTTGTTCTTCCTCTGACCCCATAGTCAGGATTCCAAGTTTGTCCCCAATCAGTGCTAAGAGATAAAGTCAGAATTATGAAATTTCTTAGTGCAAAATCTTGTGTGATCTCAGAAAGTAAAGGAAACTNCGTAGCCAGGATTCCAAGTTTGTCCCCAATCAGTGCTAAGAGATAAAGTCAGAATTATGAAATTTCTTAGTGCAAAATCTTGTGTGATCTCAGAAAGTAAAGGAAACTGGTAAGCACAGAACAAAGAAGTTTCTCAAAAGACGAAAGATAAAGTATCGTGGCATTTATAACAGCAATTTTATTACATCAGATATGTCACTATATAAAATTTGGTTTAAAATAAATTACTGCTTTGACTTCTTGCTCAAGCTAAAAATGTAAGATAAGTCATGTTTGTTTGGGTTTCATTGATTTTGGTTTATTGGTAACTTTTTTTTTTAAATAACCAACTCCTGCATAATACTTTCTTATATCCCTGTCTGTCTTAAAATTCCAGGATTTCTCATGCTAATCTAACTAAATTGACTCAAGTGGAAGTATTTGAAGAGGGACTTGTCTCCTGTGACACATCAGCTAACTGGCAATCAGCCAGCACCAGCAACACCGATAGGGTGCTACTCAAANTAAATAACCAACTCCTGCATTATACTTTCTTGTATCACTGTCTGTCTTAAAACTCCAGGATTTCTCGTGCTAATCTAATTAAATTGACTCAAGTGGAAATATTTGAAGAGGGACTTGTCTCCTGTGGCACATCAGCTAACTGGCAATCAGCCAGCAGCAGCAACACCGATAGGGTGCTACTCAAATTGCCCTGCCAGCAGCTGGACTGGGCTTCTGCACTCTTCGCGCAGATTTGCAGTGGGGGAGCTGTAGCCTAGCAGTAGCCTAGGGCACTAGCTACTAGTACTAGCTGAAGCCTAGTGTAGCGAGGTCACCACCTCTGTTTCTGCTGGGGCCAATCCTGCCCGACACAACCGTAAAAGCAGTAGAGGTCGTTTATACGTCAATTAAATTAGTGCCGAGAATACCACGCTAAGACCAGGCTGGTAACGAAACCTTACTGGGAAGTCTGGGTGCTGCTGCAACGTGTCAGCGAATAAATGGGCAGCATTTGCAGAGAGTAGTGCTTTGCCATTGTCGTGTAAGAAGACAATAATCATAAGTAGAGTGTATAATTCATATAGCGTACTTCAGTGTAAATAAGACTTAATCATAAGTATAATTTGGCTCAAACTAGGATCACTGTTTTCACAAATAACCATAAAAATACAACATTGCACATTGTTATATGGCAGTGGCATGAAATAACTCTAACCGTAGAATAAGTTTTGTTCATACGTTTCGCTTCCAATGCAGATAGGACATTTTTACAAACCTTGAAACCACCAAGCAGCCTAACAAGACTGCTCAACTTAATTTGCAACATTACGATTGGCGGAAGCAAACGGTCAATTGGAAGGAAATTATATGTACTTCATTGGTGATTTTTGTGCGTGTGTTTCTTTTTGGTTTTATTCTTTTAACTCTCTCTTAATAAACTGAAACACTCTTCCAAGACTGAAATGATAAAGACTCCTCCCTGTGGAACCAGAGCATGACAGTTTATCATCTCTGGATATTTACAGGTGTGTCTGGTTCTTTTTATATTGTGTTTTAGAAACCATAGTCATTAAAATTAAGGGCTTAAAGTCTCCAAATCAATAATTGTAGGAATGTAGTGCTGATATGGACGTCACCAAGTTATATAATCCATTCCTGTATCTGAGGAGTGGTCTAATAGTCATACAATGTTCATCATAGTTGTTTTTCAGTATTGTTTTTAAACAACTTCTGTGAAAGTTCTTTTCTTAGATAGCTGCTCCATCATTTTTCTTACTGTATAATTAAGAATTTTTTCTTTATCAGGTTTTCCTCTCCCTCACTAAGCCAAATGCTTCTTGCCCAGCCATTTCAGACAGAAAAAACTCCATCCTGTTCTTTACTGTATCTTTTCTTTAATTTAAAGATCGCTAGCCTGTTCTCACCATCTACTTACTAATTAAACAAAGTTAGTTCTCCCAAGTCTTCATCAGAACTTACATTTTGTAAAGGTACCATTTTTATCTTCTTTTTTCTGGACTTTCTTAAACCACCCTGTCTAAAATTAGGCACCGTATTCAAACTCTGACTTCAGCGCTGCTAAATAGAGCAGAATAATTATCTCCTGTGAGGTGCACAGAACACTTCTGGTAATCCTTTGCGGAATTAAATTTGTCTGGTTTTGCTCTTTTGCATCATGGGCAATCCCTAGCTTGTGATTCAGTGTAGCTACAGATCCCTTTCAGTAAGATCCTCTTGCATCCAGCTGGCAGATTTCTGGCAAGTCGTTAATTAGCAGGTTGTAAGTTGTCGCTGGAGCAGGGATCCCACCATGACCAGGGCATCCGTAAGTGTGGGAAAAGAAAAATCCCTCGTCACGGGGGAGAAGAGTGGTTAAGGTTTAATGGTCGCTCAAAGAATCACCACCAAAGATATGAGGGAAAGGTGATTTTTAATATGAGTTTGTAAAAAGGTGCTACTTTACAGAATTAGATGGCAAGATTCACTCTATTACTTACTGTGTGAAGGGATTGTGAAAGGGAATTGGGTCAGAGTGGTGCTTAGGTGCAACTGTCACAGTGAATGGGGGGGGGGGGGGGC
Source organism: Steatornis caripensis (assembly GCA_013398225.1). Taxonomy (NCBI): domain Eukaryota; kingdom Metazoa; phylum Chordata; class Aves; order Caprimulgiformes; family Steatornithidae; genus Steatornis; species Steatornis caripensis. Next base: position 203,145 of record VZSC01019421.1, read on the forward strand.
ACAGAGAGAAGTGATTTTTTACAGTGGTCGGATAGGGGAAACTGAGTCAGGGTCGAGTTGGAGTGATGTATACAGGGTTTAGGGAAAAGGGTATAAGGAGTGCCCTCCCGTTGAGTCACGAGGTTCAGAGTGGACCCCCTTGCTTTCTAAACTCCTTCTCAGAGGAGTCTAGGTGCGGCTGAATCCACTCCTAGTCCCAGACTTGGTCAACGGTTTATAACTAAAGGAGTGTAGTGTTGGGATTTCAGTGAAAGTGATTTAACATGTAAGTATGGGTCTCATAACAATCAACAGTAACAATAAATGATATCTTAACACTACTAAAGTAAATAATAAACTAAATTATGTAATTAGCAATACTTATTCAATAATCAATAATCAGCAGTTATGACAACTTAGTTAACGATTTGAAGCTTCCTAACTTAAAACACATGTATACACACACATACAGACACACACACACACACAGATATAGAGGTTAACCTTTGTTTAAGATGTTAAATTTGGTACCCAATATCCTTCGAAAATCACACAGGGTCAGGAAATAGTGAGCTACACACTATTTCATCCTGTGAAAATACTTCGCGAAAATCTAAATTCAGTGACTTACTCACTTTTTCCTTCGCTGGCGTCTGTCAGGGAAGGATCCAAATACCTCGCGGAACCTCGCGAAAACTGCTCTGAGAGGCGTCCCAGCTCAGAGGGAGATACACGGTCACAGCCTGCTGTGGTCCCGGAGAGCTCAAAGGGTCTCGCTTTAGAACCATTATTTATAGAATCGCAAGATGATTGACTTTGGTCAGTGTTACCATTTCGTGGCCACAATTCTTATCAGATAATTAGTCTTGGCACCTCTCAGATATGTGGGCTGCGACCCATGCAGGAGAAGATTTAGGTACATTTCCTGGGTAACAGGAGTTCCGGAGATGGTCAGGGAGTGCCTCATCACTTCAACTCACTGTGACTGCATCAGGAGTTCCAGGTGCAGTTAGGGAGTGCCTCATTGTCCCAACTCGCTGTGCTCATCCCGGGACAGAGAGGTACTGTATTACTTCTTATCTTGGCTCACTGTACCAACAGGCAGGGTCATAGAGTGCCCAATTATCCCAGCTCTTTGTTCTCATATGGTGCTGAATGATCTGGCATTGCAATGCAGCTTGTTAATAGAGGGAAGCGGGGTCTACACCATAACATCCCTTAGCAGATTTGATGGAAGGCATTTTTTACCTAGTATTGGGTTTTCTCTAGAACACTTGTCCCATCAAGCAGGAGTTTCTCTCTCTTCCTTTCATTTGTAGTCAACTTAGACACCTAATGCTGGTGCTGTGTTTTTAATGGAATACTTATACTTGGTTCTCTTCACCAGCCTTTCTTGTAACCCTCTATTTGTATTGCAATGGAGGCTCTAGAAATTTAACTTCTGACAGGTGCTTTATTAAACCAGTTGATGGTAAAACATCAGCTCAATATTTATCAGCAGTCAAAAAGGCTACGACAGCATCAGCAAGGACTAATAACAGGATTGTTGGTGGCCTGTAGACACCAACACAGTTTGCTTTGCTACATCACTGCCCAAATGCTGCCCACAAACCTGATTGCTCTGTCACAAAAGGGTTTATGAATTAGAGAGTTATGAATTATCAAGGTTTAAAGCTGGGCTGGCTATTAAACAAACAACAGACACTCTTTGTTAACTCCTTCCCTTTCCAAAATGGAGGGGAAAAAGGAAAGGGAAAGAGACTTATGGGTTGGAAAAATTAAGAACAGCTTTAACCTAACTACAAGAATTGTGTATTATAAGAATAGAAAAAATAACAATGAAATACATACAAATATGCACAAACCTGATATCAAGCTCCCCCCACCACTGATGATGAATACATCACCCAGATGCTGTGAGGCACACACTAGGAAAGTCCCAAACCATACTCAGCAGCAGGCAGGAGCTAGATTCAGGATCAAAAGCAGAATAATCAGATAGAGTCCTCCTCAGATATTTAAGCAAGGAACTGGACAGAGCTGACAAGCAGCACCCTGCAACATCACCAGGACCCCCTAACAGCCCCATGCTGGGCTTAAATAGGCTCCTGGGCCATGGGTGTGGGTGGAAGCACCAGGTGAGGCTGCTCAGGGCCGTCAGAGCCCATCCGTGCCCCGGCCATAAAGGGAGAGGGAGTGACCCCTGTGATCCCCCACCTTTATTCTGAGCATGATGTGTATAGGATGGAGTACTGCATTGGGTGAAACCAGGACAAGAGAGAATACAAATAGATGTAAGGCCATGGCATGATCAAAGGTGCACTCTCTGTCTTTTGAGAGTGGCTGATAGTAGAGGCCAAGAGGTGAGTATGAGAGCAGTCCGTGTATGCTCTTGTGTTACACCTTCCTGAATGAGTTCTGAGGTCAATGAGTCAGGAACATCTGCTGCTTGAGGATGAATGAAATAGATTCTCTTGCTTAGAAAAGAGACACCTGAATGGGAATACAGCAATAGAAACCACAAATGGCATGGAAAAAGTGAGTGGAGAAGAGTTGTATAAACTTCATGCAGCAAAGGAAAAGATTTCTGATAATCTTTTCAGGAATTTAGATTTAAAACAGTTGTCCTGGTTTGACCCAATGCAGTACTCCATCCTATACACATCATGCTCAGAATAAAGGTGGGGGATCACAGGGGTCACCCCCTCTCCCTTTATGGCCGGGGCACGGATGGGCTCTGACGGCCCTGAGCAGCCTCACCTGGTGCTTCCACCCACACCCATGGCCCAGGAGCCTATTTAAGCCCAGCATGGGGCTGCTCTTCAGCTCTATCTAGCTCCTTGCTTAAGTATTTGAGGAGGACTCTACCTGATTATTTTGCCTTTGATCCTGAATCCAGAGCTCCTGCCTGCTGCTGAGTATGGTTTGGGACTTTCCTAGTGTGTGCCTCACAGTATCCAGGTGATGTATTCATCATCAGTGGTGGGGGGAGCTTGATATCGGGTTTGTGCATATTTGTATATATTTCATTGTTATTTTTCCTATTATTATAATACACGATTCTTGTAGTTAGGTTAAAGCTGTCTTTAATTTTTCCAACCCATAAGTCTCTTTCCCTTTCCTTTTTCCCCTCCATTTTGGAAAGGGAGGGAGTTAACAAAGAGTGTTTATTGTTTTTTTAATAGCCAGCCCAGCCTTAAACTGTGACAACAGTCTAAATGGAATCTTTTTTGGCCTAACACTTAAGTAAACTATACTTATGTAAGTTTATGCTTAAGTTTAAGATAACTAGGAAATGCCTTGTCAAAAGGTTGTTACAGGTGCCCAAAGGATGAAGGGATCAAAGATGTTAGAGGTAATGGGCGAAAAATCTATTGGGGTTTTAATGCACAAAAATGTGCACGGAGCTCTTTCTCAGGCAAACTGCTGGCGGGTGACAGAGTTTTCTGTTCTGCCATGTCACTCGAAGCATTCGCAAATGAGCCCTGCCAAAGCAAGCTGAGCCCCAGCTCTGACACGGCACAGCTATTTTTGGGATCCCCACATCTTAGTTTCTATAACCTCTCTGGTGACCACCAGCCTGTGTATTTTTAAGGGCAGATTGTGCACACATGCTGTGTGGGTCACAGCTGGAGGAGATGATCCGTGCTGCTCCCACATAGCTACCTACAAGCATCTATCAGCTGCTCCAGCTGCCAGCGGGGGCTCAGCTGTGGGTGTGCTGTAGCCTTCAAGTAAGGAAGGGGTTATAACTTTGCTCTCTAAGGAGCAGGATTGGGCTTAAAATATGATGCTGAGAATGAGTATCTATTACTTGGCTTCTTTCTTGTGACTTTATTTTATGGATGGCACCAATAACCATTGACCTGTTTTCTATACTGGTGGGGCTTTGCTGGGAGAGGGAGACACCCTACAGGTTGCCTGGGAGATGGTAAGCAGAAGGATGCAGCCTCTTTACTCTTTTACTTGTCCGGGAATAGGTTCCAACTATGCTCCTTAAGTTTTTGAGTTTTTAGTTACTACCTGGTGAAGAAAACTCACATGAAGGGCTTTGTCAAAAGTGTATGGGCACCTTACGGTGGGATAAATATTGCTATCAGGTGTCAGCAAGATCATAATCCGACACTTGTCATGGGGCTTGTATTAAAGACCCATTGGCTTTCATTCCTTTTGTTCTTGTTCACTAGCGTGCTGGGCACTTGTTTTACAAAATGCACAGAAGTTTCTACACCTGGAGATTGAATTGTTTATATTGTGGATTGACACTACAAACTTAGCAACCAGGTTACAGGCACAAAACTCTGAGCTGCTTAGAAGACACTAACACCACAGAGGGGCCAGTCTGAGTGCCGCTGCTGGGAAAAGGCTAGCAATCATTAAGACCAGACAACTGTTCACCCTGAGTTACCTACCCTGCTGCGACCGTCGCGACCTGCAGCATGAAAATGCACTGAGAGAAATGGCAGGAAAAGCTGTGTCTGTGACATTGGGCTGAGCATCCATACTCATTTTCACCTGGGAGCGAAACGGAAGCTCTTCTCTTCTTGCCTCGATTGCTCACAATCTTGTATTTATTTTTTTCATAATGGGATTATTCTTCTATGAAGAACTTGGAGGGGAAAAAATGACCACTGAAAACCTGTCTGCTTAGCTTTTAAACTTGTTTTTGCCTGCCTACTCTTCCAGGAGACTACTAAAATGACAGATCCTTCAGTGGTGGATCACCTGACACGACTGAAACTCAAAGTCCTAGAAAAGGTAGGGAATAACTCTGCAGTGGCCACTTTACTCTTGCATGTTTAAGCATTAACGTTGTATTTTAAATAATCATATTTCTACTGAGATACAAAGGGGATCTGCAGCCAGTTGAGACCCTCTTTCTTAGTGCAAGCAGAGGAAGACCAATGTGCTACAGTCACTGTCACTTTCTTAAATAACACTGTACAAGTTTACACAGACCTACAGTAAACCAAAAATAGAGTTAAAGTGACCTTGATCTTATGGGGGATGTCACCAGTTAGCTCAAAACCAGTTTTAGTCGAGACAGGTGAAGTTTAGGAGTAAATTTTGGGTAAAGAGGACCTCAGATTATTTTAACGCAATTTGATGTCTTCCTTTTGGTCTACTTTCATGTAAGATATGTTGCCTGGTGAAACATGGGCAGAGCTTTGCTGGAAGTGCATGAGGTGCTGCACAGAATGCCAGTAGCTCTTTGTTTTGACCGCAGGTTCTCCACTCGGCCCTGTTCCTTCACCCTCAGCACATCTGATATCCACTACTGTCGGTCTTCTCTGTCAGTGTCCTCCAGAAGCCACTTAGAGTCCTCTGGAAGGAAAAACAATTTGCTTGGTGAATGCTGGAAGCGGCATCTAACCTGTCTCCACAGTGGAGTCTTTTGTCTTAGATGCAGCAGCCATTTGAGGGCAAAGCTTTCACCGGCATGGAGTCATGCAGAACCAAGAAAAGAGCCTGTGCATGAGTGAAAGGTCTCTAATTTCTGGGCATTAGGGAGAAACAAGGGCCAGCTGCACTCTAAGGAGCAAGGAGTTGAGCACAATGACACAGCCGGTAGAGCAGGGACTTGGCCAGCCAGCCCACAAGCAGGGCAGAGCTGGAAATAGTAGCCAGGTTCAACCAAAAGTCCTGATCTATCAGGCAAGCTCATGGTGATGAGGCAGGTCCAAGGCCAACCTGGGAGGTGACTGCAGGTTGGAATCAGGGTTAAAAGGATCCATGGCCAGCGACAGGCATGACTGTGATTGAACTGCAGACGGGTACTCATCCAGTATAGCTTAGGTAGGAACTGAAGGCCTAGAGCTGAGATTAAAGGGGCTCCTGGGTATGTGAGCAGTGTGTGTGGATGGAAGCCCCAGGTGAAGCTGGTTAGGGCCATTTAGGCCTATTAGTGCACCAAATACCCCAAACTGTCCAGCATCAAGTTCTTTGTATGATCCAGCTCTCTGCCCTACAAAATAAATGACGTATAAGTCTCCTGATTCACCATGCTATTGGTTTCCTGGTCTGGGATAGCCTGGCCAGTTGGAAGCATGACTATTGTTCTACTGTAATTTGGTTTGTTGTGAGACATTTCATACTTCTATGGATACTTGTAGCCCTCACTACCTGTGATTTAGCAGTTAAGAAGCACCGCTTGTCTCCACTTCTGTTTATTTCTTCCATCCCAAACTATGCCTGTAAGGTAGGGTTGGAAATTGCTGGGAGCTTTGCTGCCCGACTCATAACCAGTGCTTGTTGTGGTTATATTGACAGAGACTAGAAAATGAACAGGAGAACCTAGAGAAGATGGAGTCACCTGTCTCAGCTGCAAGTAAGAGAGAAGAATTTGTTCTAATTATGGACATAATGCAGAAAGGGCTTAGTGATGCTCTCAGGCATGAGTTCCTCAGTAGGTCACACCAGATGATCACATCTCCTCCCTAAAATCTACATGCTCAGTGGCTGGGTATTTGGGTAGTCAGACCTTGCTTTTTCTTGGCTTCTGTGACAGGGACATTGTCTGGAGGGCAGGAGGGAGACTCTGAATTTGAGTCAGTGCTGCACCAGCTTAGCCTGTGTATCTAAATCTGTGTGCAGCCCTGGGGATTTGAAGTAACAAAAATGCAAGTTCCAGTGAAGCTTGTGCGGTAATGTTAGTCTGTTCCTGAGTCTTGGTCCTAACCAAGCCGGTGAATCTTGGCAGCCTCAATGCAAGGAGAACAGGCTTGCTGTACTGTGCAGCAAACTACATTTTATCTTTTGAATTTTGTCAACTTTTTTTTTCCTTGACAAAGGGAAGTGATCAGCCAGCTGAGCACTGATGTAAGAGCGACCTCCTGCCCAGGTGTCCTCTGCAGCGTCTCAGCTGCAGATGCTGGTTCATCTACTGGGGATCGTATTTGTCCTAGCTCCTGTACCTCGGAGTGAGCCCCTGTTGCAGTCCAGCTGTATGCTTGGCTTTGGTGATCCTGAAAAGGAGCTGTTAGGACAGCTGTGTGTCTCTGAGGGATCCAGGCAGGAGGAACACTCCACTACTAATGCTTCTTTGGAGCTGACGAACGCAGCCTTGTGCAGACCAAGATTTCTAGTGTAAGAAAAAAAGTGACTCATTTTATGAAAGAAATCATGCTGACAGGTTTGGTCTTGAGGACTGTGTCGATAAGAGCTGGGAACCCATTTTACCAGGAAAGCATGCATGTGCAGTTGCCTCCTGACTTTGATTTGGGCAGAGAGGTCAGGAATCCCAGCATGCTTATGAAACTTCCAAAGTTTACCCAATTCTCTATAAAAGCTAGTGAGCCAGCTAAAAGTTGGGAAAGAATGGAGTTTAAAATATCTTGTGTCTTTATCAAGCCCTCAAAGACTGCTGTGACATTTCATGTACAAGTAGTGTGTGCCCTTCAACAGTACTCCCATGGAAGCTACGCATGCTATGTGCAGCGCGTTCATTTTTTTGCACTTCACATGAAGCGTTTATAATTATCTATGGATTAAAGACTACCAGTAGAAGATCGGTAATATTTCCAGGTTGTACTCTGGGCTCGTGCTCACTGAGCTGATGCACAAATAGTTGGAAACTTTCATTGCTGTGGCCAAAAAGTAAAAATCCCTTTAACAACTTAGCATCGCTTTGTATTTTGAAACTTTTCAGAGCAGATGCTGGACATGCCTCCAATCTATCTGAAAATGTTCTGTCTTATTTTCAGTTCAAGCGAGTTCAAAGTCAGCTGTTGTGGGGGAAGAACTGAAAAGGAAGTTGATTCAGAACAAAAAAGAAACAATAAATCTGCCGTTCAAAACTGAGTGTATTTTGATACGTCACAGCAAACTTTTTTACACTTTGCACGCTCTGTACATGCAGAGGAAGATTGTATCTAGAAAATTTCAGGCTGAAATGAGTTTCTAAGCCCAGAGGTTAAAAGCAGGCTTTAGAGAGCGATCTGAAAAGTTTCTTTTCAGAGAAGGTGCTTTGCCTTTGCAGAGCTACTGAACAGCTCTGCCTGCATGTGGCATAAAGTCATTATCTAGTTATGGATTTGACAAGAAAAGTAGCCTAAAGCCTTTTGTGGAAGAAGTCAAGCTATCTTATCACACATTTTCCAGAAAAAAATCTCATAATGTAGGTGCTTTAGTAGCTCTGTCTTTGTGCTCCTTTGAGAAGATAATGGGTTTTTTCCTCCTTCAGGGAACAGGCGTGAGGATATGCTCCAAAGTGCCCTAAGGCGAAGGAAAGATCTCCTGCAGGAGCTTAGGGTAAGAGCCCTCCACGTTGTCTCTGTGGACAGAAACACCAGAAAGGGATGGCTCATCTGCACATCCACTGCCTCTGTGGATTGGGTTCTTTCCTGTCCTTGATTTCTTTGGCTGAGCAGTATTCAGGCCTCTGCTGGCTCTGTAAAGGCTGGGCCACGTGATGAAGAAGGGCCGGAGAGCAGCGTGTCTTCCCTTGCCACAGCTGACGAAGCTTGCGCCCACTGCAGTTAGCTGGCGGGTTGATTCTGTTTGTCCTCATCTGCTGTATCATAAGGTCTCTGGGGTAGTGCCAAAATGCAAATAAGGGATTTTTCATGCTGCCAAAATAGGGGCAATAGTAACAACGGTTTATTCCCAGTTCGTGGAGGGTCCCAACCATTAATGAAACCTTTTCCCAAAACTTTGGCAGTTTGTTCTTCACTTTTTTTCCATTCCCTTTCACTGAAAACTGTATGGCTGCGTAGAGATATGTGGGAAGAAAAACTTCCTTTACGCTTGTGCAGATGCTGGTTGAGCACTTCCCTTCATGTGGCGGTCACTTGTGGTCTGCCTATCAGACACAGAGGTGCTGGACATTTCTGCAGCAGTGTTTCGGCGAGCCAGGCTGCGCCCTGCTCTGGGATCCCCAGGGCTAATCCCGTTTAGTCCAGGGGGCGTAACAATACTATCTGTGACCAAGTTTTGTTTCAGAAGATACTTGATTTTGCAGGAGCAACACCTTCTGGAAGAGCTTTCCCAGCCCGCTGCACCGGCTGGAGGACACGNTGGCGAGCCAGGCTGCGCCCTGCTCCGGGATCCCCAGGGCTAATCCTGTTTAGTCCAGGGGGCGTAACAATACTATCTGTGACCAAGTTTTTTTTCAGAAGATACTTGATTTTGCAGGAGCAACACCTTCTGGAAGAGCTTTCCCAGCCCGCTGCACCGGCTGGAGGACACGCTCATAACCACAGAGCTGCCCCACCGTGTGTTTACCAGATACCTTTTCCAGGTCCCCAAGCGGAGCCACCAAGGATTATCCAGCAGACGGTAAGGAACATCTGTCCTAGGAAACACCTCTAGTGCTGTGCCAGTCTGAGACAGGTGGAGGGACTCGGGGGCTGTATGGAAACGCTTATCCCACCCAAAGGGAAGATACGCCTCCTGCTATCATGTGGGACCCTTACTGCCCTAGGCAAAATCTAAGGGAAATCCTCCTGCATATAAGGCACAAAATTAACAGTGTGAATGGTTTGTTGTAGGAATGAAGTAGCAAGCGGAGTGGGAGGATTGCCTGCGCTCTGGTCTGGCCGTTCAGCCAGTTTCCAGTGCATATCACTGTCCACTCATACAGCCCACAACCTCAACATCATCTCCACGAGGATCTCATGGGCCACAATGTCCAAAGCCTTACTGAAGTCCAGGCAGGATACCCACTGCTCTTCCCTCCCAAAGATGAGGGGAGTGGCCAAAACCAACCCCAACTTCTCAATTTTTCTTTCTTTTTCAGATGCCGCCTCAGCCTGCCACTATCATCCAGCAGTTACCTCAGCCACCCCCGCTGATCGCACAGATCCCTCCTGCACAGCTGTCTGCAGCCCCCCGCTCCGGAAGCATTAAAGAAGGTAATGTACACTCCGTCTAGCAGCCAGCTTGCAGAGGGCAGGCGAGGTGCCATGGCAAGTGGAAGAGGGCACGGGACGCAGTCCAAGCTAGTTAGTGATGTGCTGTTTCATGACCGGGCTGCTGCTGGAGCTGTGGGAATTGCACTCCATAAATGAGCAGGTACCATTTCTGAGAGGCTTTCAGACAAACTCTTATTGCTACAACCAAAGGAAAAGAGACAGCAAACTCAGCAAAGCCAAGTTGAGCTGCCAGGGAAGCTTGGGAAAGCAAAACATCTCAACCCAAGGCACTGAGTAACACTAACAAGGTCAAACTCATGCACACGGATTATTCCAAAACCAACAAACAGGCTTCTAAAATTTGTTTTCATTCTTTTTTTTGCCCCCCTCTTAACCTTAATCTCCTCAGAACAATACAGGCTTTTATTATGCCCTGTGTTTGGAAACAAGACAGAACAGCTGAAAGTGCTGTTCTAAATATAGTGCAATGCCAATAATAAGAGTTTATTTCTAAACATAGGTGGATGCTACTGTGAAGTAATACATGAACAAAAACCTGGGATGACTTCCCTGGCTCAACTTCAATCAAAGGTTTCTTCATCCCACAGAGAAATCCTCAGTCATGAAATTGCAATATTTCTCAGCCCTTTTGTTCATCTAAGTGTCTGGATTTTTGAATCGGAGTTTATTTTCATAAACAAAATAGTCTTGATTCATGCATGACTTTTCTGAAGCTGATACATGTAATTTACTTTTGGTATGACCACTTCAAAAAAAAAAATAGTTGCCTTGATTTTTTTCCTTCTTTTCTTTCCCCACTTCCTCCTTCCTTCCTCCCCCAAGCAAATTAGTTCCACTGCACAGGTCCTTTGTGATTAGGACCCAGAGATCATGGAAAGCAGATTCGATGCCCATGCAATGGGCTCTCAAGGTGGCACTGTAATATCACATAAAGTTGAGGAAACCTCTCGCATCGAAAGCAATGATGTTGAGCCACAGCAACCGGGAGCGCTGTAAGGAGCTCATCCATGCTGGAGTAAGCGAGAGAGCTCTAGTGCTCAGCCCTTCTCCAGCCTGCCAGTCAGCATAACCAGGGCGGTGGGCTTGTAGGGAAGCTAACAGACCGAAGATGCTCAACAGCAGCTTTCTTGTAGAAGGGAGGAGAAAGAGGAGAGCTGGTCTGAACGGTCTTGTTCATAGACATTAATTTTGCACTGCCTGGCCAAACAATGCTAATATTCTTCACGTGTCCCTTTCAGCTGCTTTGTCGTGGTTGCAGTGACCAGTCTGTATGCTGGAGGGCACTTCTTACAGAGATGCTTCTTCTGCTTGTCAGTTGCTGATAAAGCTCTTTCTTTCTTCCCCGGGGTGACGTCTTCCCAGATATGGTAGAGATGATGCTGATGCAGAACGCTCAGATGCACCAGATCATCATGCAGAACATGATGCTGAAGGCTCTGCCGCCGATGGCGTTCGCACAGCCTGCTGGAGCAGGCTCTGCCCTGCTTCAGCATGCACAGCAGGTAACGACACTGGAGTCTGAAGGGCATCCTTGCTCACAAGAGGCAATGGTTGATCTCCTGGGGAGGGTGCAGGGTCTGGACAAAACATGCGGAAAGTCTGGGACGTTTAACAGCTATGCGTATCTTCAAACCCACTGCACCAGAAGAGTTACTGAGCAGAGCACAGCCTGCCTCTGCCATCGTTAGCATTGTGACAGGGCCCAGGGGAAGAATGTTCCCTCTGCAAGTGCAAACTGGATTCGGTCCAGCTCTGAAAACTATCTGGCCAGTACAGTTTAACAGGCTATGCATGGAAGACATCTACACTGGGATCTGCTGCTGCAGATCCCGTTGCTGCAAACAGCAGGGCAATATTTGTGTCACAAATCACGTAACTGGTAAAATTTGACCTGGCAGTTTCAAATGGGCTAGAGCTGAAGCATGGATTTTGTGGTCATACTTGGAGCCCCATTGCTCTAGTTCCTGTCTCGCTGAGAAATCCATGGCTACTGAGCTCTGAAAGGACAGATCTTAAAGTGTAGCCCCCTATAGTGATTTTTCCAGAACGTGTCCAGTGCCTGACAAGAGGTAGGTAATTTTGAACATATCCTTAGATGGCCAATTCCTAAGCTATTTTTAACAAGGTGATATAGCTCCTTAGTGTTCTTAAGTGCTTTGGAAAAATTGTGGTGTCTACTCGGTAGCATTTATTACCTAAGAAGCAAGGACACTTGATCTTTTGGGAGGAGGGGATGTCCTAGTGTTGCAAACACTTCCCCTGTACTTTTCCTACCCCTCCATTTTCAGGCTATGTATTTCCCGTGTGCTGTAAGGAAGACTTGTTTTCTTTTTCTTGCATGTTAAGGTTGTCGGGTGCTGAGAAAGTAACTCCCACATTTCTGCAGTCCTTGCCCCCAGCTCACTTGCACCTTTCCTACACACTATATGGAAAGCAGCAAACGGCTTAAAAGCCCCCGAGCCCCACGTTCAATGGAGGGGCAGGAAACTCAATTCTCCTCCATAGCCCATCCTGTGGCCTGATGGGTTTTTGCACCTGTTGGGACCAAATGTCTGCCCTGGACAGAAACCCTCCGACAGCAGCTGCTAGCTCTCGTGTTTTGGGGCACTGACATCCCAGGAGGCTACCTGCGTCGCAGAGGGGCCCGCTGCTTTTGTCAGCTGTGGTCCTGAGGTGGACTTCCTATGGAAATGGCGGGCAGTGCTGGCTCTTCCTCATGTCACAGCTGCACCGAGCGTTGCCTTGGACACAAGTCCTTTTCTGTTTTCCTTAAATTTTGCGGTTTCTGGTTTTGAATACTCTTTCTTCCGTGCCATGAGGGAAATGTCTGGGGCAGACAGTGGTGCTGGGAGAGCAGCGGCCTCATCTGCAGCTTTCTGTGGAGGACTCTGTGTCTAAGGGAAGATAGCAGAGGAAGGGTGTGCATCCCTCCAGCTCCATCTTCCTCCCCAGGCCATCCTGTCACTGTATGTTTTCCTGATGTAGACTGGTGGAATAAAATGGGAGGAGTGGGGTCTGAGTGCCTCTGAATATCAGGAGAAATCTGAAATCACCAGATGTTTGCTGGACCTTCTGTGTTGGAGCCTGCAAAACCCATCTCCAGACACAATGCTGAAGGACTTCCTTCACCAAGGGGTGGCCAAGTGGGAACCCAGAGCCCCTCAGCCAGGGACCCGTCCCACAGGGGTGCAGATTTCACAAATTATCTTTTTTTTTTCTCTCTGACAAGGACCTGCAGTTTGCTGCTCCCCTGCCTGGGAAAGCAGACAGGCCCAGGCCATCTGCGGTGCACCACCATCACCACTACCCTCCCACAGGGATGCTGCCAGTGCCCCACGGGGGCTTCCCATCCACATCCACGGCACATCACTGGACCGGCAGCACGCTCCCTGCCCTGCCTACGTAAGTGAACAGGCAGCCATGACATAAATTTCTAGCCCTTCCTTCCAGCAAAGGTGCAGTAGCAAGGTAGATCAGACAATCATGGTTCTTCACTGAGGCCAGTCCTGAATATTGTCTTTAACACAATGGGATTGAGGCGGGTTAAGCGATGGGTTGATACGCTCAGTCTTGTAACTTGAGTAATTAATTGTTGCTTATTGTGGAATAAACATGCGGAAGAGGCAAGGTCTGCAGGTCTGTGTCCCTGTCCCAAGCTGTGTCCCTGCCGCGCAGAGCCACCACCCAGCAATGCTGCATGGCTCCGCTCTGCACTGGCTGTTACCCTGGGGTTTGGGTCTCCCTGTGAGCCCAGCAGACACCTGCTAAATAAGAGCTGCATATGTTTTACAGTCAGGCTGAGGGGCCCAGTAGGATTTATATTCTTAAAACACAACTGGGATATCTGCTAATCAGAAATTCCTGGGAAAAAACCCACCACCACTTGCTAAGAAAAATGGTACAGAGGGAGGGGAGTACTCAGAAATAAAGCTGAGCCTTTGCCATAAGCCCGTGCTTGCAGCTGGGGTGTTTTCTCAAGTGCAGAAATGGATGGACTTCTCCCCAGGTCTGCAGAGGTCAGGGGGCTCCTCCCGGGGCTCACTTGCCTGTGTCTTGCCCGCTATCTCTGAGCTTGTCCTGGCTGGCTTTCACGGTGTGAGCAGATCACGCTTGGGACTAGTGTCCGAACAAGTCTGCTCACACGAATGCCAGTGCAGGAGAGGCCTTGGGCAAGGAGCTGAGCCAAGAGAGAGCAGTNCCTGTGCCTTGCCCGCTATCTCTGAGCTTGTCCTGGCTGGCTTTCACGGTGTGAGCAGATCACGCTTGGGACTAGTGTCCGAACAAGTCTGCTCCCACGAATGCCAGTGCAGGAGAGGCCTTGGGCAAGGAGCTGAGCCAAGAGAGAGCAGTGGTCTTGTGGATTACATCAGGAGGGGCCGGCAAGAGAGCGGGCAGGGAAACGGTGGTGCTAGGAAGTTCTTGCATGCGGAGGCTGGTAAAGAAATGCGTGTTGCCAGATGTGGTGCGGTGGCTGGGGACTTCGGGATGGGGACTCACTGTTGCATCAGGCAGAACACAGCTTTTGTTTCTGTGCTACGGCTCTTTCGAAGCCTTAGTGAACAGAAGGACGTGATGGAGGCAGCTGCATCCTCAGGCATGAGCGACCTGATGGCAGGGTTATCTCGGTGGCCCACTTTAGCATGGGATTTGAATTCTTGAACAGATTATTTACCTAATGGTATTATAAGGGACAAACATTTCTAACCCTTTCACTTTTACGTGGGTTTGTAATCTGCACCAGTAAAGATCTCTTGGCTCCTCCCAGAATCGGTGCGATTAGCTGTTTGCAGAAATCGGCAAAGGAAGATCTTGTTGTGGCTTTTAAGCTGTCTTGTTCCTCTTCTTCAGCTACCCGCCGCCATGAATTATGAGATCGGACACATCTACACTGTCCATTTGCAGCTGCAACGAGCATGCACTGTGGGCCATTACCAAACACATTAAAGCCATTTTTCTTGTTGCAGGTGGCCCACGTACTGACAGTACATGTTCCTCTGCAAGTGGACCATAGCGTTGCTGAGGTCAGCCTGTATTTGAAGAGCTCCTAAACAATCCGTCTGATTGACAGCCTCACGTCTGTCAGACCGCACGTCGTTGGTACAAGAAGCGAGCGGGACAAAGACTGCAGATGTTCAGAACAAACGTACAGGACCCAGAGATCATGGAAAGCAGATTCGATGCCCATGCAATGGGCTCTCAAGGTGGCACTGTAATATCACATAAAGTTGAGGAAACCTCTCGCATCGAAAGCAATGATGTTGAGCCACAGCAACCGGGAGCGCTGTAAGGAGCTCATCCATGCTGGAGTAAGCAAGAGAGCTCTAGTGCTCAGCCCTTCTCCAGCCTGCCAGTCAGCATAACCAGGGCGGTGGGCTTGTAGGGAAGCTAACAGACCGAAGATGCTNACAGAACCCATCCCAAAGTGTCTTGCAGGCTTGGCAGCCCACAGCAGCCCCTGGGCATGAAATAATCTTAACAGCAGTGTTGTCTGAGCCCTTGCAAATGAGCATGACCCAGCTCCAGGGCTGAGAGCCCTCTTCGTGTGCAAACTGAGGAAATGCCCCTTGCAAAGGGGGCTGCTGCCCTCCTGGGGAGGCTGATGCAAGCTAACCCAGTCTGCCTCAAAAAGGGTTTAGTCGCCAAATCTCATCAGGCTGAAGCATTGTTCCCTCAGCATTTTTGGTCTGATTCTCTCACATATATACTTGTCCTACAGCAACTACCTATCTGGGGAATTAAAGACGAGCAGGAACGATGCAAGTGCAAGTTACCCTCACAAGCAGAGCAAAATCCTGGCGTGGGATTTTCCTGAAGACCAGCACTCTGCCCTAGCTGTGCGAGTTGGCCTTATGCACTATTCGGATAAATAACTCTCAGTCAAGAAGAACAGAAAGAAATCTGCTCCTGTGGTCATTGGGTTTGAGCATTGATGTGCAATGCCTGCCCCCAGCTAACTGCAGTCCACGTTTTCTGCCCCAGGAGGGTTCTGACTCTCAGCGTTTCCCAAATCTCTTCTTTACAAAGCTACCCAGGGTTTTCTTCTCAAAGAGCTATTGGAGGGTGATGATTGTGTGTATTTGTTTCATCATTTCTCAACTTTTCCCTNTCTCTCACATATATACTTCTCCTACAGCAACTACCTATCTGGGGAATTAAAGACGAGCAGGAACGATGCAAGTGCAAGTTACCCTCACAAGCAGAGCAAAATCCTGGCGTGGGATTTTCCTGAAGACCAGCACTCTGCCCTAGCTGTGCGAGTTGGCCTTATGCACTATTCGGATAAATAACTCTCAGTCAAGAAGAACAGAAAGAAATCTGCTCCTGTGGTCATTGGGTTTGAGCATTGATGTGCAATGCCTGCCCCCAGCTAACTGCAGTCCACGTTTTCTGCCCCAGGAGGGTTCTGACTCTCAGCGTTTCCCAAATCTCTTCTTTACAAAGCTACCCAGGGTTTTCTTCTCAAAGAGCTATTGGAGGGTGATGATTGTGTGTATTTGTTTCATCATTTCTCAACTTTTCCCTCAGATAATCAGGGTTTAGACTCAATTTAAAAAAAATAATAAAATCCTCGGGTTCTTCCTTGGATATTGACATGTCTTTTTCTTCAGCAACATAAATAAAACACTTTTCCCTTGTTTACTTTTCCCACTAGATTTCTGAGGGCAGGCTTTCATCTGAGCCCATGCCGTTCTGTTCTCTTTGTTTTCATTTAGGACTCCTCGGAAGGCTCGCTCAGGATTTTAATCAAGCAATACCTTCTCACGCTCTCAGCGGCCTGGTTGTGTTTAACACAGAAAGACAAACTGTGAATTAGTAGCACTTTCTCAATGCCTTCCCCCCTTCTCCTGTTTTGGAGAACATCTTTACGTTGTTTTCGCCGGCTACAGTTCGTAAGTAAATCTGATGAAGACAACCCGGGGACCTATGTTTTGTTTGGAACGGTTACCCAGAAGAAAAGACACTGCCCTGGGCGTAGATAGTCCCTGACAGGCCAAGTTTGGTCTGGTTCGCTATCCACAGGAGCCCATGAATTAATTGGCGTCCCTTAAAGTGCTGCTATCAAATTGGTAAGTGGGTAATTGGGGTGGTGGAGTAATCTGTAAAGCCTACCTGACAAGTTTGCAAGGGGTGCTGTGAGTGATACTTCCAAGTAATAGCTGTCACTTCTGGAAGCTAACGGTGCGCTGTCTGTGCTCTGAAAACAATTAATAATTTATTTACTATGTACAACTCGCCTTGCTCTTTGCCCTCTCTGCTCTGTTTTCTTTGCTGCGTGTGCGCGAGTTGGGTAGCACGGATCAATTTGCTGCTGCGTAGATTAGAGAAACCCAATGGAGGGTCTTCAGTGGCGACTTGTTCGGACGCAGTGCCAGGGCCTGTGGGCACTAATAGCCTTTAACAACCCCAGCCAGCCCCGCCTGGGATCCCTGCCCTCACCAAGGCCAGCAGTCCCATTTAAGCTTGGGCCTGGGGCTGCTTGTGGGTCCTGTTGACGCTGTGCATCCTCTCCTTGCACTGCAGGTTGGGACCATGGCTCAGTGCGGCGCTTGCTCCCCATCCCCTCGGGAGCAGCTGGCCGTCGCCGCACCCATAAGCAGGATGAGTAATGCAGAATGGTGCTGAGCTTGAGTAGGGATTTGGTCTTGCTCCTTTGAGACAAATCTGCTGGTCTGGGCTGTGCGTTGCAGGCTTAGCAACAAATGGTAGTCAGTGCATGTTAACGTATGCGTTTTCACTGTCTGCTGTTTTATTTGTTGTGTGTAGGCTGTAATCGGCTCCTCCCTTTTAAAAGCTCACTATGTACAGCACTGGCTCAGCAGAGCACGTGGGAAATGGTGCATGCAGAGATGTCACCTCACAGCCTCATCCAAGTCCTGGAAAGCTGCTGCAGATTAGGCGCGGGCCCTCTGCTCAGCATCACGCCCCAAAACGCTCAAGCCACACACACCTTCCTCGGGCAAAAGATGTCCTCGCAGTTGGGATCAGGCCCCTGGGCAAGCAGCGTCGTTCACATCCCACCCTCAGGAGAGCGTCCGTCCCCGCATCGCCCCGCGGTGCCTCTGCAGTCGCAGCCCAGCAAAACACCGCCAAAAGCCCGGCAGAGGCAAGTTCTCCTCCTGCTCTGCACGCGTTTCACTAGGAGGTCCGTGCAGGCTGCAGAATTGCTTTACAATTTTCGAAAGAGGCCTTTTCATAAGGCCTGGCTGAATACGCCACGTCCATATCTCTTCATCTAAGGCCCGATGTGGGCTGGCCCCATGGCCAGGCTGATTCACCGACAGTCTCTGGGCTGGGAGTTAAACTTTAATATGACCCAGGCGTGACTGAGCCGCCCACGTCCTTCCCCTTCCCCTCCCCGCTGACGAGGGCAGCGCAGCGGGACGGGGAGCAGGGGCGCAGCAGTAAGGACCTGCGACCCAGGGGCTGCCCAGCAATGGAGCCCGGTGACCCACGGGGGAAAAGAATCGCCATTGTTGGCGGTGGTCTGGTAGGGAACGCAATTTGGCTGCTGTGTGATTGCGTTTGCCAGGGAGCCAGGGCTGCGAAAGCATTGCTTGGACGTGGGGTGAATGTTTCCGTAAAATCACTCCTC
This sequence comes from Steatornis caripensis, assembly GCA_013398225.1. Taxonomy (NCBI): domain Eukaryota; kingdom Metazoa; phylum Chordata; class Aves; order Caprimulgiformes; family Steatornithidae; genus Steatornis; species Steatornis caripensis. Next base: position 221,589 of record VZSC01019421.1, read on the forward strand.
CTTCAGCTGATGGGGTGTTATGGAGGAGGTGGCTGAGTTCCCGCTGCGGGAGGCAGCGAGGCTCCCTTGAACAGCTCGGGCTTTGCAGGAGAACGGCTCTTTCCCTTGAGGGAAAGCTTTGCTGCTGAGACATCCCAGAGACACAGCGCATGTCTGTGGAGGGCGCTTGCCTTGGACACTGAGCGCAAATACATCCCGCTGGCAAGAGTCCTTTCTGTGAGGAAGGGGTTTGGGAGGCGCAGCAATGGTGCCCAGGTACACTAAATAACAGCTCTCGTTTGGGCTGCTGGGTCCTCCTGCCCCTTGGCTGTTTCTGGCTTTAACCAAGTCACTGATGTGAAATGCTCTGCGAGGACTGAGACTTGGTAAACGCTGGGCTAAGAGGGAGCGCCTTCCTCTGCCCGCTTTTCTTTGGGAATGGTTTTCCTCCGTTCCCACTTGCAGCGTGGTCTGACACTAAAGGACAACACGGAGCGCTGCAGCACCGAAATCTCTCTTTTGACTTCTTGGCCGTTTTAGCTTCTCGGTCCCCGTGCTGCTGGAAAAGAGCGATGACGTAAGAGTCTGCACTTCTGACAGCGATTAATGATGGAAATTAAACAAGAAAAAGACAACCATCCAGTTAAATAACAAGCAGGGCATAGGCGTGCTCTCCTTTTTAAGGTTAATGTCTTGCTTTTGCACAGGTCTAGCTTCCCCTGCTGTGTGCCCAAGGGAATGCTGCAGCACCCTGAATTCTATCGAGGAAGATAGATACAGTCCAGAGAGGAGCAGGGAGATCGCCTGTCGCGGCTCCTGTTGTCTCTGGCTGAAGGGGTTATCCCCCCTGCAATTAATCACTGCACGTGACCAAGCCCCGAACTTGGTATGATGAGGTTGGATGGGTAACTTTCATCTTGGAGGCTCTGCAGGCACACCAGGGATGCCAGAGGACTTCTCTCCAGGGAGAAGTCCTCTAAAGTTCTTGATCAAAAGCTTTTTCTGTATATGCTGAGCTGCGNAGGGAAGATAAATACAGTCCAGAGAGGAGCAGGGAGCTCGCCTGTCCCGGCTCCTGTTGTCTCTGGCTAAAGGGGTTATCCCCCATGCAATTAATCACTGCACGTGACCAAGCCCCGAACTTGGTATGATGAGGTTGGATGGGTAACTTTCATCTTGGAGGCTCTGCAGGCACACCAGGGATGCCAGAGGACTTCTCTCCAGGGAGAAGTCCTCTAAAGTTCTTGATCAAAAGCTTTTTCTGTATATGCTGAGCTGCGATAGAGCTACCAGTGAAACGCTTCATCCACCGTTCGTGATCCTTCTCTTGCAGGTGGGTGCGTTAAATGCCTGTTTCTTTGCTAGACGAGGCTTCAACGTGGATGTTTATGAAGCCAGAGAAGGTAAGCTCAGCCTGATCATTACTACTTTATTATTATGTTTCTGTCCCTTTGCTGATAACAGGTCCTGAAGAAGCAAAAGAGGAACTGTGTGAGCTCCCTGAAACTGCAGAAAGAAAATGAAATCCGAAAGCGTGGCGCTTTGGGGATATTCTTTTCGCTCTTCCCTTTGGCTCCTGTGGTAAGGAGGAGCGTTTATCTGAAATAGGTTGTCTTGTGTGGAGGGAACTCACCCTTCAGCTACTGAAATGACGGCCTTTTTCGTGTTTTTGGCTTACATACCGATTCAAATCCTCACCTTTGGAAATTTTTCTCTGCATGAAGAATTATAGCGCAGTGCTGTTGAAGCGTGCTGGATCAGAAGTTTACAAGCGACCGCTGGGAATGTTACCGCTGTTAATGCCACAGCATCTCTGTTTGGGTTAAAAGCATTGACTTGGCTCGTAACCACTGCCATCGGTGGTGGTGAGGAGGGCTGGCGGCCAGAGGGGCAGAAGAAGGGACGGAGTGCTTTCAGGAAGCCTCCAGCTCCACAGGGCACCGCAACAGAGACATGATGATTCCGAGCCCAGGTGCTGTCTGAATGGCAGAGAAATAATTCGTCGCCAGTGCCCAGCAGCTCACAAAACCAATAAAACCTGACAAATAAAACCAGGGCAGAGATGGCAAGCCAAGCAGCAGGTGAGAATGACACCACGGAAGGTGAAACTGAACTCGAATGTGCAGTGAGGGGAAGGAGAAGCCCCGTCTGACACGTGGTCTCTGTGGTAACCGTTCCTGCCGAGGCAGACATCGGGACCGGCTGTTCCGCTGCACGACTCCCAGCTGCTCCTGACCCCAGTCCTGCGCGCAGCTCTGGGTCCTCACCGCAGAAACAGGGGGGCACAGCAGCCGGCCCCAAGTGGCATCGGAGGGCTGCAGGCTCAGAGCGAGAGCAAGCGGCTTTTCACTGTGGTTTCACCGTTAAACTCTTTGCCGGATGTTGAATATGCTGAAAGTTTCACAGGTTCAAAAAGCTCTGGTTGCTCATACCCGCCTTCTGAGTCAGGTGGATTTTACTGCTCTGCTCCAGTTTTTGGCCCATTGCTAGTGCTGAGATGCAACCCTGAGAGGTATTGGGATAAGGCTCTGCCACAGGCGCTGGCTGGACAGCCCAGGAAGCCTGAGCGAGGCCGTTCGGAGGAGGCCAAGACATTTCTGTCTGAACAGCGATGGAGAAGGTGACCTGCCAGCATCCCGAAAAGCATCGGTGGGTCTCGGCGGAAGCCCCCAGGCGTTCATTGCTCAGCTCTTTCCGCTTAGCGGGGAAACATCTCTTAGTGACAACGTGCCCTTCGGCACTGTGGGGAGCCGTCAGGATCCGGCGCTCCCTTTGCCGCACTTGGCTGCAGCTGCTTCTTCCAGGTGAGAGGTGGCACGGAGGAAGAGGCCCTCGAAGCTGCTCAGCTGCCTTCCCGACAGCTCGACGTGCCCTCTGATCCCTGCCCTCTCTGCATGCAGAGCGAGGGGATGGGGACTCCCCACCGCCCCGCCTGCTGTCGCTGCCGGGTTTTTGGGAGATGCCATCCACACCAGGCTGTTGTATTAGCGTCTCCATAACCGGCTGCTCTTTCCACGCAGATATCCGGGTGGCCAGCTTTGCCCGCGGCAGAAGCATTAACTTGGCCCTGTCTCACAGAGGACGCCAAGCCCTCCAAGCCGTGGGGATGGAAGAGCAGGTACCCTGGAAGCTTCTGTCGGTGGTGGGGTCTCTGTTTTAACCACTGTTGCCTTCAGCTGCTGATGGATGAGCTCTCTTCCGCTCCTCAAGCATGCAGGGGCCACCACAGTGGTGTCTCTGCTTTCGTGAGGGTGGAGGTAGACCTCTCCCACGGCATGCCCGCAGCCTGGCTCTCCACCGCTTCACGGCACAGCCGCCAATGGATATCTCCCCCAGCCTGGGGGCAGCAGCCAACCCCAGGCAGCTGGGCTCTGCTCGTGGCTTCCCTGGGAGACCAACGCTGACACAACACCTTCCAGTGTTTACCTCCCCGCCATGCTCTCCTCCCTTCTGGAGGGTGAGGATGAATGGGGCAGGACTCCCAAAAAAGCCAGAATACCAGCAGGATGTGATAAAGGGGGTTGGTTTCCCCACCGACATGCCCAGATTTGTATTTTCCCACAAAACCTTGAACTTTGGGTTGACCCTTGAAATCCGTGCACACCGGCTTCTGCCCAGCACGCTTGGCTCGGAGCCCAGCACTCCTCTGCGGGGTGCTCGCTACCATTTAACATCCAGCTGTTGGCAGTGGTGGGATCTCCTGGCCCTGTGCTCCCTGCAGCGAAGGAGCCCAGGCTTCGCCAGGTCATATCCCAGCACCAGGATGTAATTTAGCTGTCATCCCCTGCCCTGTCCAGCACCCTGGGGCTTTTCGTGTCCCTTCTATTAAAAAATACGTTTGCACTGATCAAGAACGAGCTTGTAAGTAATCTCAGCAAAATGCAGTGACTTGGTGTTGACAGCCCTGCAAAATTTTCCCCGGTAACTTGGATAGCTGTGTGAAAATGTATGAGCAGAGAGCATCCCATTCTGCCTGGAGCGCAGTGCGCGGAGGGAACGGCGCTTGGCAGCTCGTGCCTTGCCCCTCAGCAACTCAGTTTTGGCCAGGAGGCCGGCTTATGCTCCTTTCCGTTTCAGATTGTGTCCAAAGGCATTCCCATGCGGGCAAGGAGGATACATACGCCTTCAGGGAAGAAGTACTCTATCCCGTACGGGAAGAAGAACCAGGTACTGGTCTCGTGCTGCCACTCCGCAACGCTTTGCAGAGCACGAGGGGTCTTTGTAGCTCTGTGTGACGGACAGCCTGGGGCTCACGCTCTTCGAAAGGATGCTGTGAGTGGGAAGGGGACTGCGTGACCCCCCTCTTACGGCAGGGCTGCTTGGAGAGGGTGGCGTTTCTCGTCTGACCGCGCAGGGCATCCTTCAGCAACGAACTCAGCTCCTGAACGCCGTGTTTGTTTGCCTTGCAGTACATTCTCTCCGTGGATAGAGCAAACTTAAACAGAGAGCTGCTAACAGGTAGGTTGCCAGGTCTGTTTGCAAACACTGTTACACCCTGTTCACCGAGGATTTAGGGTTTGCCCCATGAACAGGGGACTTTGGGCCCCAGGCTCTCTTCGCCCATGAGTTTGGTGTAATCTGGCTCTCGCAAAGTGCAAACATGAACCAGCTGTATTTTTAAGAACACAATCTGCGCTGTTTCCCCGCTGCTTGTCTGACACAGAAGGATATTCAAACAAGTCCCCCCACCGCCGAGGCCTTTCTGCTTGTGCAGATCTGGCACCGGCATCTGCTCCCAGAACTTCCCCAGCCAAAGCAGGAGATACGTCCTCAGCCTCACCATGGTTCGTGGTGTTTTTCGCAACCCCTGATTGTACAGAGACAAATAGAAATTGGAGCACTGTGGCGAAGCGTGTAATCAGGCCAGGCCAAATGCCCCCAATTTCCCACTGAACACAGGCACCGCACCCCATCCTGAAACGGCATGTAGTGATGGTGGGAACAGGTCAATGGCGCGTGTCATTGTGGAGAGGAAAGAAATCTTTGCAGGATACCTTGCACTTTTTAAATATTTTTCACCAGAGCTGACCAAACGTGGTCCCAGTGTGCCGTGCCCGCCGGCCATCACTCAACAGCCACAGCGAACTGACTTGCTGTAACAGCAGAAGTCCCTATAATTTAGGGATCCCTTGGGAATATTTTTTGGGTCACAGCACAAGCCTCTACCTTTAGTTGCCTTTTCTTTTCACAGCTGCTGAGAAGTACTCCAACACTAAGCTGTACTTTGGACACAAGCTCCTGGGGTGCAACGCAGAGTTGGGGACGTTAATCATAAAAAGGTAAACCCTGCGCAAGCCTGGGATCGAGTGCTGCGTTCAGTTAGTTTCTGCTTAATCATTCATAAAACCTCAAACAATTGAGCAATCTCAGTCCGAAACTAGCGTGTTATTCCTGAGCGGGCAAAACTCAGCGCCAGCTTTGGGAAGGAGAGACATCGAAGCAGGGTTCATGAGGAGGCTGAAAAAAAATTGAAGCAACTCCCTAACCCCCCCCCACCCCCGGCAGCCTGGCAGTAGGCTAGAGAGACACTTGCTGACCCGTGCAGGGAATAAACACGCCAGTCTGCACAGCGCTGGGTTTCACGGACAGATTGCTCAACGGGGAGGGCAGCTAATGACTTTGTTTCAGGGCTGTGTTGATTTCTGGCCGTGCCCCTCGCCCACCTGGAGGTGCAAGCTCTACGAAATAGCAGCAGTACCCCAGCAGTGCCCGTTGCATTCTTGGGCGGGTCTGTCAGAGTTACGCTTTTGATAACCTACAGGATATTTATCCTAATGCTGAGCTTCCCAGTCAGTGAAAGCCAGTCTTCCCTTACCCTAGAAGATTAATAACACTGGAGGTGACGCTGGCATTTTGCAAAAGGCAGATCCACTATGGCTGGCAGTGCTGAGCTGGCCTGGAGTTACGGCAGGATTGATCCAAGGAATTCTCTTGCTTTCAGATCTGACCAGCAGCCTTTGGAAGTGACCTACGATCTCATCGTGGGATGTGATGGAGCCTTCTCAACAGTCAGAAAGCAGTTCATGAGGCAAACGCGCTTTAACTACAGTCACGAGTACATTCCTCACGGCTATATGGAGCTGACCATCCCTCCCAAGGACGGAGACGTAAGTGTCCCTGTCCTGGAGGCCGCTACAACCTTTGCAGATGGGACACCCTGCTCCCCTCTCATGGTGGCTCTGCTGCAGCCGCTCTAGAGAAAGTAATTTCTCACTAGGGGGCTAGCCAAGGGATTAAAACTTCCCTAGCAGAAGGCAGGCATCTCTTCCTCTTCCAGTGGTGGGGCCAATGTCTCAGTACCTGGCTGCAAAAGTCCTGGAGAGCCCGCTCTGGAGCGGTGGGGTCAACTCTAGCTCTGAGAGGTCCCGGGGATATGGGAATGTGTCTGTGAGGACACCAGTGATTGCAAACCAGCAGATTTTTGCCTGTCTTTCCTACCCTTTCCTCTTGCCCTTGTTCTGTGTCTCCCTGAAGCATCAGGTACCAGAAAGGGGGCCTGCAGTTGTTGTGTCTTCTCATGGTACGAAGGGTGGGAACCGGTGCGCTGGTGTGGAGGGGAACTGGAGGCCGGGCTGGGGAAGCTGAGCAGGTCAGGGACACAAGGCAATTTTCCTTCTCTTTCAGTTTGCCATGGAATCAAACTACCTCCATATCTGGCCGAGGAACACCTTCATGATGATTGCACTGCCCAACATGGTGATAACCCACGGCCATGCTCCCTTCGGGCACGGGATGGAGCTTGTGGGGATGAACTGGCTGTGGTGCCAGGGGCTGGGAGGGGTGACAGCGCCAGGAGGGACCCCCAGCCTGCGCCAGGCATCCCACAGCCTGCAGGGTGTGGGGCAGGACCCCCAGAGCTGGCCCTGCCTCACAGCGCTGGGCGGGTACCTGTGCCGCTTCTCTCTGCTCACACATCCGAGCCCGCCCGAGCCCCCCGAAAGCCAGCTCTCAGCAGCTGGATGGTATAAACCAGACACGGGAGTACCAAGGTAGCGCGCCAGGTGCGTGCTGGTAGATCACACGCTGCCCACTTCTGCCTCCATCCTGCCTGCCCTCAGCGTGTGCAAGGCCACCACAGGAAGCGGTGGGGCCGGGTGCCAGCCCCTGCTGCGCAGACGGGTCACTGCCACTGCTGGGTGACAGACAGACTGGGCACTGAGCTGCTGCTCCAGGTGCCAGGCGCTCTCTATGGCCTCTGGGCTTCTTTCTGACCTTCCTCTCTGACTGGTAGGACAAGTCCTTCACCTGCACGCTCTTCATGCCCTTTGAGGAATTTGAGAAGCTCACGACGGGCGAGCAAGTGCTGGGATTTTTCCAGACCCACTTCCCAGACGCGATTCCCCTCATCGGAGAGTAAGTGTTCCCATCTCCCCTTCTCGCTCAGCAATGCCGTGCTGCGAAGCCAGGGGACGCGTCCTTACCCAGCCTCGGGGTCCTGGTGATGGAGACTCTGCTGAAGCTGGTGGGCCAAGGGCTAGCAAATGCTGCTGGGGTGGATTGCCTTGGCTGTAGGTCTGAAGGAGGGGGAGAAAACAGACCGAAGTCTGCGTTGCATCCGTGCTGGAATAGCAGGCTCAGCAGCGGGATGCAGCCCCATCCCGCAGCAGTTTCTGATGGAGTCGCCACGAAACACCGCTGTGTCCCTTGCAGGTACAGCCCAGGCCTTGCCACTGTGGGAGCAAAGAGCAGATCACCTCCCACTGCTTTTGCATTGCTGTTAAAGGTTTTGAATTCAAGGGATGGATTAGTTGTTCGTAAGCCGTGGGTTATTTTACGTTAGAAGTGGGTGAGCAAACTGACTCTGCTAGAGCGAAGGTAAGGGTTGCACGCCGAAACCAGCAGCGCGAAGGTAGTCCCGCTGTTCAGATAGCTGAGTTGTGCAAATGTTGAGATTTTCAGATAACAGACTGAGAAAAGCCGGGCTTGGCAAAATAAACCAAACCACTGTGCTGACTAAACAAAGTTTGGCACTTACTGATTGTATGACTAAAACGAGTATCGAGGCTCTGAGAAACACGAGCAGGAAGTTCCGAGCGGCGTGCCGCTCCCCGGGCAGCGGGGACCCTCTCGCTGCTGGGCAAATGGCACAAGAGCAGCAGCATGGAGCCGGAGCATCCCGCTCTGGCTGGGAGCCCTGGTGGCAGTGGGGACCGAGACCAGCCTCTGCAGCACACGTTGTGATGGCCATGGCTCTGTTCAGCGTGTCCTCATTTCCCTGCAAAGAGGTGAGCTCCCCAGCTGGTGCGACTTCCAGCCCACACTATTAATGCTTCTGCTTTGCAGCATAGTTAGCGGTTACAGGCTTTTTTTGGCTTGTAGGAAGGGTCTCAGCTGTGTTTGTCAGGCAGTTAGCTTTCCTTTTAAGGAGACTGTACCACAGGACTTCATATAAGCTTAGAAACTCAGATATCCTTCCTACAGTGACCGCCATCCACCACTGCTTATGATAAGAGGACTGAGATGTTGATGACACTCTTGTGGTCAGATTGTGTGCAGAGCTTAAAACGTGCAGACGAAATATTTGGTCCATAGGGGGAAGTTAATGAAATAGGTTTTATGGCCTCCACATTTTTCCCAGCACAAATATCCTGGTGAACAGGCTTGGTTCTTGCATCCCAATGCTGACACGAGCCCCATGGCCCTGGCTTCCTGAGCTTGGATGTCGCATGACTTGCTCTTCTTGTCTCTTGTGGCCCCACGAGTGAAGTATCTGTTGTTTTGCCTGAAGGCGAGAGCTGAAGCGCGATTACTTTTTGCTGCCAGCCCAGGCCATGATATCTGTGAAGTGCTCCTCCTACCACCTCGCTTCCCGGTGCTTGCTGATGGGAGATGCCGCGCATGCCGTTGTGCCCTTCTACGGACAGGGCATGAATGCAGTAAGTTCACGGATGGCCCTGGGCCGTGTCTGTCGGGTCCCCGCTCTTTTCACCCAGAAAGGCCTGGTTTTAGAGCGTGGCTCCACAGAGTTCATGGGCTGGCCTGTCTCAGAGTCTGATGTCCTCTGCATTGGTGAGTGTTGATCTCCCCTCTGGGACCTGGCTGCTCACTAGGACCCGGCCATCCTCTCGGGAGCGGGGATGGGGTGGCAGTGCCACTTTTCCGTGGGGCAGAGGTCTGCGTGGGAGGGGGAGTCCAGCAGGGCAGCCCTCGGCTGCTGGGAAAGGCAACCCGCCGGAGTTCTCTGCCAGACCCCTCGCAGAGTGGCCTGGAGTAAGACGCCTTCTCTGAAGCTGTGGTCAGAGGGACCCTGCACGTGCGAACAGCCACACTAGCTAAGCATCTCGCTTCTCATGAATGCGTGGTTCCTTCTGCCTATTTACCCTCTAATCTTCCTCTCAGGGCTTTGAGGATTGTCTGGTCTTTGACGAATTAATGGACCAGTTCCACAATGACCTTGGTGAGTGAGGTGGCCAGGCAGGAGCGAGGGCAGAGGAGGATCCCTCTGCAGCCAAAGGCAGCTGGATACCCTGCTGGGGGGCTGCCCGTGAGCTGCCGCTTTCTTCTCCCAGGTGCCTGCCTCCCTGAGTTTTCCAGGCTGAGGGTGCCAGATGACCACGCGATCTCGGATTTAGCCATGTACAACTACATAGAGGTAGGTGAGCCTCACACAGACTTGTGGTCCCGTGGGCCATGCACACAACGGCACTCTGTTAGGAGGCACGCAGCGGGCAGGGTCTCTGGCAAGGCTCTGGTTGGGCTCTCACCCTGGCAGACTTTAGCCTAAGAGATCCTTAGGAATGCCACTGGGGCTGGGGAGGCTCTGCTCCTTGCAGTAACCACCGTGACAGGCGGCGAGAGAGCTAGCAAAATGCAGGGGAGCTCTGCCAAGACGCCCTGCAAAGGGATGATGGTTGCTCTGTTGCAGATGCGCGAGCATGTGAATTCCACATGGTTCATTTTCCGGAAGCACGTAGACAACTTGCTCCACACCCTCATGCCTTCCACCATCGTCCCGCTGTACACCATGGTAAGCCCAGCACCTCGGTCCCCACTGCCTGGGCTGCCGCGAGCTCCTCCTGGCTGGCTTTGAAGTGGTGACGTGCTCCTGCAACCCTCCCAGGTGACCTTCACCAGAATTCGCTACCATGAGGCACTTCAGCGCTGGAAATGGCAGAAAAAGGTTGGTCAGTGGTGGTGACCGTCCTCCCCGTGCCGTGCGCCTTGTGAGCATCGCCCCCTTGCTCAGCCACAGGCGGGGAGCTTTGGTGGTGGGATATTGCCAGGTGGGTGCAGGTGCAGAAACTTCTCTTGGCGCCGCAGGGTAGGAGCGAACCTCTGATGACGCCCCGGTTTCTCTTTGACACTTGCAGGTAATTAATCGAGGGCTCTTTGTCGTGGGGGCAGCAGGACTGTGTGGCACCTACCTGCTCATAAAGCGGCTGGCACGGGACTCAGACTTCTGCACGGAATACTGGTGCGGCTGGTCCCATTATCTGAAGAATATTAGAAATTTTCCCTTTGGCACACAAGTGGCTTAAATGTAAGGAGAGCTCCTGGTTGTAATAAAAGCGAAAGCACGGGCTGTTGGCTCAGCTGGATGATGTTGTTTCTCTTGGAAGCCTGGCAGCTCCTGCAGCCCTTCTGCCTCCTGCCCTCCAGCAGCGGCGGTGGTCCCTCTCCCTCTGCCTGGGCAAGAAGAGCTCTGCAGGGGCTCAGGCGTATCTCTGCCTCATCTCAGCAGCCTTGTCTCGAGTGACACGGTGTGTCATGGGCTGGGTGGGGGTTTTGTGTGCAGTAACGGGGGGAGCGTGCAACCTCCTAGCCAGCAGGATGACCCCTTGAACTGGTTGGGGTGTTCCAGCCTGTACGGCTGACTTCTCTTATCGAAATCAAGTCAATACCTTGACTTGCGTCACGTCCCACCAAAGAGGAGGGAGAGGTGACTCAGGTTCGTGGATCCTCTCGGGGCAGATTAAGGTAAAACAATTAGTCGAGGTCCACGCAAAGCATCAATTTTCATGAGAAAAGAATGACCGTCCCATGTAGTTTGGCATCGCGTACCGTACAGCCTTACGGAAATTTAAAGTAAGCCTTGCGGTTATCACCACATGTGTCGGGTTTGAGCCTTGCGCTATTTGCAAGAGGAAATACGAGTAAAAAGAAAGAGAGAAAAGAAGAGAGAGAGAAGGACAGAGAGAGAGAAAGAGATCACCGGTCCGGGTTCCAGCACTGGTCCAGCCAACCGGTGGTCTCTGGTCTGTAGGAGCGCTTGTCCTGAATTTCCCACCTGATGCTATCTTCCGTCCCCTTTTATTCTCATCCCTCAATGTGGA
>VZSC01019423.1:8300-29329 GCA_013398225.1 Steatornis caripensis
GCCCCGCCGAGCCAGCGGCGCCCGGCCAGGGATGCTGAGACCCAGCACGCTCGTGTCACACCTGCGTGCCTGAGGGTCGCCGATGGGAGCTGCTGGAGGGGTGCGGGGGGGAGGGCCCCCTCCCCGTGCCGCAAGGACCCTCGCTGGGCACGTGGCCCCTGCGCAGTGCACGGCCCCAGAAGGTGCCAGTACCAGCCCCTCCCTTGGGGCAGTTTTACCCCTAGGAGCTGGGGGCTCCCGCTGTCCCTAAAACCTGCAGAGTCTCCAAAGCGGCCTGGGAGGTGTCCCCGTCCCTGCCCAGGCAGGGGCCATGCCTGACGTGGGGACGGCACAGGCTGAAAAAGAGGAAGGGATGTGTGGGGCCGGGGCCGGATCCGGCTGTTGTTTGGCCGTGCCAGGGTCCCCTGGGATGGGGAGATCCAGCGCGGTGGGTGCCGCTGGGGACAAGGCAGTGTCACCCACACGGTCACTGTGTGCCCCCCAGGACAAACCCAGACCCGTGGGGGCCGCAGGGCGAGCGGGCAGACGGGGGCGCTGAGCCGGGTCCTGGCCTGTGGCTGTGGGGCTGATGCTGCTTGGAAACCCCCGTGCTGGGGGCGGTGAATCTGCCGGGAGCCCAGGAGCCTCGGGCAACGCCAGCAGCCAGGGGCTGCCTGCGGCGTGGCAGGGACGGTGGGGACGGTGGACCTGGCCGGCCGAGTGCCCAAACCCTGCCGGCTGTTGTTTTCTCGCCAGAGCAGTCGCTGCCTTCACCCTGGGGGGTCCCGAGTCCGTCCACACCAGCCCCTCCTCGAGACCCCCAAAGGGCTGGAGATGCCGGGAAGGGCTGCGCCTCGTCCCCGCGCCACGGCTGGGCAGGATCGCCCTCAGGCTCTGCCAGGATACCTAACTGGGGAAACCGTGGCACGGCACGGGGTCTGGCACCAGCCCCTCAGAGAACGGCTCGTCCCTCCAGGCTGGTGGCACGGGGGGGCCCGGGGTGCTGCCCGCTCCGTGCCCATGCTGGGGTCCCGGCCATGCCTGCCAGGCCTCACGCTCATCCCTGCTCCCCAGGATCTCTCCCGCAAGGACTGCCTGGAGGCACCCGGCTCCAGCCCGGGGGAGCTGCCCCCCGCCAGCTCCAAGCTCAGCACCAGCCCCAGCGCCGTGGGCACTCTCAAGCGCCCCACCAGCCTCAGCCGCCATGCCAGTGCCGCCGGCTTCCCCCTCACTGCGGCGGGCCCCAGGGCCGCACCCAAGGGCCACAAGACCCCCATGTCCTACAGCCCCATGGACGGCGGGGAGGGCCCCTTCATCGACACCGAGGACATCTCCCAGCTGCTGACGGACGTGGCTCGCTTCGCCGACGCCCTGGAGAACCTGCGGGACGTGGTGCTGCGTGACGGTGAGTGCCGGGATGCCCCCGTCTCCCGCCAGCCCCAGCGCTGCCCACGCCGAACCACCCGCTGCAGTGCTGCAGGGTGCTGGGATGAGCGCGGGGACAGATGGCACCCATGGGTGGGGGTCTCTGCCTGGGCCGGGAGGGGACCGGGAGCCCCAGGGGGCCGTGCAGAGCCGTGGGCAGAAGGTGGCGGGTGGCTGCCGGGAGCTCGGAGCCAGGATAACGCGGCTTCCTGCCTGCGAGCTATTTTCATCCGCCCGCTTTCCTGTTTACAGCGTGGCGGTGCCAGCTGCCTGCCAGGGCCCCCGGAGCCCCGTGAGGCACCGGGCATGGGCCCCAGACCCCCGATGCGCCGGACCAGCCTTACCGGGGTGACCGGTGGGCTGGGGCGATGCCCTGGCGCGGGCGCAGGCTGGGTGGGCTGCGGGGCCACGTGCGGGCGTCCCTGCCCGAGGAGGCAAAGGGAACGGCGGTGATCTCGTGGTCCCCGCAGCGAGGTGGGGCTGTGGGTGGGGGGTCACATGAGGCTGTGTTTTCGGCGCTGGCTTTGCAAACATGTTGACGCATCCCCACTCGCCGTGGAAAACGGCAGCGCCCAGCCCGGGGCAGTGGTGCCAACGGCCCCAGCGGCTGGATCCATGGCCAGGCCAGTGGGAACGCAGCTGGGGTCTGCGCTGCGGGGGGCCGCGTTGCGGGGGGCCGTGGCACAGCAGCCGGTGGGGCGATGGCTCCAGGTCCCTGCGAAGGTTTGGGCATTGCAGGGCAGGGAGGAAACAGCCCCGAGGCCGGGGTGACCGTCCCGGTGCCATCCCTGCGCAGGGTCCGCGGTTACTGCCGGAGACGGTTTGGGACAGCCGGGACGGTGTCGTCTCCAAGACAGCAGAGACGGGGAGAGGGGTCCAGCTGTGACTTTTGAGTCCGGCTCTCCTCTGCACCCATCCTGCCCCGTTCCCAGCCCTGCTGGGCTCCCCACTTCCCACTCCGGAAGGGGCCTGGAAATGGGAGAGGAAACGGAGGAAACCCCTTCCCGACCCCGAGCTGGGGGCTGGGATGAGAAGGGGGTTTGCCTGGCCGGGCGGTGGGTGCCCGGCTTCCATCCCCACACTTCCCCACCGCCCAGCAAGGCTGCCAGCACCCAGCCCTGAGCCCCAGCCCTGGCACCATGCTGGTGGGGAGCCGGGCCGGACCCCCAGGCTGGCGGCCGTGGAGGGGACGGTTCCCGGGGAAGGACCCCGTGGGGTGCGGTGAGCCCGGCAGGACGGGGCGCAGCGGCAGGACAGACCTGCCACATCCCTCCCGGTGCCTGGGAGCACCCGTCCGCTGGGGAGGAAGGGAAGGAAACGAGGAGGAAATTCCCAAACCGCTTTCAAGGGAAAAATTTACTGCTGAGGAAAAAATGCCTCAAAGGTCAGGCTGCCCCGGGCCTGCGGCTGCGCTGGGCAGGGGACGCGCCGGCTGGCTTAGCCGTGGCGGGCATGGGAGGGGAGGGCTGGGGAGGTGCTGGCCAAGGGGACGTGGCCGTGCCAGTGCCGGGGGGCCCCGAAGCCAAGGGGATGGGGTGCACTGCCTGGGAGCCCGGTGGGACCCTGCCCGGGACGTGGCTGGCAGGGGGCGGACAGGACGGCGGAGGGCAGGGACGCGGGACAGGGACGCGGGGCAGCGTTTCAGCCCCCGCTCTCTTGCAGACCCCAAGGAGCCGCAGCGGCCGCTGGCCCACGAGTGCCTGGGCGAAACCCTGCGCATCCTGCGCCAGGTCATCAACAAGTACCCGCTGCTCAACACCCTGGAGACCCTGACGGCTGCCGGGACCCTCATCTCCAAAGTCAAGGGTGAGGCCACGGGGCTGGCAGCTCTGTCCCGCTCCCCCGCCGCCCCCCGCCGGGATGTGCGGGGCCCGGGGAGCCCATGGAGGGGCTGCCGGGAGCGGGGCTGCCCCACGGACGGGCAGGGAGGGCGAAGGCACCAGCAGCTGCTTGCCGTGTTCTAGTTTTAAGGACGATGTAGCGTCAGAAATGACAGAGCCCAGGTCCCTGCCGGGGGTTTCCGAGCACGGCTGCGTGAAAAACACTTAAATAATCAGATCGCGCTCCTGGCAGCACCTCGTGTTTCAAAGAGCGAGGTCTGTAGAGCCCAGATCCCGGCCCGGGCACCACCTCCTGCCCGCAGTTACAGCAGCGGGGAGGGGGACGGCTGCGCTAACCGCAGGCAGAGAACAACATTTTGCGTCACCGCACCGCTTCCTGGACACCGAATGGCAACCGCGAGGGGACAGGAAGCCCCGTGGCGGGTGGCAGGGAGGTCTGCCGTGGGGCTGGCCCCATGCAGGGCCGGGACGGAGCGAGTTCAGGCTGCCCACGTGCCCGGGCAGATCCCAGCCCCTCACCGCAGTGGTGGGGGCTCAGCTCTCTGACCCCGGCACCCACTGGTGCACGGGCAGAGGTGTCGGCCCGCAAGGCACTGGGGTCTGCCCAGAAGCCCTGGCTGCCGGCGAGCATCCCTGGGCCTGGGCGCCTGCCAAGCGCCGTCTGCGCCGGTTCCCGCTGGCGGTTCCTCTTTCGGCCACGGGCGAGAGCCCTCATGGAGGAAGCCCCCGCGCCTCGGAGCGGGGGGCTCTGGAGGTGCCATAAGATGGTGGAGGTGGCAGAGCAGCTCCACCATTGGCAGCGCTTTTCCGGCAGCCCTGGGTAACGGGAGTGAACAGAAACGTGGGCCAAGAGACGCTGGCAGGGAAGTGACCCAGTGGGGCAGACACTGTGCCGCACCGGAGAAAGTCCGTCATGCGTAGGGATGGCCCCGTCGCCCCCCTGCTCCCTCGAGCCCGCCGCGGCCCCGGCCCCACAGCACGGCTGAGACCGGCAGGAGCCGGCAGGTCCTTCTGCCCGAGACCGGGACAGGCGCTCGTGGGGACCGGCCTTCCGCATTTCCTCACTTCCAGGTTTCCATTACGAATCCAACAATGAGACGGACAAGCGGGAGTTCGAGAAGGCCGTGGAGACCATCGCGGTGTCCTTCAGCAGCACGTAAGGGACTGTAGGGCAGCCCTTCCCTGGAGAAGGTCCCCGACGGGCCCCATCGCCCCGGCAGCCAGGGCACCGGCGGGGCAGCAGGTTTGGGGTGGTCTGTGGACGGGGTAGGGAGGGACCCCAGAGCCTGCTGGCCTCCATCTCCCGGCCCGCCTGCAGTGCTGGGCCAAGCTCTGCTCCTCCACCTGCGCTACCCAGACCCCATCACGTGGAGCTGAGCCGATCCCCGCTGAAACCAGTATCGCAGCTCTGACGGCCCTGGCCCTCGCCGGTCCCTGGGGCGCAGGCCGGGTGGTGCGGGGGGCCAGCCCTGCTTGCACTGCCCGTCCTCCCTTTGCTGAGCGTGGCCGCGTTCCTTTCGTCACAGCGTGTCCGAGTTCCTCATGGGGGAGGTGGACAGCAGCACCATCCTCTCCATCCCACCCAGCGACCAGAACCAGGTGAGTGATGCCTGCTCCCACCGCACGGGTCTCAGGATGTGCCGGGCGCTCAGACCTGGCTCGGGAAGGGGCTGAGCCCCCAGCCCAGACACAGGATTCCCAGCGCACCCCCAAGCCTGGCGGAGCTGCCTGTAGGCGTTCCCTGCTTGCTCCTGTCCTCTCCGCCATCCCGAGGAGGGAAGAGCCGCTTGGCAGCTCGCTCCGATGGGCGAGGTGGCTCGGGAAGGGACGGAGAGGCAGAACGCAGGGTGCTGGTTGCTCTCCTTGGCTCTGCCCTGGCCTTCTGTGCACACAGCAAGGTATTTCTCCAGGGATGTTCCCGGTCGCTCATGGCCATCCCGCAGGGCCACGGGCCGGGCGCAGCCGACTGCCAGCAGCAGCAGAAAGGCCCCGGCAGCTCCGCGTTTCTGCCTCCCCTCCGTCCGCCAGCCCCTCCAGCCGCTGCCCTTGCTCTCCTCTGATCGGTCCCTTCTCTTTCCCAATTCCCAAAGACTATGGAGAGCCTCTACGGGGGGATCCCCGGGCCTGGAGGAGACGGCACGCCCTCGAGCGTGGAAAGCTATGACATGGGTAAGCAGGCAGGCTCTGGGTGCAGGGCTTGGGGGGCGGGGACCCCGGCCGAGCAGACCGGCCGGCAAGAACCGGCATGTTCCCCATCACCACCGCGGTTCTGAGCTGGCCATGGCTCCTCGGCTGAGGAAAGGCAGCAGAGCTGCTGCTGGTACGGGGGCCGGCTGGACACCAGCGCAGCACGACGCCGGCACACATACGGGGACGCTTGCACCAGAAGCTCTTGGAGCTTGCAGGGGTGAGCCGGGCTGTCCTGGGGTTTTCCTGGCTGTTCCAGTGCTCCGGGGAACTCGAAGGTGCTTGGAGGGAGCGGCTCCACGAGCAGTGGCGGCGGCACATTCAGCGTGTCTCTCCTCTTCCTCCCCCTGCCTGCGCCCCCCCGTCCCGTCACAGGCCGTCCTCCTGCCGAGGAAGTGGACGTGATGCTGCAGCGCTGCGAGGGGGGGGTGGACGCTGCCCTCCAGTACGCCAAAAACATCTCCAAGTACATGAAGGACCTCATTGGATACCTGGAGAAGAGGACCACGCTGGGTGAGACGGGGCGGACGGCGGGTGGGCCCTCTCCGGAGCGGGGCTGAGCCCCTCACGGCAGCATCAGAACAGGTCGAGGTCCTCTGCGATCAGTGAGGCGGAGGGAGTCAGACGCTGCAAGGGCAGCGGCGACCTTCATTCGTGAAGTTCCTGCTTTGTTTTTCCGAAAGAACCCCGTCAGCAGGGAAGTCCAGGTGTCTCACGTGTCTTTTCGCTTCCGACCTTTTTTCTTCCAGAGATGGAGTTTGCCAAAGGGCTTCAGAAGATGGCAAGCAGCTGCAAGCAGACCATCAGCCAGGAGGTACGTCCGCACGTCCCTAAAGCCACGCGGCGTCCGGGCTGCAGCAGCAGCAGCCCCGGAGAGCTCGTTTTGCGTGACCCAGCTTCAGAGCCCGCGAGAACACACGTGTGGGTCTCCAAAGCTCTTTGCTTGGCCTGACGTGCCCCAGCCCCTGCTCTCCAGCCCAGGCACTGCGCAGGCGACGCCGCAGGGCCCTTCCAGCCCCCTCCGACCTCCGTCCCGGCAGGCTCTTGGCAGCCTGTGACCGCACTCGGTCCAGGACACAACTCTGACCCGTAGCAGGCAGCCAAGCTGAGCGCGGCACGGGAGGACGTGCCTCCTTGGGCGCACGCCGCGGCGCTGGGGCTCAGGGTGGTTTCCTCCTTTCTCAGACCAACATGCCGTTCCTGTCCATCTACCTGCTGGCCCTGGAGCAGGATATGGAGCACGGGACGTCGGTTCTGCAGGCCGCCAGCACCCTGCAGCACCAAACCTTCCTCCAGGTGAGAGCACGAGAGGCTGTCTCAGGGGGTCTGGGGCAGCGGCGCAGGAGGCTGCTGGCCGCCATCATCCTGCCACGGGCAGCTCTCCCCGGAACTGGACCCCAGTTGCCGCCCAGCTCAGCCCCCGCTCGGGTCAGCATTCCCTGGCTTTGCCGCCTCGGCGGATCAACGAGCCCAAGCTCTCAGCCAGCTGCGGGGTCCTTCGAGGGGTTGGATACACGGTTTCCCTAGGAGAAACCCCCCCAAGTCTGGCAAATCGAGCAGCTCCTCCTTGCCGACCCCCGCCCCAGCCGCGGGCTCTCTGCATTCCCGCGTGCCCCCGCCAGCCCAGACCAAGCTGCCCCCAGCTCCTGGGGAGAGCCGCTCTCCAGAGCTGTTTGCCGGGGAGGCAACCGACGTCCTGCCGTCGCGGAGGGCAGCTCTCAGCATCTGGCGCTTCCCAGGCCGCAGACTTTGTCTGTGACACAAACCCTCCCGTTACCCGAGCCCACGCGTGCTGGGGAAGGGTGACGATTGCCACAGGGAACTTCTCCTTGCAAAGCCTTTTGCAAAGGGAAGGGCAGCAAGCGCTCAGCTCAGAGCACCGCGGGGGCTGTTTCTCCCTCCTCGTTCAGCCGCTGACGGTGAGGCGCCTTGAACATGAAAAACGGAGGAAGGACATCAAGGAGCAGTGGCACCGGGCGCAGAGGAAACTGGTGAGTGACGGCCACGTGGCACGGCTGGGTTCGTGCTCCCCGAGACCAGCCTGGTGCCGCATGCCCCTCTGAGGGTGCTGGGCTCCCTGAGTTCTAGGGGCTTTGTCCGAGGGTGCCTCTGCTGTGCTGGGGACGCTGGAGGAACTCGGGGTGCAGGGGCTGGGGAGGGGGCCCTGGGGAGCTCGCAGGGGACAACGATGCCCTTGCCGAGTTCAGTCCTCACCCTGGGTCGCTCTTTCCGCTGGCAGCAAGAGGCAGAGGTGAACCTGCGCAAGGCCAAGCAGATATACATGCAGCGCAGCGAGGAGCATGACAAGGCCAAGTACATGGCGGTGAAAGCGGAAGAAGAGCAGCAGAACACCGCGAGCAGCATCACCACCAAAACCCTGGACAAGAAGAGGCGGCTGGAGGAGGAAGCCAAGAACAAGGTAGGAACGTGAGAGCGCTGGACGCGCGCCGAGCATCTGCCTGGCAAGAACCTTCGTGCTCCTGGCTGTCCAGCACCGGAGCAGCCCTGAGCTAAGTGGATGGAGCTGAGCCCCCTGCGGATCCTCGGACACGGCGCAGGAATGCCGAGAGGACTGGGCTGCACGTGCGGACGGCTGTCCTTGGCCTCCTCCCCTGCGAACCGTTTTCGTCTCTCACTCTCCCACCTCCCAGGCAGAAGAGGCGATGGCCACGTACCGCACCTGCATCGCGGATGCAAATACCCAGAAGCAGGAGCTGGAGGACACCAAGGTGAACTCCCTGCGGCAGATCCACGAAGTGATCAAACAGAGCGACCAGGTCATCAAGACGGTGAGTGGGGCTCGCTGGCTGGGATGGCGCCGGCGCAGGGGCCCGTACGCTGCGCAGAGAGGGCAGAGCTGCCTCCTCAGCAGACGTGGCCGGGCTGCCCTGGTTCGGGTGAGGGCTTGAGCCCAGGCTCAAGGCTGCAGCCCAAGCGCCGCTCCGTGCTCCTGATTTCTCATCTAACCTGGGGCTCCTTGTCTGTCTCTCCTGTGTACATGAGCTCACAAAGCTCACGTCTGATTTTCTCGATGTTGTTTTTAGGCCACGATCTCCTTCTACCAGATCATGCACATGCAGACAGCTCCGCTGCCCGTCAACTTCCAGACGCTGTGCGAGAGCAGCAAGCTCTACGACCCCGGGCAGCAGTACGCCTCCCACGTCAAGCAGCTGCAGCGAGGAGACGAACCTGACATCCAGTATGACTTCGAGCCCTACGTGTCACACAACGCCTGGTAGGAAAGCAGAGGGGGAATCATTCCTGTTTTACACTCGTCTCCGTCGCCAGCAGCCTTCCCCTGGGCTGGCGCCCTGCCCTCCTGCGGAAACCCGCGTGCCGTCGGTGGGCCCGAAGGCAGCTCCTGCGGGGAAAGCTGGGGCTGGACCAGCCAGGAATCCCCGCGTCCTCCAACGGATGACAGGGCTACCTGGTGCTGACGAGAGCGCCGTAAATCCCAAGACAGGTGGAGAGCAGCCATGAATAAGGTTTTCAGGTGTTCTTCCTCCTCACCCACTCGGACATTCCCTTCTCTCCTCCTTTCTGCCCGCCAGGTCCCCCTTTGCGCGGACCCGGAAAGGCAGCTTCAACGCCAACGACTTCTCAACGAGTGCCGGTGCTGACGGGGCCGGGCTGCCCAAGGACGGGACCATCCCGGAGGGAGGGCCCGGGGCCAAGGAGCAGCAGAGCGGGGCCGCGGCGGCTGAGTGGAGAGGTGAGCCCATAGCATCGCCGTCCCCACGGCACCGCTCGCGGCAGGCTGCGTCCTCCCCCCGGTCAGGAGCAAAGCAGGGCAGGCTGGAAGCTTTGCAAGCTGAACTTCCCGAAGGACCCAAAAGCCAGATCCGTGGGGTTCATTTGCTTTCGCTAGTGCTACCTAACAGACCGTGCTCCACCTTCCTGTCTCGTCTTTTCCCTTGCTGGATGCATTACTGAAGGCATCACAACCCCACCAGCCCCTTCACCAGCCCGTCAACGGGAAACCGCGGTAGTTTGTGTCTCCCAGAGTCTCGGCCCTACTCTCCTGACTGCAGGAAGCTATCTCAAACAGGCTGTGTTTTCCTCTGCAGGTGGGAGGGGACACCAGGTCCATAAATCCTGGCCAACCTCCATCACCGAAGCCGACAGCAGCCTGGATCNTTGTGTCTCCCAGAATCTCGGCCCTACTCTCCTGACTGCAGGAAGCTATCTCAAACAGGCTGTGTTTTCCTCTGCAGGTGGGAGGGGACACCAGGTCCATAAATCCTGGCCAACCTCCATCACCGAAGCCGACAGCAGCCTGGATCCGAGCGCAGGTAGATACCGAAAACAGCCCAGGGTGGGCAGCCCTTCGCCTTCTGATAAAGCCAGCCTAAAACCAGAGCGTCGGAGTTAGGCGAGACCTATGTTGCTGTGGGAACCGGCCGCGAGCATAAGAGCGCGCTCAGAAGAGAAGCAGCTTTGCCGGTAATCTCACCGGCTCGTGGGTTTTCTTGTGACAGGTGAATTCAGCCACAAACTGCAGCGGTTGTCTTCCAACGGCACCATGTCCTCCAGTGAGGAGCTGGGGGAGAAGGACGAGAACGCCAGCCCCTTTGAGCAGAGTACGTGAAGCGCAGGAGGTGTCGCGCGCTCCTGCTGTGCGCCTGCGCGCCATGGCAAAGCTAGCTGCGGGTTGACTTTTCCCAAATTCCGTAGTTCTGGAGGTAAACTGAGCAACTGCTGGGAGGGCAGCCGGCGGCGGGCCCACGAGGAGCCCAACAGCCATTCCTTTACCAAGGGACGAGCTCTGCTCAGAGCAGTGGGCACAGATGAGCTGGGGCTGTACCCCTCGGAGTGCAGGGTGTCTGTGGTGCTGCGGAAGAACCGGTGCATCCGGCTGGTTGTCTGCTCCGGGACAGCAACCCCTCTGCTCAAGCTTTGCCTAACCTTACCCCCTCGGGAGCCGGGATGCAGCTGCATTTCCCTTTGCTCTGCTCGTAGGCATCAATGGGATCACCCCAGAGATGACGACTCCAACAGGGCCCTTCCGGAACGTTGGCTTATCCAAGGCCGCCCAGACCCACCGGCTGCGGAAGCTCCGTACCCCTTCCAAGTGTCGGGAGTGCAACAGCTACGTTTACTTCCAGGGAGCAGAATGCGAGGAGGTACGGTTCGGAGAAGCGGGAAGAGAGCTCGGTGGGCGGAAGAGACAGAGGATACGTCCTGCGACTGGGGTGGCCTCACCGCTACCCGCGTACGGCCCTGCGATTCCCGCCGTGCCCACACGCACGCCCTGCAGCAGCGCGTTGCGGTGCAGCTTTTCACTCGGGTGCCACAGCGTTGCTGTAGAAACCCGGCCAGGGGCTCGGACACACGCGTGGTCAAAACCGTGGGCACGACCACAGCCAGGAGGGCTGAGCTCCCTGAGTGAGCAGAGGTGCCAGCACGGGCTGCCCTAGCCCAGCCCTGCTCTGTGTTTAGGAGCGCAGCCCTCCTCGGGGAGGGGTCCGCGTGCTTCGCGCTGCTCCTGCAGGCTCTCCGAGCAAGGCATTTGTCCTGCCTGCCCTCCTGCTCAGCGAGCTCCTCGTGCTCTGAGCGGTGATGCCTGGTGTCTCGGTGCAGGCCCTTCCACCGAACCCGTGGTGCTGTCTCCCACCGCCACGCGTTTCCCGGTGTTTTCCAGTGCTACCTGGCCTGCCACAAGAAGTGCCTGGAAACCTTGGCCATCCAGTGCGGGCACAAGAAACTCCAAGGGAAGCTACAGCTGTTTGGGCAAGACTTCACAAAGGCTTCTCAGGGCAGCTCCGATGGCATCCCCTTCATCGTCAAGAAGTGCATTTCTGAGATTGAGAAGCGGGCACTGAAAACCAAGGTGACGCACTCTCTCTTCCCTCTTCTTCAGCCAAGGTGGCTCGGCTGCCTTCTCTTGAAACGGTCTGGGACCAGAAAGTCCCAGGGGATAAACTTGGCCCCGATACCCCAGACTCTGACCTCGGAAACTCAGGTCTCTTGCCTCTTTCCTACAAAGCAGGAGTGACAGTAGGGCCTGAGCTGGAAGGGGATGTCCCAGAATGGCTCCCGAGAGGGCTTTCCAAGCCTGAAAGGAGAGAGCGGGAGCTGGAGGCTCACCGCCCTGTGCAGACTTGAACATCTCTTCTCCCTTCAGCTGCGCTTTTCCCGCTTTTACAGGGCATCTACCGGGTTAACGGCGTCAAGACCCGCGTGGAGAAGCTTTGCCAGGCGTTTGAGAATGGGAAAGAGCTGGTGGAGCTGTCCCAGGCCTCCCCGCACGATATCAGCAATGTCTTGAAGCTCTACCTGAGGCAGGTGAGGCGCTGGTGATGCCTGCGGGGGTTCAGGGGGGAGGTGGCCAGAGGAGCAAATTTCCCAGAACCAAACCGGCTTCACCGAGCCATCTCTGGCCATTGTAATTTGGCACAAACTGAGCTTAAGAACTGCACGGTGGCGTGGGTGGTGAGGGGTCCCTCTGAGCTGCGAGCGGACCGGCCGCGGAGATGTGAACACGCGCATGAGCGGGGACAAGTGCTCTCGCTGCACCTCCTCTGAGCCAACTGCGGGTTCGCTGCTCTCGGCGAGCCCTTGCACAACAACCCGCCGTCACTTCGCACAGCTCCGCCGCCGCTGCAGCCTTCCTACCCGCAGAAAAACAACGTGCAGAAGCACCAAATCCTCCCTCCCTCCCCTTTGCAATTGGGGAACCAGATACGCGAAAAGGGAACCGATCCAGCAAAGGTCACCCCGCACTGCAGAGCTGGGGCTGAGCTCACAGCTCCCTGCCCTGGGACCGCTCTGCCGCAGGCTCAGCCGGGTGCTGTGCCCTGCTCACAGTTCCCCACCCCCAGCAAACGCCGATACACAAACTCACAACCTGGCATCGCCCACGTCCTCCAACGAGCCACAAGCAGAAGCAGAGGACGTGGCTCCTCTTCCGCATGGCAGCCCTGCCACATCGCTCTTCAGCGCTGCCTTTCTCATAGGGCTCGTGCAACGCCGCGGGCGGGCTCCTCCGCTTCAGCTGGGGAATCAGGCTCAGGGCTCAGCTCGAGGAGGGAGGCTCGGCCCTGGCTTCCCTGCACAGAGGGGAGAGAAGGGCTCTGAATTGTCTCCGCGGCTTCTCCAGAGAAAAGCAGAGTGGGAAGAGGAAGAAACACGTCCTGAGCCACGATCTGATGTCTCCCCGCAGAGAAAGGGGTGTATAGTCCCTCCAAAGCGCTGGACCGGAGGGAACCTGCCCTGCTGCGAGGCAGCCTGTCCCCAGAACCCTCTGTGTAAGCCACCCTGCGAACATCGCCAGCCGTGCAGAACCACCGATGAGTGCACGCGCTGCTCTGGCTGCTCCACGCAACCTTCAAAGGAAGCGTTCCCACCGCACCGCAGCCCCACCTTCGCTGCAGGCTGCGCCGATTACACCCTGCCTTCCCCGCCCGGGCCGCCGTGCCCTCTCGCTTACCGCGTCCTGCCTGCCCTGGCCCAGGGCTTTTCTAGAGGAAAAGGAGAATCCCTTAACCCTGACCCAGCAGCGAGCACCCACGGGTCGATCCAACGTTGCTTTTTGCATGAACCTCACAGGCACTAATTGGCTACGACAAACGCGGCTGCGTTTACACGCTTGGAGACGGACAAACAAACGTTGCCTTCCGGGCAGCACGCTTCGCAAGTGTCGGGGAGGTTTCCTTGCTGTAGAGCGGCTTCCCCAGCTCGACAGCACGGCGCGGGTCTCGGTCTCAGGGAGGGGGTGAGCCTCCCCGCCGCCCGGGAACGCTCCCAGCGTCCGTCTCGCCCTGTTCTTGCTTGCAGCTGCCGGAGCCCCTTATGCCCTTCCGCATGTACAACGAGCTGATGGGCCTGGCCAAGGAGAGCTTGCAGGGCGCCGAGGCCAAGGGCAAGAGCGGGAAGGGGGGCCCCGAGCTGGTGGACAAAGGGGCCGACACGGACAAGGTGGTGGTGAACCTGGTGCTGAAGCTGAAGGAGCTGCTGAAGGAGCTTCCCTGGGAGAACATGGCCACGCTCCAGTACCTCCTGGAGCACCTGAGAAGGTGAGAAGGGCGGGTCCAGAGCCCGCGCGGGTGCTGGGGCACCCTCCCTTTCGTCCCTGCGGTGGGAAGGGGAGCGCGGCCTCCCTCCTGGACCCCCGCGGGCGGCAGGGACAGCCCAGCCCCTCCAGGCGCGGGGAGGTGGATCCCTGGCTGCAGCGTCGCTCCTCTGCTCCTCTGCTCCCGTGCTGCCAGCCCAGCAGCTGCTCAGCCTGGACGCGCCAGGCTGCGCAAGCCCTGCCTGCCCCACCACCCCTTCCTCCCTGCTTGCTCTCACGAGCCGCTCCTCCTCCTCCCCAGGATTGTGGAAGTGGAACAGGACAACAAGATGACCTCAAGCAACCTGGGCATCGTCTTTGGGCCAACACTGATGCGCCCACGGCCCACGGACGCCACTATTTCCTTGTCCTCGCTGGTTGATTATCCCCACCAAGCTCGCATCATCGAGGCGCTCATCATCTTCTATTCGACCATCTTCGAGAACAAGGAGACCGCGGTGCTGGCCGGCTCCAGCCGATACACCACAGACAGCAAGGAGGAGGCAGCCGGCTGCTCTGACCTGGTAGGGGTCCCCACGGAAGGGAGCACCCTTAGGGGACGCGGACCCCACCAAGTCCGCCTGCTTGTGCTTGCAGCCTGGAGCAGATGAGCTGGGGCGGACCCTCCTGCAGCCCTAACACCCCCACCCCTCTCCTGAACCACGCCCCAGCCCCGTGCTCTGCCCCGCACGCTGCAGCAGCGATGTTCGCCGTCCCACGACGGCGCAGGTTCGGCCAGCGCTGTTCCCCTTCTCTTGGCAAACTCGCCTTGCTTCGTCACGTCCCCACGTGCATCCCCGCTCCACTTGCGAGTGGTTTTCTGCCCCAAAAGAACGGTCTCAGCGGGCGAGACAGGCGGGGTGGGAGGATGGAGCCCACGCACCTTTACGCAGGGATGAAAGGGGGGCATTTCTGCACTGAACGTTTTCTGGAACCACGTCTCGGTGAACGAGAGTGTTTTCTTCTCCTCCGTGCCCTCACCCCTGCACCTCTTCCTCCCAGGCCCACGCAGGCTCCCAGCCCGCAGCTCCTCCCGGCAGCGTCCCCTACCTAGAGCTGCCTTCGGAGAAGGGGAGTTTGGGTTACGGCACCGACTCATTCGCAGGTAAGTGAAGGGCACCCGGCGGCTCCTCCCCAGCGTGCTCGGCCCTCCACGGGTAGGAGGTACGTCACTAGCGGCCACAACGCAGCCCTTCCGCTGTCCTGAAGGCCACAAGTTTGCAGAACAAAGCTCCTGCCGATGCCGTGGTGCTGGGCAACAGCGTGACACAGGGCCCCCTCTGTCCCACAGAGCCTGGCGACCGCNGTGCTCGGCCCTCCGCGGGTAGGAGGTACGTCACTAGCGGCCACAACGCAGCCCTTCCGCTGTCCTGAAGGCCACAAGTTTGCAGAACAAAGCTCCTGCCGATGCCGTGGTGCTGGGCAACAGCGTGACACAGGGCCCCCTCTGTCCCACAGAGCCTGGCGACCGCTCCGTTGACTCCGACTCCGAGCTGGAGGATGGCGGGGAGCTGCTGGCCACCGCAGACGGGGGCCCACGGACCCAGCTAACCAAGCAGGAGAGCGAGACCAGCACAGATGAAGCTCAGTTCTGCGATGACGGGAGCGAGGGACAGCGGAGCCGGAGCTGCAGCATGGGCCAGTCAGATGCTCCGTGCTGCCGCAGCCCCCCAGGAGAAGAGCAAAGTGATGCAGAAGAATACCCCGAGAACTGCCTCTCCGCTGCCGACACGGACTGCAGCGTGGACCGCTCCAACCCCACATCCACACCTGCCGCTGCCCGGCTTCTGGCAGCCAAGTGCCAAGGCAGCCGCGAGCCAGGTGGCGAGCAGCAGCCCCGGTTTTTCTAAGTCACCGAACAAAAACACCGCGGACGCTGGGACAGGGCAAAAGGGCAAAACCCAGAAAGTACCGAGGCGTAGCGAGGCGACGCGGAAAGCTGTGACGTTGGGGGGTGGTGGGGGCAGCACGGAGCTGTGGGCAGTTCGGGGGGGGTTGGTGTCAGCTGCAGGCAAGTCCTCGCTGGTTCATGGCTGGAGCTTTCATACAAAACCCCCGAGCCCCTAGGCTCCTGATGGGGAAAATCAGGTCAGTCTGCCTCGGCTGCCGGGAGCCCCTGCTCGCGCCAGCACTTCTGAGCAACAGGGGACGCAAGCAGCGCCGTGCCTTCCCTGCCTCTGCTGACAAGGTTTGCATCGCTGCTTGTATTTATGGGCATTTTTCTACCTGGCAGGAGCCACGCAAAGAGCAGCCCGCAGGCTGCGAGCAAGCTCAGGGGACGGCTTTTCCTGGCTGCAGGGGCCTGAGCATCGCCCAATCTCTCAGGGGTTTGGTTTCGAGAGATGTTTGGTCTCCAGAAACCTAAGCTGCAGGTCTGGGACTGCACCTCTGCTCTCCCAGCTGGCCCCGAGACGGAGCTGGGCAGCGAGCAGGTCGCCACCTGGGGAGGTGCCCCCTCCTCAGGGCCACTGGGGCCTCAATCAAGTCCCAGCCCCTGCCAGTGCAAGAGGCTTTTTATTATTTTTTCTTTGGTAAAGATACGACCTTTCAACACGAATCCACTACCTCTGCTGGCAAAGGAACTTAAAGGCTTAAACAAGACCAGCCAAAGTCCTTTTTCTTAAAGCTACAAGACTTTTCTGCACTGAAGCATAGAGCTGCAAGTAGATTTTAAGCTTAGGAAGANTTCAACACAAATCCACTACCTCTGCTGGCAAAGGAACTTAAAGGCTTAAACAAGACCAGCCAAAGTCCTTTTTCTTAAAGCTACAAGACTTTTCTGCACTGAAGCATAGAGCTGCAAGTAGATTTTAAGCTTAGGAAGAGCTGAAAGCTGTTTCCTTCTATTGCCCTGCTTGTACCTGGGCCGCGTTCCTGCCGTCACAGCCGAGCGCGCCACTGGACCCCTGCCCTGGGAGGGCGCGTGACGAGCAAAGACCAAGAGCTCCTGGCCGGGGACGGACACGCGGGCGCCTCACAAGCAGCTCGCGGTTCCTAAGAGATTGCACAAATCCAAAGCTGTTTTGTAATTATCAGCCAGACCCTTCCTCCGCGAGAGGCCGGGCTCTGCGTCACCTCTCGCTCTGCTCACGCTACCAGGCCTCGCTGCCCCGGCCCTGAAGAGCGCCCACCCCGACGGGCAGCGAAGGGGGAGGCAGGGGCAGATCTTGGGCCAAGGACGCCAAGCAAGCGAAGCGGGAGCTGTGTTCCAGCTGTGGCGACACTGAGCGCCATTTGGGGGCTCCACGCACCTCGTTACCGCAGGACGGGGCATCAGTCGGGCGACTGACCCCACGGGGGATCAGTCTGCAGCACAGGGGGGAGCCTGGGCTTTACGGTTCCCAGAGCTCCCCGAGACTGTCGGCAACGCGGCCCAGCACAGCAGGTTAAAGGTACACAAACCCAACGTTAACTCACCGCTGCACGGTTTGTAACTGAGCCAGAGAAGAGCCGGAGACGCCTGTGAGGCGTCCTGCTCTGCAGCTCTTCCATGGGATGGCTGGATTTTCCCAGCTGGTCGCTTCCACAGCAAGAGAAACGAGGCTGCCGGCCCTCTCTCGCCGCCGGCGCTGCTACAGGCGGTACCACGTGTGTTTGTGAGGGTAGATGACGGGTGAATGCGAGTGAGGGAAGGGACAAAAGCTGCGCTTGAGNCGGCTGGATTTTCCCAGCAGGTCGCTTCCACAGCAAGAGAAACAAGGCTGCCGGCCCTCTCTCGCCGCCGGCGCTGCTACAGGCGGTACCACGTGTGTTTGTGAGGGTAGATGACGGGTGAATGCGAGTGAGGGAAGGGACAAAAGCTGCGCTTGAGCTTCACACGCACCCTTCTATTGGTGTATTAATTCAGGGTGGAAAAAGCCAAGCGTGTTTCTTATGACACGCCTGCACTGCTGCACGAAGCTGCGTTACGTGTTTTGCCATGTTCCGATTGACCTGCTTCCAAAAAAAAAGAAATAAAATCAGTGTGTTTGTTCCAACCCGAGTCTCTT
Source organism: Steatornis caripensis (assembly GCA_013398225.1). Classification (NCBI taxonomy): domain Eukaryota; kingdom Metazoa; phylum Chordata; class Aves; order Caprimulgiformes; family Steatornithidae; genus Steatornis; species Steatornis caripensis. The sequence continues at coordinate 25,772 of VZSC01019423.1, forward strand.
GTGGAGATCAGAGCCTTCAGGCCCACGGCTGCAGGCCAGGCACCGTCAGGAAGGGCTCCGAGTAGTTCTAGCCAGTAAAGTGAGGTTTAAAAACCCTCAAAAGATCTGGAACAGATTAAAATGAAAGCGACCAGGGGGCGATAAGCACCTCCCAGTCGCAACGTCCAAACACCAAGGTCTCAAAACAAGGGCCGGAGGGTAGGACAGGTAAGGGAAGCAACGGGGCAAGTCGGAACTGCGGCTGCAAAACCGCACACGGCAGCTGGGTCGGGGTTCTGCAGGGTGAGCTCTGGGCGCGCTGCGACGCAGGGGCCACCAGAGCCCCCACAGCAAGGTCCTCGCACCGGAACGAAAAACATGGGAGCTCGCAAGTCCTGAAGGCTTTGCTACAGGGAGATGCAGAGAAATAGAACATCAGTGAGGAACAGTGAGAGTACAAAGCTTTATTAAAAATAAGATCTATAAAATAAAATAGGAAAGCGAAGGCCTTTTCCCACTCGCTTCCTCCCTGCACACTTCTGTCACTTCAGGTTCCTTGTACGGCCGCGTCCCCGACGAAGGGCAAGGAGTCACAGCACAGCCCATGCTGGAAAACAAGGAACTAGGCCAAGGAACACGACTGCTTCGAGGCAACACACAAAGAGAATTTCGTTGGCCATCTATGAGAGGGCAGACACGTCGGAGCGCCTGTGAACTGCCGGCGGATGGGACGATCGGGGGGCGCCACACACCTGGAAAAAAGAGAACTCGGGGTGCGAACCACCTCGCGCCTGCCGCGGCAGACCGCTCTCAAGGCCGAGCCCCGAATGCCGACGGGCACGTCCTGAACAGATACCGAGGCACGAGACTGAGGAAGTCTTGCTCGGGTCTGTCCCCTCGCTAACAAGCGCAAACCGTTTGAAGGTCTGACAAAATCTTTTCCTGGAGGCGGCTCACTTCAAGCCAATGCTGGGAAGCCCCAGCGTAAGCCTACGGCACCGCCCAAAGCCCGGCGCCAGCTGGAGGGCTTCGCACTCCACTTACCCGATAGCTTCCGATTACTGCACCAGTCTGTAGGTGATGTAGCGGCCCGCAGTTTCACTTGGTCTTATGATCTTCACTACCTGGAAGGCCGACAGAAAGAACACATGAGGGAGAGAAGCCGGCGGCCGGTTTTCCCTGCAGGGCTCCCTGCCCAACGCGGGCGTGCGCTCAGGCACAGGCAGCACGGCCGCACAGCCACAGCACTCGGCAGCCGCAGAGACGGCCAGCGCTGAGCCCCCTGCTTTGGCGGCGGGGCAGCGTGGAAGTGCCACCCCGCAGCGCGAGGGTGATGGCCAGGCCTGGGCTAGCATCACATCTGCGGGCTGTCACCCAGGACCGTGTCTCCACGCCAGGAGCCCGCTCACTTACGCCCACCCGTACCTCAGCTTTCACGTTTGGACGAGGCACCTTTCCTGGCTCTGAGAGATGAAACACTGTAGGGGATCTCCCCTCCTTGCCCTGCCCACAGGGAACTGTGGCCTAAGCCTGTTTCTCTCTTACCTGACCACGCTTTATTCCAAAGTACCGGGCCACAGGATCTCCAGCCTGTATCCTCGGGAGCTGGTTCTCTCTCAGCTTACTGCACAGGGAGTCAAGGAGAAGCCCGGGCGCCCCTTTGTCAGCACAGCTCACGGAACAAAGCCGTACGCCATCGCACGCGGGTGTATTCCCTTTCAGCCCAAAGCATCACACCCAGGCAGGCAGGGAAGAACAAAGGATACTATCTGGCCAGCAGCTCGGTTACTTCCTCCTTTGTCATGACAACGTGCTCTGGGACCAACTGTAAACAGCGGGAGAGAGACTGTGAGGCTGGAAAGCCAGAGAAACCCACCAGCTCCTCACAGCGGCGGGAGGAGCGGCATGTTTGTAAGGAAGAAAACTACGACTGCGTCACTCGGCCTGGCTTTCCAAGCGAGAGCAGGTCTGTGCGAGCAGCCCCTGCTCCACTGCCCAGCGCCGCTCACCTCGTGCTCTGTGATGTTGATGAGGAGCTCCTGCTGCAGGAACTGCTCCAGGATGTATTTGGGAGCCATATCCACCAGGGACTGGAAAGGGAAAGGTCTGTCAGGCGGCAGCGCTGCTCTGGGACGGCCCCAGCTGCGCTCGCATCCGCTCCTCAACGAATGCCAGATGCCGCAAGCGTCGAATCGCTACACTCCTGCTCGCAGATTGAGCTACGCAGGCAGAGAGCGCACAGATCTTTGACCACGGGCAAAGGTCCCCTTTTCTCTCACCAGCCTCCTAAGGGGCCCTCAGCGGTTCCGGGACCAGAACCAGGTGTTCTGGTCAAACACACTGTGACGTTAAGCAAAAGCCTTCGTTAAGGCACAACAGGCTTTAGCGAGAGATTTTACTCGGAAGGAAATTCTGGGTTTTCATCTAGCTAGAGTGGCACCGAAAACCAGCCAGGGAGAGATCCACGGGCCGCAGTAACACCCCGACTCGCGGGCAGTGTTCTCTTAGGGCGCTCTGTACCTGCTTTGCTGACGGGGTCATGCCTTGCTGCACCACGATCAGTGCCCGGGTGATGTTCTCCTCCTGCATCCGCTGGCAGTACATCTTGATCGTCTTTATCCCCACCTTGGGCTCCTCTGGGAAAGTGCAGCGCCAGGGTCACCAAGAGCCCTCCCCGGCTCTACCAACCCCTCCAGAACGCAGCGCCAGCCCTTCTCACGGCCCAGGGCACCGTGGCTGCCCACGGCCGCGGCCGGCTCGGCTCACCCGGGAAGAAGACGAACATCTGGTCGGTGGGATCGTCGTTGTGAGCCACCAGCACCGTCAGGTCCGTGCGCCGGGGCCGGCCCTCGCTGGGCTTCTCACCGAACTGCGCCTTGAACTCCTCCAGCGTCTGGTCCAGCTCGTCCTGGGTCACCAGGTAACCCCGGTCGTGGCAGAGCTGCCGAGGGCGTCCTCGCGTCAGGCGAACACCCCGGGGCCGGGCCGGGCCGCCACGCAGCCCCTCCTGCCTCTCAGCCCCCGGCCAGGCCCCACCAGGCCCCGCAGCCCCCGGCCAGGCCCCGCCAGGCCTCGCAGCCCCCGGCCAGGCCCCGCCAGGCCTCGCAGCCCCCGGCCAGGCCCCGCCAGGCCCCGGCCAGGTCCCGCAGCCCCCGGCCAGGCCCCTCCAGGCCCCCTCCAGGCCCCGCAGCCCCCGGCCAGGCCCCGCAGCCCCCCCAGCCGCCGCAGCCCCCGCCGCCCCGCACCTGCATGATGGTCTTGCGGATCTTCCACAGCCGGTACGTCTCCTCCTCGTCGTCCATGGCGCCCGCCGCCCGAGGACCCCGCGCGCCGCCCGCGCTAATGCCTGCCCGCGCGGCGACAGGCGGTGCAACGGCGGCCGCGGGGGCCTCGGCCCCGGGGGCTCATGGGAGTTGTAGTCCGCCGCCTCCCGCCGCTCCCTCGCGGGGTGCCGGGGGTCCCGCTCCCGCGGCCGGGGCCGTTCCCCGTCTGTCTGCGGCGCCGGCCGGGAGGGAGGGAACCCGTCGCCCCGGGGGATCCGGCCTGCAGCGCCCCGCGGCCGGACCCCGCCCCCCCCCC
>VZSC01019423.1:29718-56273 GCA_013398225.1 Steatornis caripensis
GGGGGGGGGGGGGGGGGGGGGGGGGGGGGGGGGGGGGGGGGGGGGGGGGGGGGGGGGGGGGGGGGGGGGGGGGGGGGGGGGGGGGGGGGGGGGGGGTGCCTCGCCCGGGGCCCGGCTGCCCACTCCCCGCCCTTGGCAGGGGCTGCGTGTGCATCGTCACCAACGTGGCTTCGAAATGAGGCAAAACGGCCGTAAACTACACTCAGCTCGTCGACTTGCACGCCAGATACGCTGAGAGGGGTTTACGCATCCTGGCCTTTCCCTGCAACCAGTTTGGCAAACAGGTACGCGGGGCGGTGGGGCGAGGGCAGCCCCGCACCGAGCTCTGCCCCGCACCGAGCGCTGCCCCGCACCGAGCTCTGCCCCGCACCGAGGGCAGCCCCGCACCAAGCGCCCCTCCTGCTGCCGCCCTCAGGAGCCCGGGGACAACGCTCAGATTAAGGCGTTTGCCGAGAGGTACGGCGTGAAGTTCGACATGTACAGTAAGATCGACGTCAACGGCGACAACGCCCACCCGCTGTGGAAGTGGATGAAGGAGCAGCCCAAAGGAAGAGGCAGCCTGGGCAAGTGAGTGGGGCGGGGGGGCGCTGCGGGAGCCCCCCGGCACGCAGGGTGGGGGCGGCCTGGCTGGGGCAAGAGGAGGGGTTGTTTCTGCCAGGGTCTCACTCCTGTTTTTTCTCTCCTAGCGCAATAAAATGGAACTTCACTAAGGTATGATGCAGCCTGGGCCGCACCCTCGCTCCCGCGGGGCGGTGGGGAGTCCCTGGGGCGTTGCAGGGAGGAGGGATCCTCGCGCACAGGCTCCGCTCTGCGCCGTTGCCCTGGATGTTGGGGTAGGAGCGGCCCAAGGGGCTCCCGCGCTGTCCTGGACCCTGAGGACCCCCAGGAGCCCCTAGCGTGGTTATCTCCAGCCCTGTCCCAGCAAGGCTGCAACCAGCAGCGGGGGGGGAGCAGGGCTGCAGCAGCCCAGCCCCACCATGAGCAGTGCCCTGGGCTGCAGCGCCCGTGTTACAGCTGTACTCGCTCGCTTCCACAGTTCCTCATAAACCGGGAGGGCCAAGTGGTGAAGAGGTACAGTCCAATGGAGGATCCCTACGTAAGTCTGCTGCCAGCGCGGCTGGCATTAGAGCTCTGCCTGACCCACAGGAGAAGGGGAAGTGTGGCAGCGCCAGCAGCGCTCTGCAGCTCAAGGCTTTGAGCAGCCTGGTCCAGGGAAGGTGTCCCTGTCAACAGCACGGGTGTTGGAACGAGGTGATCTTTAAGATCCCTTCCAACCCGTTCTGTGATCTGCACAGAAACACGGCAGTGCTGGGACTGAGCCCTGCTCCGGGGCGGGCTCCGCTGCAGTGTCTCGGCTCTCTTCCTCCTGCGGCTGGGGGAGAGAAGGCACCTCTGTGCCCTGGGTGGGGCTGTGGCACCAGGGACAGCGGGTGCCCAGCCCAGCCTGGGCAGGTGGTACCGGGCCGTCCCTCTGCAGTGGGAGGGAGGAGGCTTTGGGCAAGGTTTTGGGGCAATGATGTTCTCGTAGCACAATGCTCCCTTCTTCTCGCAGGTGATAGAGAAGGACCTGCCTGCCTACCTGTAGCCCAGCTCATCTCACCCCTGCGCTGTCCCTTCGCCCGGCCCCGGCCCTGTGGAGCCTTCTCGTCCAGCCCCCATGACGGTCTGTCTTCAAGCCAGCTTGCTGGTGAGGCAGACCTGAAGCTTTGGCGTGCACCTCTGGAAGGTGGCTTCACAGGGCCGGCGGCTGCTGCCAGGCAGCGTTTTTCCATGGGCATAAAGCAGGATCTGGTGTCCCCTTGCAATAAACTTATTAGAAATGACCGGTTGTGTCAGGGTGGGTGGTGGAGAGTGGGGCGAGGGGCTGGATCTGCTGCGCCGTTCCCGGTGAGAACCCAGAGCATCGCAGAGGAGCCAAGACCTTACGCAACTGCTGAGCCTGCAGGGATAATCCTGGTAGTGCTGAGGTGAGGGGATTGCTCACAAATCCTGGGTCAGCAGCTGCTCCCAAGGGGCTCACGCAGGAAAGGCCAGAGCAGGGGGAAGGTGTGTGTCCCCACGGGCTGGGGCCTGATGCTCCTGGGACCGTTCGTCGCCTTAAACCAGCATTGCCCTGATGAGGCAACGGAGTTGTTTTTCTCCAGACACAGCTTCAGGCTGACGGGGCCAGGCAAAGCCTGGGCACGCAGCAGCACACCCCTTGCCCCTGTGCCCCTCCTGGCACCAAAGGAGCCAGTTCCAGCAGTGGCGCAAGCCACAGCAAAACAGCCGCATGGTGCTGGGACATGGCGAAATACCTCACGTGGCTGGAGCTGCGTCTGAGCGCAGCGTGCAGGAGCGCAGCTGCACCCGCGTTCCTTGGGAAATCTCAGTTGCGGCTTGTTGGCACTTGGAAAGGCGCAGCCGTGTCCGGCCAAGGCCCTGGAGGGCCGGCTTGTGTTTTATGGCACTTTGCTGTGCAGGAGCGCTGCCTTCCCTCTTCTCCCCAGGGTCGGGTGGAGGCACTGGGTCTCCCGTTAACATCCACAGGCCCCAGGGCCCCGTGGGGAGTCCTGTCCTCAACGCGAGGCCAAGGGTGGAGTGGGCAAGAGCCCAGGGTCCTTGCTGGGGTCCCCACCATGTGCCTGCAGCCCGGCACGCCAAGGATGCTGCTCCAGCCTGCCTGACCGCTCAGCCCCCTGGGGCAGGGGGCTGGGTGCAGGAGCTGCCCCACGGCCCCACTGGGTCTCCCCGTGAACTCTCAGTGCAAGGCCCAGCCGCGGTTGCACGAGGTGAGGTGCAAACCTCCCCCCTGGCCAGCGCCCGTGGCTCTCCCGCCTCCTCTGGGGACAGAACCGGGCCCACAGTGCCTGGGCGAGATGTCCCTGGGCAAGACGTTCTGGCACCGCAGCAGCCACAGCTCGTGCTGGAGGAAGGCCCCTGAACAGTGGCCCCTTTATCAGCGTTCTCAGCAAAGCCAGGACAGAGCAGCCTCGCCAAAGGCCAGGGCCCGGGCTGGCTCCAGGCAGGATCCTCCTCCGCACGGCCCGGAGCTGGGGACAGAGGAGGGAGGCTCCAGCTGCCAGCGGGACCCTTGTCTGCAGATCCCCTACCCTGAGCCGAGTCCCAGCCGGGATCCTGGGCCGGGTCTACACCTCGGGAGAGACGGACAGACAGACAGAGAGCTGGGACTTACAGAAATCTCCATGTGGCTTCCTTTCCATTTTTACTGAGCAGAATGAAAAATTAATCTTTTGAGGCAAGTAGAAAAATCAGGAATTATTAGTCGAAGGCACGTATTCTAAAAAAATCTCTTTACATATATACATCTCAATTAATTATAAATACACATAGAAAAACAAAGGCAAACAACAAGCGGATTAAAAAGTGCTAACAAAAAGGTGTAGGGGAAGAAAAAAAGGGACTCATTTAAAAATACATACAATCAGTAGGACAACTGCATAATAATTTAGTTAAAAGATATTGTTACATATTATTAACCCTGACAAAAACACAGGATCGGGGCAGGGAAGGGCTTCCTCGAAGGTGCTCTCTGTCTTGCCAGAGATCAGGGAGGGAGAATTGCATATATCTTAAAATCGACGTCCAAGCCACCAGGCAGGGCTCCGGGTGACGGCGGAGAAGCAGCTGGCGGAGGGTGCCCAGCGGGAGAATTCCTCCTCGCTGTTCCTGAGTTTAAGCCTCTCTGAAACGGGTTTTCCCGGCGTCCTTTTCTCGCCTTGCCAAGAATTGGGCAAGCGCCGAGCGAACCAACTGGGACACGGGCGAAGCCAGGGCCTCTCCACGGGTGGCGTGGGCTGGGATGTATTTTAAATAAAGGAGGGTCCGGGGAAGGGGAGAGCCTTGCTCTGCTCCGGACTAGGAAAAGGCTGTTGCGGCGTGCCGAAAAAGCGGCGGTCCCGGGGCAGCCCTGCGGCGAGAGGCGAGCATGGCTGCCGCGAGCAGAGCTGCAGGGAAAGCACAAACCTCTCAGGGCAGCAGCAGGGCCCTGGGTGGGGGCACACAGGGGCTCCCACCCGTCTTTGGTGTTTCCTTTGAGGTAAGGAGGTTTCCTTGAACGCAGTAAAATGCAGCCCCGACTGCAGGGCGGGCTGGTGGGAGGCAGGTGCCAGGTGGGGAGGGTGGGGGTGAGGACAAGCCCCCCAAAACAAACGGCAGGGACTGGAACAACCTCAGAAGTGAACCCACTGGTGCACCGTGTGGGGCAGGTCCGTGGTCTTAACGCGTTGGGGAAGGCAGTTCCCACCGCAGCAGGAGCACGGACACCGACCCAAAGCACTCCCCAACAGCAAACAGGGCTCTCGGCCAGTCCCCGAGCCCTGGGGGGGCACGGCTCTGCCTGGAGGCTGGGACTCCACCAGGCACGGTGAAGCTCCAGCCCCCCCGGCCTGACCTGCTCAGGGCACGGGGACCCCAGCAGAGGCCTCTCCTGGCTGGGCCTCCTCCCCCAGGTCCTCAGCGAGGAAGCGCCGGGCAGGAGGGGAAGGTCCCAAGTCCTTCCTCCGAAAACATCCCGGTGCCATTTCTAGGAAATACCTCGACAATTCAAGGCAGAGAAAAGAAACACAGCAGAGGGGAGGGCTGCCGAGGAGCTGCCAGGCCTGGAGCGTTCCTGGAGCAGCAGCTTCCTGCCAGATTCCTTAGATTAAAGAGAGAAAACAAAAGACAGCTTCCCCGGGACCTGCCGAGGTGAGATGCTGCTGGAGCAGGGATGGGGGCAGAAGCGGCCGGAGGCGACCTCCGTGCCGGGGAGAAGGCAGCTTGCCCAGCCGCTCCGGGCCAAGGGCAGCGTGTTGTCTGGGGCAGCGCCGTGCAAAGCAGACCTTTGCTCTTTGGTATCGGAGGTTGAAATTTGCAGCACGAGCAGCAATAGGGCAACACAGCTCTGCCCTTCTGGGGCCCGGGAGCAGCTCTCCCCGTGGGCAGGGCTGGGGATCCAGACCCAGACACCCGGGCCCGTGTCCGCAGCCCAGCCAAGGACAAGCCCTGCAGCACGGGAGTGGCAGGCGGCCAGGTGAAAGGACACCACGCGATAGCAAGCGGTCGGACAAAGCACGGCCAGCCACAGCGACCTGGTGAGGGTAAAGTGCAGGACAGGCCCATGGGACACGTGGCCCTTCTGCTCCGGGGAATCCCGCCGTGGTCCCTGACAAACTCACAAGCTCTGCCACGACACTGACCGAGGCAGCGCGGGTGCAGCCAGCTCCTGCCCCCTCCCGCGGAGCTCAGGCAGCCGCAGGGGTAGAGCAGGGCAGAGCAGGCACGGTTTTGCTCCCCGCAGCCATGCCTGCTCAGCCCTGCGCAGAGGCACGCTTCAGCTCAGCGGCTCCCGACTCCGCTGGGACAGCGTTCGCTTCGCCCCTGCCTTCAGGCCCAGCCCTCCAGAGCAGCCTCGAGGCCCGCAGCGGGGCTGGGGCAGCCCAAGAGGAAAGCTGGCAGCAGCCAACGCCGACGCAGTTTGGTCAGCCGGCTCTGGGGGACAGCTCTCCGGGCAGGAGGGCTGGGGAAGGCACGACCCAGCTCAGAAGTTCAGTAGTCTGCAGGGGGACGGGCACGGAGGAGGGGGCGTCTCTCCTCAGTCCTGCACGGGCACGCACCTCCGAGCAGGACTCGAACACAGCAGAGACCATCAGTCCAGATCAAATGAACTTGGCAGCACTCAACTCCCCCCAGGCACACGTTATATACAAACCTATACATGCCTGACTGTATATTATATATAAATAAACTTTGCTTTAAGGAACGATAGGTTTTTTTTTTTCTTCCCTCAAGAACAGAAAAGGGTCAGTCCAAACCAGTAGAAAAGCCGGGGCTCCCCAGCTCTCACCTCTGCGCCAGAGGACGTGGATCCACGGCGGCCGAGCATCGCCTGGCGTGCCCACTGGCTTTCAGAAGTCCGGGAAAGGCCCGCTGAACTGGATCACGCTCTGGCGCTCCTGGGGGAGCACGTTCTCCTGGGAGGCCCCATTTAACGTCCTCAGCATTTCCTCCAGGATCTCTCTGAAGTTGATATTCCCATCCTGTTGGACAAAATCTTCCTGCGGCTGCGGTGTCTGCAAGGGTCCCGGGTGAGGCAGAGGCAGGTGTTCGTGCAGCGAGGGGCTCAGAGCCACGTTGCCCTGGAGGATGGGGGCCGGGCTCTTGAAGGCAGAAGGGTGGCTGAAGCCAAGGGGTAACCCGTGCTGCTGGTGCGGCTGGAGAAGGGGCTCCGAGGGGAAGCACAACGCACTGGGCTCCGGGTTCATCACCACATCGGGAATGCTGTTGCTGGGAGGGCTGTAGGTCAAGTCCAGGATCTCGTCCTGGCACAGGGAGTGCCTGGGCAGGGGGACCCCGGGCCCCAGCTGCGTGAGGTCCAGGGGCTGTGGCAGGATGTGCAGCGGCAGGGAGAACTGCGGGCTCTGCTCTTGGGCCTGCAGGAGTCGGTTGTGCTTTCGCTTCACGTTCTCATCCATCTGCTTCAGCTCCTCCAGCACCTTACGGACACAGCTCTCGGGGATCTTTATTCCTACAGGAGGAACGTGCATGAGTCCCCAAAGCACTTCTGGAAGGGACGGGGCACTGTGGGGACTGCGGGGCAGCAGCACTGAGGCCCATTTGTCAGCCACGCTCCCAGCTCGCTTCGCCTCCCGTCCAGGCTGCAGAACCCGGAGCCGGGACTGCAACCAGAGCAGACCCAGCTCCACAGCAGGTGGCAACAGCACCGCTTCACAGGGGCATGGAGCAGGCAGCCCAGGCCTGGCTCACACCCTCGGCCCAGTGCCCAAACACACGTCTGGGCAGCCCCAGCCCCGCTCCTTCCCGTGGGGTCACCTAAGCAGTGGGTGCCTCCATGCCGGAACAAGTCCCATTTTAGGAAGGGAACCTTGGTGCTGGGCAGCTGGACCCCTTCTTCCTTCTCCTAAAACGCCCTGCTCCCCTTCCCCTTCCCAGCATTTCACCCACCGACTTGTTTCTTCTTCTCCTTGGTCTTGAGGCGGACGATCTGCAGGTAGCTGGTGTTGGTGATGCCTGCCATGATGCTGGCGATCTTGCTCCAGACGCGCAGCAGGGCCCCGCACAGCATGTAGTAGTGACGCAGGCGCATGCCCTGGAAGCACTCCTTACCCTCCTGGATCAGCTTGCAGCTCCTGTTCCTTCAGTTCAAACGGGAGAAAACCACTCGAATCAGCGCAGGCTCCCACGGCAGAGCCTGATCCCCCGCCCGCAGCCTCCACGGCGTGGTCCTTCCCCACCGCCTCAGCCAAGGACCCTCCCCCTGACGCCAGCCCTGCCTTGGGGCGGGCAGGACTGGCCGGGGCTGCGGAGCCTTACCAGACGGCATGGTTACACTTGTCCAAGGAGAAGTGGTAACTNACAGCTCTCGGGGATCTTTATTCCTACAGGAGGAACGTGCATGAGTCCCCAAAGCACTTCTGGAAGGGACGGGGCACTGTGGGGACTGCGGGGCAGCAGCACTGAGGCCCATTTGTCAGCCACGCTCCCAGCTCGCTTCGCCTCCCGTCCAGGCTGCAGAACCCGGAGCCGGGACTGCAACCAGAGCAGACCCAGCTCCACAGCAGGTGGCAACAGCACCGCTTCACAGGGGCATGGAGCAGGCAGCCCAGGCCTGGCTCACACCCTCGGCCCAGTGCCCAAACACACGTCTGGGCAGCCCCAGCCCCGCTCCTTCCCGTGGGGTCACCTAAGCAGTGGGTGCCTCCATGCCGGAACAAGTCCCATTTTAGGAAGGGAACCTTGGTGCTGGGCAGCTGGACCCCTTCTTCCTTCTCCTAAAACGCCCTGCTCCCCTTCCCCTTCCCAGCATTTCACCCACCGACTTGTTTCTTCTTCTCCTTGGTCTTGAGGCGGACGATCTGCAGGTAGCTGGTGTTGGTGATGCCTGCCATGATGCTGGCGATCTTGCTCCAGACGCGCAGCAGGGCCCCGCACAGCATGTAGTAGTGACGCAGGCGCATGCCCTGGAAGCACTCCTTACCCTCCTGGATCAGCTTGCAGCTCCTGTTCCTTCAGTTCAAACGGGAGAAAACCACTCGAATCAGCGCAGGCTCCCACGGCAGAGCCTGATCCCCCGCCCGCAGCCTCCACGGCGTGGTCCTTCCCCACCGCCTCAGCCAAGGACCCTCCCCCTGACGCCAGCCCTGCCTTGGGGCGGGCAGGACTGGCCGGGGCTGCGGAGCCTTACCAGACGGCATGGTTACACTTGTCCAAGGAGAAGTGGTAACTGCTCTCCCAGTGCTCCTTGGCTTCCTCGGGCAGCACCTGCAGAAGAAACACGCAGCATTAGATTTTCCACTGCCCAACACACAGCCGAGACTTGAAACCCAGGGCTCGGCATCAGCACAGCCGGGTGCTACCACCACCCCTGCCCAACTCATGACAGGGCTAGGAGGAACTGCGAAGGGGTTACAGTAAGTGTCCTTCCACGGCTACCCCTGCCCAGGGAAAGAGGCTTTTCCCGCTCCCCGCACGGGAGGGCTGCAGCTCCCACCTACCCGCCGGTACTTCTTCTGCAGACTGTCCAGGCTCTCAGGCTGGCTTTGCTTCCCGATGTTTGGCTTGTAGAGAATGAAGTTCTTCCCGCGGCTCTGCTCTGCCAGCAGACAGGTGTGTTTGCAGCCTCGCATCTGTTGGGGCAGAGCTGACGGTTACAGTCACAGCCTCTCTCCCCACGCCCCTCTTCCTCTAAACTAACCCCCTTCCTTCCAGGATGGAGGTTTTTGGAGGCATCTCCCAGCCCCCGGCAAGAGGTCAGGCAGAGACCTCTTACAGCGACGGCAGACCCTCTCCCGTTGGAGTCACCCTCCAGGCTGAGGGGCCACCCTGGCAGGGCCCAGGGACCCACCTTGTAGGAGAGGTAGAACCCATCGAAGGATCCTGTCAGCTTGAGCGACTTCTCATAAGCTTCCTCCCACTTCAAGCCTCTGTCAACGCTGATCTAAACAGGGACAAACAGAGGGATTCTGTAACTTCAGTGGGGCAGGACAAGTGCATCGGTGCCTGCCCCACAAATGCCACCCCAACACAAACTTGGTGCTGTCACAGGCGAGGAACAGGCGCTGCCACACTGCCCTCCTGGTGCAGCAGCCCCGCGCCGCCACGGCAGGGCAGGGCCCCTCCTTGCGTAACTCCCAGCATTGGTCACTTGCTCATGACCAAGGCAGACGGGACACAAACATGACACAACGCCACGGGGCAGGGGGAGGAACCCAGCGGCTCACAGACCCGGACAGGGAAGCACTGGACTGCAGAGATAGCTGTGCAGGCTGCCTACCTTGTAAAACACGACCTGCCCATCCTGTGGGTGCCCGGGGGTCAGGAAGACCTCCTTGCTCTCCTCGTAGATCTCATCCACTCCTGGAGCTAAATCTGCAGAAGGGGAAAAAACTGCTGTAAGACACATCTTCCCGTACTACCTCCTGTCCCTGCAAGAGTCTCAAGATCTGTGCTGTGTGGGGACACCGCAGTGCCCGAGACGGCCATGCAACTGCCATCAGTCAGCATACGGAGCAGCAGAGAACCTCAGGGGTGCAGCAGGGAGAGGCCTGGCCGTACCTAGGATGCCCATGTCGTATTTGCCCTCCTTCTTGTCCTTGTCAATCAGATAGTCAAAGGTGTCAGAAAAATACTGGAAGAGCATGTTCTGCTTGTCCACCTCCAGACCCAGGATGCGGTTCAGGAACTTGGCGATGGAGCAGTCTGCAAGAGCGCAGTGGGTCAGGGAACAGGGCGCAGCCAGGCACAGAACCCACCAGCACACTCCCAAGAGAGCCACCCAAAGACCCTTCCCGACGGCAGCACAGCACTAATGCATGAGACAGCAGCCCAAGGGCTGCTCCTCCAGGCTGTGGTCCAGGGAAATGTGATCTGCAGGGCTGGAAAAATCCCTGCAGGACCTTCCCCTCAAAGCAAACATCCTGCCCCAGCTGCACAACAAACCCCTTGAGGCTGTGCTCCCATGCAGACGCACTGGGTGGGCCGCGACACCCCCACCTCTCATTTCTCCCCTACTTAGGACAGGAAAAGCTTGACACGTACCCTTCTCCACCGCGACAGTGCCATACTTCATCTGATTGCAGCAGATCCCCACAGAGATGAGACCTTGCTTCATTTCTGGAATGGCAGAAGACAGCTTGTGCATTTTAGGGTTACGCCTCCCCTCCAGCCGTGCCCATTATTTCGCAGCTCGGTCTCTCGCACACTCCTTTCCCCCCAATGCCTGGCAGGGCAACGTGCACCCGAGTGGCCCATCGCCCCGCTCACCAGTGAGCCGCTAAGCTGGCGGTGCTGTTCCCTCTCTCTGACCTTCTGCTCGGTTCTTCAGGCATCCCAAACCTGAGACCAACCCGGCCGGCACGACGCAGCACAAACCGCAGAGTTCGTGATGTTCTTACCGTGGAAAAATGCAGCCTCTCCTCTGTCATAACTCTTGGGCACAGGAACTCTGTTCTCCGTGTGATTGAGGATAGTGGAGAGAACTCTGTCTAGTGCTTTAGCTCCGTACTGTGAAAGGAGACGCGAGTCACGCATGGGACGAAGCCACGCTGGCAGCCCAGCCGCACAGCGAGTGTCACAACACTCTGCTGGCACCGCAGAGAAAGCCATGGCCTCCAGGAAAGGCCACCGATGCGGTGGCTGTGCCAAGGGGAAGCCGTGTGCCAGGGCCTCCTCTGTCCCTAGGGGACCGGAGTACAGGAACCCACAGGTCCGCACCCCGGCGCTGGCACCGAGCGCCCTTCCCGCTCCCCCGTGGGAGCACGATCCTCGGGCCAGCGTGGTGCTCGGGTGCCCGACGCTGATACTGGCTCAGTTCTGTACGCTGTACACGGGGCTGCACACAGGGAGCTGGCTGCTAGGCCAAATCCTGCCTGTAGATGCCAGCAATGATCTTCCAGGCTCCGGCTCCCACCGAAGGCACTTGCTAAACTACTTCAACTCCTCCTTGGCTGAGCTAGCCTGAGAACAGCCGCAAGTTACCTTATTCTCAAAGTTGTACTTGCTGAGGTCTCGGGATTCGGTGGCCCGGCGGTCTCCGTGAGTTAAGGCACCCTAGGAAGGCAGATCAAACAAAAAGGTCTTTCTTTTAGCTGTTGCTTCTCCTTTAGAGAAGGACGGCCAAAGCCACGTCTCACAAGAGGCCAGGATAAGAACGTGCTGGGGGGAGGCCGTGTTCCTCTGGAATAGCGAGACTTTTCCAAAGTATTTGGGGATTTATCAGAAGCAAAGAAAAATTAAATGGAGACAAATTAATTATTCCATTAATTACTTCATCAGATTTCTGGAAACAGATGGGTTTACGCTCTTGTAACAGTGGGGGAATTCCAGCACCTGGAATTGAGTTCTGCTTCCCTGCAATTCCTCCCAATGCCTTGGTTACGTATTCTTCTTCACTTCCTTTCCCAAATCCCAGCATGCTAAAAGCCACTCGCGTTCCACAACTGCAATGCCTTCAGTCAGGGGTGATGCAATCCCCCGTACCAGTTACGCTGGCCATGCCACTGGGAACACCGAAATGGAAGCTCTTCAGAGAGAACTGGAACCGACACGTTAATCTGTGCCGCAGGACACTTACCAGGCTCTCCAGGCGTTTTGCCACGATGGATGCAAACCTCCTCTCCCCTGCCAGCTCAGAGATGAGGAAGACATACTCTGGAGCAGAAACCTGGTTCGATCGGTGCGTTCGACCTACAGGGACACGAGAACAGAAGCAAAAGGAGAGGTCAGTACAGGTGGTCTGGTGCAGGAAGTGCAGCTAAGCAAGAGGCGAGGGAGCCAAAACAACTCTCCACGTCACGCTGGTTTTCAAAGGGGATCTCTCTTTGGGGGCAGAGGCACAGTCGCATCCGGCACCCTGGTGCCGCGGAGGCCTTGGCAGACGAGTTTACAGCCCAGACCGTCTGGGACTGAGGAGCGACTCCCAGCTTGAGCTAGGATCTGCATTATTTCTTCTGTGCTCCACTACTGAGGAACTGTCCCTCCCCACCCCAGAGCCTCCCCGGGGGGAACGGAAATCCCCAGGCACCCCCAGCGCGTTTCATGAGCACACACACACTGCCGACACGCACGGGAGGCCCCTTCCCACACTGCAAATCACTCCACAAGTCAACACAAACCTTCCCCACAAGAAAATCGGTCACAACTGCTTTGTGTCTGCACTTCCATCCTGGCAAAACACAGTAACGCTGTGCTCTGCAAGGCGCCGTATCTCAGAAACCTGAATACACCTGCCCCGGCTGCAGCACAAGCCTGGCTCGGGCAGCCACGCGTGCCTTTCCCTCCCGGGGCTGCCCGAGGCTTCGTGGGCTGAATCACGCTCGGGGGAAGAACGGCGACCAAGAACACTCAGCCCTCACCAAACTGCTGTATGGCCCGGTCTGCGCTCCAGGGCAACTCCAGCGTCATGTGGACCCGGCGCTTCTGGTTTTTCACCCGTCTGTCTGCTTGGAGAGAGATACCTGAGCTGGAGGCCTCGGAGATTATTGCTACAAGCTAAGGGAGAGAGACAAGAAGTGAAAAAGGGGAGTGAGATTCCTGGACGTCTGCAAAACCACTTCAAGAAACAGCCCAAAGCACAACTGCCCAGCCTGCGAAGGGAGCCAGGAGCCCTCGTCACCTTCCAGCAGGTCAAACGCACGGTCAGAAAGCTGCAGAGCCGTGCTGGCCCGAGGCTGGCGAGGCACAGCACGCAGAGGCACCCCCCCCTCCCTCCCGTCTCAGCGTACTCGCTCCCATGCAGCCGTCTGGAGGTTTCCTTGGCTCAAACCTGACTCACCTTTTCCCCTTTCATAAAACGCTCCTTCTCCTTCAGGTTGACGTGGTCTATAGAGAGGCCTTGCTCTGCACGAGACTCGAACATGACGGAGCCGTCCGGTCTGCAAACCACCCGGCCCTTCCGCCCCGTCATCTGCACACACCGCACAGGAGAGAGAGGCTGTTAGCAGAGGGGAGAGACCTGCAATGCGCAGCAACTCAATCTAGAAAGTCAATTCTCGACAGCTTTTTCAGATTGCAAGGAAGGAGAGGAAACTCCCTTCCAGCAGGATCTCCCATGGCTGGTCCCTCTTCCTGTCTCCCAGCGCCACGAAAATATACTCTTGACTGTGAGGAGTACCTCCGCCACGTGCTCCGGGCCCCCAAAGTGATTGATCAGTTCGTCCAAGGTATTGAGAGGTAGCTCTTTGCCCAGTGCTTTTACTTTTGCAAGGAGGTCCTGCTTCATCTTTTCGACGTGTTCTAGCTCTCTCAGGCCATGCATCTCTTTCTGGGAAGGCAGCATGTGAAAATTACCTGCAACGTAAAATGCAGAAGTTTAGAGTCACATGGTAATCACAAATCAGAGAGGGGGGAAAAAAAAAACTTGTCCCAAAGGGCTTCTGGGGGACTGTGTGATGAGCAGGCAAAGACACCCTGACTTGCAATAAACGCTGCTGAGCACAGAGTGAACTCCCGCCGTGCTTCCCCCTGTTTTGGTGGGGAAAGGAGAACGCAGGGCAAATTCCTCCTGCTCACTGATCACAGCAGGTCAACAAGAATCAACCACACGAGCCCAAGTTTGACCATCACAGGATAAAACCTAGCCAAGACCACGAGGCTGTCGCAAGCACAGAAGGAGCTTCACCATTCCAAGCAGACACCGGGAGAGCCTCCTCACACCGGCTCACTGACTCTGCGGTCCCCTTAGCCAGACTCTTCCCAAGAGGGTCACGTCTGATCTGCCGCGGTCTGCGCTTGCAGGGCACTGGGGGGGTGGCTGTCTCCAGCTCCGTTCCCGTGCACTGGAACGAAGTGACTCTGGTTCCCAGCTGCCCCCGGCAAGGAAGGAGCTAAGCCCGTGCTGCCGCTCTCCTTACTTCTGTCCTCAGCTGCGAAGCCGTTGTAGGTGTGCTCAACGAAGATGACGTCATCCGTCTCAAACACGGACTCCGGGGAGGAGTTGAAGTCACTGTCGAGCCCCATGTCGGACTCGGTGCTGCTGTCATCGCTGATCTTGATGACACCCACGGGGTCACACAGGCCCTTCAGAGCCTTGGGGCAGCGGCCCCTCTGCTTCCCTGCAAGGGAGAGCGAGCGGCGTCAAGGCAGAGTCCCCAGCCTCCGTGCATCAATGCAGAGCAGCAAGCGCCAGCTCAGAAAGAGGAGGAGAAATCACGAAATAGCTGAGATTGCCCCAAATGAAAGGCTGATCTTGGAAAGACAGAGCCTCTTGGGTGGGGGCAGTCAGGAAGGGAGGGAGAGAGCGGGAGGGAGGGAGAGAAAGGAAGAGAGAGAAAGGAAGAACAAGGCAATCTTTATCAGGGCTGAAGCTGGTTGCACACGTCAGGATGAACACACAGCCGGCCCGAAGCAGTGCTAACTCCTCAGGGGAAGGAGCCTGCAGGTTTGGCTGCCTCCAGA
Source organism: Steatornis caripensis (assembly GCA_013398225.1). NCBI lineage: Eukaryota > Metazoa > Chordata > Aves > Caprimulgiformes > Steatornithidae > Steatornis > Steatornis caripensis. Next base: position 44,113 of record VZSC01019423.1, read on the forward strand.
GCAATGTGCAGGACACGGGAAGGTGCCAGTGTTTCGGGACATTGTTTACTTCCAAGCACAGTAAGACATGCCCCTGCCACGTGAGAGGGTTCACAGCCCAGCCCGCACAGGCTGCTCTGCAACGGCAGCCGGTCAGGACAACCTCCACCACCTGCCAGCGCTGCTGCCCCCTCTTCCCCCTTGCCCACATCCCACTGGAGGAGAAATCCCAAAACTCTTCTTACCTGCAGCCGCAGCCAAGAATTTGGCAGGGAAGTGTTTTTTTTTTTTTTATCCCCAGCACACCTGCCATGCTATAAAAGTAAGGGGTAGTGGAGAAACCTCCCCTTGCTGCAAGAGGGCTCCGGAGATGGAGGCAGGGCTCCTGTGCAATCTGCCCACCAGTCGAGGCCGGGGGGCGGCCGAGGGAGGGGGCGCAGCTACTGGGCAAGCGGCGGAGGCGAGGACCTACGCTGTGACAGGGAAGTGGGTCAGAGGGAGGGAAGGGTGGATGTCCTAGAGCTGCCGTCCTCCAGATGAGAGCGAGCGACGGGAGATGCGCGGGAGGGCAAACTGAAACCAGGGCAGAGTAGCAAAAAGCATGAAGTAGGGAAAAGGGAAAAAGGAAAAGAAAAAGCTGAGTGGCTGGGGTGAAGCAGCAAGGCAGGAGGTCAGATGCTGGGCAGTGGAGTGTGCTCTTACGTTTTCTTTTAATGCCAGTTCCTTTTTCTCTCTTTCTTTTGGTTGAAGGAAAGTGCTTCTGAATTAGTGATAGAAAGACGCCTCTGAAAGTAAGATGCAAAATTTATTCTAGCTACCAGGAATAGGCACATCTGCCGGTTATCGTGTAGCATTGTGTATTTGCGATAGCACCACATTTCACAAAAGAGGGATAAACCCTGCACCACAACTACCAGCGCACGATCAGCCAGCCACTGGTACGCTGCGGCTCTCCAGAAGAGCAGCAACTCAGACTGAGCGTGCTTCCCCAAAGGGTTCTGCCGCGGGAGCGCAGCCTGCGCCAGCAGATCCTCAGCCGTGAAACGGGTGTGCTGAGGGACACAAAGCACTGCAGCGCCAGGAAAAACGCTCTCTGCCACGGCCTCCCCGCCGGCACGGGGAGCGGGGCCGTTCCAGGAGACGCTGCAACGGACCGCGCGGCACGCCAGAGTTGCAAGACCTTTATATAGCAGCTACGAGGGAGTTTTAAATGGGAAACGCTACACCGGGAAGCTGTTACATCACTACTGAAAAATCCAGTAAGTCCCAGTGTCCCAGCCCCTCTCCACGCTCTGACAGCGGAGACCACCACCAGGCTGTGCAACAAACGTGCTCCACCAAGTCCTCTGATTAACCGGGCGTGGGCCTGCTTTCCCATGAAACGGAGAAAAGTGACGAAACACGGATGCGTCGCGGTTTCAGGTGAATGGAAAAAACCAGAAGAGGCGGAAATTAAACAAATATTTCTGTGCGCTATTGTGCAAATGAAAAGAGCAAATGCTTAAATGCTGACTGTGCTGGGTGGGGATAAACCCCCAGTGCAATGAGAACGCAGCGCTGAATGAGCTCTGGTGGGGAAAAAAAAAAAAACTATTGCAAGCAACAGCTGAGAGGTACGGCCTTGACAACTCGCCCACGTGGGAGAAAGGGAGCCTTGGGAACCAGGAGGGAGCCCTAAGACCCTGGGTGTGAGGGGCTGAAGGAGACAGAGGCAGCACCGCTCGCCGACGGGGCAGAGCCCTGCGCTGGCTGTTCGGTGATGGCACAGCACCAGGAAGAGCCCTTTTGCCCTGTGCGCTGGGGTGACCTCGGGCTCAGAATCCAGAGACTCACTCTCAGGTCTGGAGCCTCCTGGCCATGAAGCCTTGCTCATTTTCCCGACACTTGCACTCCCCGTCTTCCCTGCGAACAAAGGGTTGGGCTGGTATTCACTCACTGAGCAATCTGTTTATTTTTAACCCTGTTTCTCGGCATCTTTTAAACATCTGCTTCTTCCCAGCACACTCCCCTCGAGAAATCCCCTGAAGTGCTGTAAAACCAGGACACCGTGGTTGGAGGCTCAGCAGAAGCCAGGAGACACTCAGTTATCCAGCGAGTGCTGCTCAGCAAAGAGCTCTTGCCTCTAGAACTGGGGACCGAGTTGAGCAGCGTGCACGATCCCTAACGCATCCCTCCTCCTCCCCCAGCTCAGCAAGGCTCAAAGGGACCACACAGTCCCCCAGCCTCAATTCCTCTGAATTCTGTGATGCAGAAACCAACCCAAGAGACCAAACCAACCCAAGCGGTTGTGAGACCTGCCTCGCGCACTGTCACCAAGCTGGTATTTGCTTTTCAGGAACAGACTGGAGACAGCGGAGTGACCCAGACCAACACAACCCCTCCATCAGTAAGGGAGGCAAGTTTTGCCTAAACTGGACACATACTCCTTCTGGCATCTCTCGGTGCTTTCACCTGCATTAAAAGTAACTTCAAAACAAAACAGTAACAGCCCTGCCGCCTGCAGAACAGAGGAAACGCAACTCAACCCAACGTCCCAGGTTTTTGTCACCCATTGCACAGGAACAGTCGCGTTCGTGGGACGGGCTGGTATTCTGAAAGCTGCAGAAATGCTGGGGAGCGTAAGCCTCATTCTCTGCCGAAAGGGTAACGGGAATCCAGCTGCTGGCTTCGCTTCAGGCACAAGCAGCGCTCCTTTTGGCTAGGAACGAGGGCAACACAACCAGGACGCCGGTCCTGCCTTGTACGCATGCTGAACGCCAACACTGGCGAACGTGAACTCCTTGGACCACTCCTTCCTCTCACCGCTCTGGCGATGCCACCTCACATTGTCAACCCGGCCTCTGTCGTTACATGAGATTCTCTTGCTCATTTCTTCACTGTCAACAGCCCCGTTTTGGAGCCAGAGCCACACAAACGACACCTGAGCTCACATTTCTGGCCCACCCTCACCTGCCGGTTCCTTTAAGTGTGTAGAGCCAGATCAGGCTGTTCATGCAAGTTTGGACCACAGGAAACTTCAAAATCCAGGATCTAGCTGACAAAGTCACCCTGAAGAAATCATGCCTCAAGGACCAGCTAAGCGTCCTCTCTATTTACAGCTTGTATAGGGCAAGGCTTTACAAAACTGCATTTCAAGAACTGCAGGTGCTAAGTGGCCCCAGGGCAGGGCTTTCCCTAGCACGCCTCCAGCCTCCCATGCATTTCCCCAGCAGAAAAACAGGGATTCTTAACTCACTCTGCAGCAGAGACAAAACAATTTAGATGCCCATCGTTCTCGTCCAAGACTTCTCTGGTGCGAGCCTCCCCGGTGGACTGCAGGCCGATGACGATACACTGCAGCGAAACACAAGGGACAGCAGAGCAAGGCGTCAGGGAAGGCGCGCTGCAGCCGGCGTCAGGGCAAACGCTGCAGGCTCAAAAGATCGCACTTCACAGTCCCGGGTTCGTCTCCCTTGGACCCCGTCCCAGATAGATGCTGGGCCTGTAGTAGGGCTCCTGATGAAGAACTGTCCCTCCAACCTTTCAGCATCCAAAACCATACCTCTGCTCACACCATAGAGAGGACGACTCTGATTACAGAAGCTAACTGGCTTTGCTAGGTAGTTTCTGCCTAGAATTTCCAAATCACATCCAGATGGATGAAAGGACGGAGCTGTGCTCGAGGTGAAGGATCTGGTACCTCTTCTAGCTTGAGCATGGGGTATTTTACACCCTTCCAGATCAGCTTGCCCACATCTACCACAAACGAACAGCAGGTAATGCCTCGGAAGATGAGGCCGTGTTAGCTCCCCAGTACCATTTACTGCGAATGTTCTCAGAAACCCGAACACTGCCCTTCATTCTGGTTAATCTGGAGAGAAATTCAGCCTTGAAATTGCTTTCAAGTCATTCTCAACAGTAATTAACTCCCTTTGGCTGCAGACTACAAAAAAATCACTCGTAGCATAAGACCGATGGCTGCTGCCACTGCAGCGAGGCTCCGATACCACACCTTATCCTTCGCCAGCTCCTCCTTGGCAAGCTCGACAAGTCGCCGGACTTTAGCAGCAATGCAGAGATACTTGAAGAAGCGCTGGTGAGCTGACCAGAACTGACCCCACAAGGATTTCCGAGACTCCAACCCGATCCAGTCGGCTGCCTGCTGGAACACCATCAAGGCCTCTGCCCACTGCAGACAATACCGAGAAAGGCTGGGTTAATGTCTCGGGTTTCATTTTCATTACTGCTGTGCAGGAGGTTATTACAACAGTCTGGGGTTTGATAATCTGATTTAACATCAGTATTTATGTCGCTGCGTTAGGCTGAATGAACCGTCTGGTCATTCTCTCCTTCCTGCATTAGCATGATGTTGCAGGTATGGAACTTTTAAGAAGAAGCAAAAAAGTAGATTTTTTTTTTTTTTTACATAAGCTGAGCATGTGTACCCCTTTTCTTTCTCACGAACAAACTACGTTTGTGGTCATCGCCACATTTAGGGTCCTCAAACCCTCCAACATGACAAGCGGCCGTGCCCAAAGCGTGATTAAACATCAAGTCTCCCCACTGCAGTGGGACCAGCTCACCAGCTTCGCTGCCTTGTCGTAGACCACCTTGTACTGCTGATCCAGCGGGATCTCCTCGATTCTGAAGGTCACTCCAGTGAAACTGAGCTGTCTGGCAATGTACATTCCACTGACCTTCATGTCCATTGCCACGATCTCCATTGCACCAACTCCCCTGGGAGAGGAAGATGGCTGTGAGACCCCTTCCTCTGCTACAGGGCAGCACCGGGCAGGTGCCTCTGTGGACCCACCACCTCTCCTGGCTCAAGCTGCTCCCAGACACTGTCCTCAGGCATTGCACCCATTCCCCAAACAAAGGCTGCCATGAAACGCACCCCACATGAAAAGCGATGCTGGAGGTGACTTACCTCTTTTCAATGGCGTGCAGGAACTCATCAAATGCTCTGAAAGGGGTGCCCTCCCCCCAGATGCCCAGGCGGCTCATGTAGATCATGTTTTTTGGCTCAGAGGCACCTGTTCAAACAGAATTCACTGTCAGCAAAACCACAGCAGCTGTGAATAGTTCTGACTCAAGTAAAGTGAGCTCTTGAGAAGATGGTCACTTGCCATCATGCCTCAGGAGACCCAAGGACCTTTCCAAACATTGCCCTCCACACACTAAGTGGGCAAGCGCCGCCACACAGCTGAACGGCCGGCCGGGAGCAAGTTAAACTGGAGAGAAACACGTCCGACTTGCCAAAAAGCCAGGAGTAAAGGCAGTGAGGGGGCTTGGGGCAGATCTTAGCCCCCAGGCTCCCCTCCAGCACCACAGCACCATTCACCTCTGCTTGCGTGAACATGTGCTCCAGTACGCGCTCACATCTCAGGGGCACCCTTCAGACCACAGAGGCGCCCGTTTGCGCGTGGCACCCACACAACGCCGAGAAGCTTACCTGTGGCGCTGGCATAAACCACCCTTGCTTGAGGCAGCTTGTTCTGAAGGTCCAGCACTGCTTTGCCCATTTTAGTAGAGCTGGCATTTTTGGCTTTGTGGCATTCGTCAAACACAATCTGGAGGGGAATGTCAGTTAAGGAGAAAGGATCTATTTTCATCCCGGGGATGGGAGCAAGACAGAAAACACAACCCAGCCTCCTCCAATTGAACAACCAGTCCCAATACCAACAGGACCGACTCGTTCCCCACGCTGCATGAAATCTGTTCGTTTTTCCTAGTCCTGTGCTCTCCTCAGAGCCCGAAGTCACGTCCCTCTCCCTTCACTTGCAAGGTGTGTCTTGTCTTGTAATGCTGAGGGAGAAGAATGCTGAAAAGGTTAATTCCAGCTGCATTCTTCCCCTCCTCCCCTTAACGCTGTAGCCTGCGGAGGAGGAGAGAGGAGCGTGGGGGGACGCATGTGCTTACAGCATTTAAATATCTACCACAGGCAGCAGGCTGCTCGGCACAGCTGCTCCCAGCAACTTCAGACAGCCCCAAGCTCTTTGTTCCTTGGTGAAGTACAATCACAAGCACGCAATTCTTCTCTCTCCAATTTTTTGTCAGAGTTTTTTTTTTTTAAAGGATACAACTCCATCAAAGTTTTCTCTGCACCAGTCCAAAATTTGTTTTAAGCGTGTCCTGTGCTGTCCGCCTGCCTGGCTTTCACCGATCAGCGCAGAGTAAGTGGCAAAGAGGACTCCTTCTGAGGTAGCTGTGTCACCGTATTTAATCTGCAGAAGGGAGAAGAACAAGAGCACGTGCGCTCACCACGCCTGTCCCCAGCACATCGCGCCCGCCCTTTGCCCACAGCCAGCATTGCCGATTGTGCTGCGGCTGTGCAGGGGACACTCTCCTGCCTCCAAGAACGAAACCCAATGCGAGAGCAGAACAGACAAAAGACTGTTGGTAGCTGACATCTCCAGCACTTCTACTTGGCACTGAGACACGGCGATGACAGCGACTTTAAACGTCTGGGTAAGCTCCACCAGCCAATGTGTCAGCACATCTGGATGCACGCAGTGAAATGTGGAGACCACACTAGGACTTCAATTTTCTGGCCAACTGAAGTAATTTCATTTTTTTAAGCAACAGTTTAGAATGTTTAATTGTTTTGAACCTTCCCATCTGTTTTAATTACTTCCAGAAAATAATTTTCTCTTTGACCAGGCAAGATTGTTGCCTATCTTACTGTCACGGGTTCCACCTGTAATGAAATAAAAGGTAGGGGAAAAAACCCATGGTCCTAATCTGAAGAAAGTTCCATTTCAAGCTTTTTTGGTCTGAAAACAAACATCCCTTCCAGTCTTTTCATGGAGTGCATTCAGAGGTGTCGAACACATGTGGTTTCCATTGAGCTGGTTGTTCGATACCATTAAAAACCAGAGAGCGTTCCAGTGAACTGGCCAGCGGTGTGGCAGACGCAAGCCCGATGCGCCGGACAAGAGACTAAAGCACAGGCTACGAAGAACCCTGTGAATAACCACTACACAACTGCTGGTCGTTTCTTTTGACAAATACTTTGTCCCCATCGCTGGATAACTGGAAGAAGTCTGCAAATTCTCCGATACGCCCAGCTGGGGGGAAATGCCCACGTGCTCATCCAGGGCACCGTGCGTCTGCAGCCCCAGGCCACGCACCAGTCTGTGCGCTTTTACGGGCTCTCTTACTCGCGTGCTCTGAAAAGGGGTGCCGTGAAACCAGCGCTGGGAAGCGTTAGCCCACGAGAGCAGCGCATGGCCACATCTAACAGGAGTCGTTCCCTCCACAGGACCCTTCGGGAATGGCGAGAAAGGTTCAAGCCCTGCTGTACTTTGCACTTGCTTGGAGACACTTAACTCCCTGCAGGAAGCAGCTCTGCACTCACAGTGCGGCTCTGCAGAGTGAACAAAAATAGCGAGAGTCCAGAGGGGGAAGAGCACGCTGAGAGCAGGGAGCAGCAAGCAGTGTGCTGTCTGCGACTGCCTGTGCCACCAGCCACGCGGAGGCAGGAGCGACTGCTGCCTTCCGTGCTAAGGAGGATCCATCTAACTGCTGCTGCAGGCTGGTTTTCCAGGACACCATCACAACTTCTCTCCCCTACCTTATTCAAAGCGTGCACAGGAATGTGGGAGGCTTCAATGTCCTTCAGGTCTCTCTCGGCATCATACTTGAGATCATTGGAGACGCTGAACCTGCAGAGCAAGGCGTGGGCCTGGTTATCTCCTAAGGAGATAGTCAGGGCATGCACAGTGATTAACGGCTCTGACTAAAGCGACAGTAGGTACGCAGAACTGTCACACTTCCAACTGCCCACACACCTCGACGCGAGATCCCACAGCAGACTCCGGCCTGCCACTTACGACAAGCTGCGCGTATTCTGCAGTAAAACCCCACACTGCCGGGGCTTGAGCCTGCACTCGGGAAGTCCACAAATGCCTCTCCGCGCTTCAAAGAGAGCGGGAATAGGCCCGACATTGCACTCCAAGTAGAACGCAATCTGCTATTTCACAGTGACTCATTCTCCATCACCGCTGCAGGGGAAATATTCCCGTTTCACAGACAGCAAACTGGCACAAAGAGGTGGAAACGACTTACCCAAGGCCACAGCATGAGTCAACTATAAAGCCAACATCAGCACTAAGGAATTCCTTACTCCCAGATCCAAACAAATTCCAAGGTCTTACGGGAAAGGAGAAAAAAAAAAAAAATCAAACAACTTACCACAGAGCTTTTCTCCTCCCTTTAAGATAATTTTCAAAGATGATGCCCGCAACTGTCCTGCCCTTTCCAACTCCAGCACCGTCCCCAATGAGGAACCCAGCTCGCTGCCCATTGGGTAATAAAACTTCATGTTGCTGCAAAATCAAGAACAGAACTGGAAATTAGACTAGATCTGCCTTTGCTAACAGCTTTCATGTGAGCTTACAAGAGCACCGCTTAACCCTTTCACAAATCCCAGCAAGGCAAGTGCATTTCCTGCTCAGATAAACGATGGCAGGAACGCTCAAGTGCCGTGGCCAAGCTCACAAGCAGCAAGTTTACAGGAAAGGCCTCCGGGCCCCCAAAATGTAAAGAACTCCCCTCTGCAACACAAGTCAAGGGTCTTGCCTCTTTGGGAAACCGACCCCACAGAAGTCCCCAGCTTCACAGAATCCTTTCAAAAGGCACGTAAAATGCCACACGCCAAAGCTTCCGAAGTTTCACCACCTACGTCACAGGTTATTTTAAAACACGCTTGAACATCTGTCCGTACAAAAGGCAGTTTCTGTCTAGTGTAAGGCACGCATGCTGGGCAAGGTGGAGCCACATACCTGGCAGGCGTAAATGATTGCTTCCAGCTGTAGTGCAGAGAGCGACCCTTTGTCGGCAACGGAGCGCGGCAGGGAAAGGCTGTAGGTGATGTCAGGTGGGGGCACGCTGGACAGAGTGCTCGTTTCAACCACGAGGTCAGGGTGGTGCTTCCCAATCTTGGCTAAATGACAGCACAGAAAACAGATAACAAGTTCTTCACTCCCACGGGGCACCTCAGAAAGGACTGCAGACCTCGTACTAATCGCCTGTAGCCCTCCGCTCAGGAACACAGGAGGCAAACCCGACCCCTGCTCTTCACTCTTCTGTTCCGTTGAAATTCCAGACTGCCAGAAACACAGCATGCCCCCAAAAGCAAGCAACAGAAACGTGTTCTGTTAAATTAGCGTGACACCAACAAAGGATCGGTACACTGGCAAAGCTTTTCTAGACAATCACAAGCTTGGGATGCGCCACGGCAAACACCGTACGCTGCTCGCAGGAAAATAAGGGAGCAATTGATTAGGCTGGTCCACAGCGGGGTTAACAGAACTTCCCATACTCATGCGACGGCAAGACACTCACACTTTGACGGTACATATTCTGCATAGGTCTCCATTTGCCCCAGCTCTTCTGTTTCTTCCTCCTCACCTTCATCCTCCTCTTCTGCAGGAGCCTGAGACTGAAAAGAAACACAGCATCGACCAAACATTAATGTTCTCATTGAACCGTGGACACACGCAGCGCTACACAGCGCCGGAAACTACCATTTAAACCACGCCTATGCAAATCCACAACGCGTCAAACACAATTCATCTCATTTATAGACTACGGCAACATGAGGAAAACCATCTGCGAGAGCCCACCCTGGGGGCCCAGCAAGTGCTTTAAGAGCTACTTTCAGCACCTAGTCCACACCAAAGCAGGGAAAGGTGCCTCCATCACCTTCGGGAAGGGCTGTGGGCCAGCAGGAGTTCTGCCCAGCTGCCCTCTAACCTGGCCCAGAGCAAGGGACCTAGGCCAGCTTCAAACTCAGTGCGGTACTCAGCAGCACAAAGCAAAGTCACGTAATTCCAGGAAGAGCAGCCTCTACAGACTGCGCTGGTTTAGCTGTGAAGAAAGCCCAGAACACTCTTTAACATAGCGAGGTTCCACCGAGGGAAATGTAAGGCACTTGTGGGGAGGGCCTGATTTTCTGATTTTCTTGTCTCTCTGATTTTCTTGTCTCACACCCGCGGAAGGGAAAACGGTCAGAACCGGTCCCCTCCACACCGCGACGCCACCAAGTGAAGAGCCTGGTGTCCCACCCTACCGAAGCTGACCATCGTTCTCACCTGGTAGCTTATGAGGAGCGGGGTGCTGGGGACAGCAGGAGCATGGTCACTCGAACTGTTTAAGCCAGTGAACGATATTCTGGGCGAGAGCAGCTGGAACAGAAAGGGGGCAGGTCAGAGCGCAGTCAGCCCTCCAACCCCAACAAGCACGAAAATACGCCAACAGTAAAGATGCTTGTGTTCTGCACGCAGATCTTACACTCCGATGTTGTCAGGGGACTTTAACGCTTTCTGTTGGTGAATGAAAAGCCCTGGGCAATAATTCTGGAAACGAGTAACTCTCACAAATGCCGCACATGCCTTTGTCGACACACGCACAGGGAACGGTAAGTGTGAGCTTGCAAGAAGCGTGAACGTTTCGTGCGTTGCCCATGTGTGACGACAGCCTGCAGGGACTGTGGCCTCCCACACCTGCGGGAGTCTTGCTGCCAAACCACACAGCGCTAAGATGGGTCATCCTGAAATGCCGCGTTTTGCCTTTAAGCGTGAGATCTCAAGCATAAGCCCACCTTTCATACACCTCCGATTAGTACGAACAGATTACCTGGGCAAACTTTGCCACATTCAAAGGTCTCTTACAAGCCAGCAGTCCCTCTCAAGACCTGACGGACGTTTATTATGGGAATACTGGATCTGCTCTGCACTGGAGCAGTCGTGTTAGCCACCGTTTTCCCATTTGCTTCGAAGGGAGCTCTGTACAAAACTGCTCTGCCGTTCCTGACAAAACAGGTTCTCGGTAAAACGAGCCGCGTAGATGCTCACTGTGGGATCGTGTGTTTTATTCTGAANCGTGGCCTCCCACACCTGCGGGGCGGGAGTCTTGCTGCCAAACCACACAGCACTAAGATGGGTCATCCTGAAATGCCGCGTTTTGCCTTTAAGTGTGAGATCTCAAGCATAAGCCCACCTTTCATACACCTCCGATTAGTACGAACAGATTACCTGGGCAAACTTTGCCACATTCAAAGGTCTCTTACAAGCCAGCAGTCCCTCTCAAGACCTGACGGACGTTTGTTATGGGAATACTGGATCTGCTCTGCACTGGAGCAGTCGTGTTAGCCACCGTTTTCCCATTTGCTTCGAAGGGAGCTCTGTACAAAACTGCTCTGCCGTTCCTGACAAAACAGGTTCTCGGTAAAACGAGCCGCGTAGATGCTCACTGCGGGATCGTGTGTTTTATTCTGAACTGGTGAGTCCAACTCAGAGCTCCGGGTTGGATTTGCTAATGGAGAGAAACAGCATCACTTTGGGGACCACAGGGGAGACAGGTACAGCCGAGGAGATCCAAACAGGGGCAATGGGAAAGACTGACCAAAATTGCAACCAAAAGCCATCAGTGGGAAAGGACCGAGCATTAAATCAGAACGCCGGCACTTTACATCTTCTTACAAACTGACCTCAAGGTGTTTACTTAACGATTCTGCAATTCTGTTTTTAAGCTTAAAACCACTGTCCAAAGTAATTAGATAACTGCACCAGAACACAACCCGTGGGTCAGCACTGAGGAAGCCCCATCCTGAGGTTAAGGGCCACTACCCTTCGCCCAAAACCACCAGCACCTGCACGCTTCCAGCTGCCCTCAGGCTCACTCGCTCTCGCAGAGACCAGGACCTCCACCACGGAGGCCAGCCAGGAGCTCAAACTGCACCGAGACCCTCACCGGGCCGGCAACAGCGGGGGTCAGGCGGCAGACCGGGCCGGCTGGGTCTCTGCAGGCGCCAACCGCTGTCTCGGAGCTAACGATGGCTTTGGACCTTCCAGCCCACCGCACCGCAGCCGGCCAGGAGAGCTCCCAAGACAATCCTAGCTGGGAAAGCACAATGGAGGAGATCCGTTGTCTGCCCCCACGCAAACGAAATCACACTGGAATTTCCCGACAGCGAGCAAGGTCAAGCCAGCAGCTCATGGCATCCAAAGCCATCAGCAACTCCACAAGCGGCACTACTTCAAGTTTATAGCCTGCAAAGAGTGCCAGACTTAGAGAGACCCACGCTCCACCAGCAGAAGTGAAAGATGGGAAGTTCTTAAGCATAAACACTCTGATTGTTTCCTTTTTTAAAATGAAAAAAAAAAAAAAAAAAAAAAAAAAAAAAAAAAAAAAAAAAA
>VZSC01019423.1:56350-67769 GCA_013398225.1 Steatornis caripensis
AAAAAAAAAAAAAAAAAAAAAAAAAAAAAGAAGAAGAAAGAAAAAAACACCCTCCATTACTGGAAGCCTGAGTCAGAATTACCAGAAGGAAGCTGGACGGAAGAGCTATTTTCAGTGCCAACAAATCTGGAGAGCAGGTGAAACATCTCCACCTACAAATCTGAGCTCAGTACAGAAGTTTCTTCTTAGGCAAAAGAAAGGCCCAGATCTGCTGGAACGGCAGGACACGCTGCTCTCAGTTCTAGCGATACGAGAAATTCAGTATTCCAGTTCAGAGAGATTGACATTCTTTATCGCGGCGCCGGAAGCACGGGGGGGATCAGCTCCACGTAACGCGCTTGCCAAGTGCCTCGTAGGTTCAGCATAAATACATTCAAAGCATACATATTCATGCAATTTCCCGTAAATCGGTCACATATTCATTACTTTTCTGGGAACTTATTTAGATACGCTAATAGGTGATATGCGTGTGCAGTTGATCCTCCGGGTGGTCTTCAGCAGTCTTCCTCGCAGTGTCCTTCGGTGGAACTTTGCTTCTGCGCAGGCCCAGTTTGCTTCTGCTCGTTTAGCAGTCCTTGTTATTCCCCAAAATTGATAAGAAAGTGCTGGGGCCTAATTATCTTCAAGTGTTGGGACATCTTGACTATGTTCCTCTTCTTATCTACTAAGCAAGACAGTTCTTGTAACCTTGACTAACTAAAACAACACTGAATTACTAACTGGAATTTTGCTACGGCCTTCACGGTATCACTTAATTACCAATTGGAACTTTCCCATGGTACACTAGCTGTGGAAAGCTAATGCAGGTCTGCTTTCGCACCAAGCAACCTTCAAAGTATAAATCGCAATTCAGCAACGCGGCTTTGGCACGCGGCATTTCACCTCGGGCATTGCGAAGGAAGCGACAGAAGCCCCGGCTGTCTGGAGCGCCGAACACTAACCGCACGGCTGAGAACACGCTGAGGGCCAACCCGGGTGGACCGGGAGCTAAGGCGGGTGACGGATCATCTTGCCCGACTGAACTTGTGCCAAGTCCTTCCTCTCTCTGCTCTCGCTCACCTCCCAGTTTGATTTTCTCCTGCCTCTACGCTACGCGTCTGGAAAGGTTAACAGAAGAGGCATACCCAGCATACACGAGAACACCGGGATGAGGCAGGGGAGAGTCTCATCCGGTAAAGCCGCTGACAATTGCGCAATCAAAGACTCGGTCTTCCTCCATTTCTTTCCTCTTTGCACTATTCTGTGTTTTGCCCCGTCTTGCCGTGACTTCCATGGGACAAGAAACAGTCACACCTGGCTGAGAAGCCAACTCCCCTCTGCACACATTCGCTCCCTACGTACCGAGCCAGGAGAAGGGTGTTCATGTTTCAAAGTGCTGTGACTGAGTTAGAAAAAACTACACCAGCAGCTCGCAAAAACTCTAGCTACAGGCTTCAGAGGCAGGGCTTTGCTTCCCCAATCTTAAACACACCACGAACTCGTGAGACGGTTGTGAGAAAACACAATGGATTACATGAACTATTTTTAAAGGGTATTTCACAACTTCGTTACAAACGCAGCAAGTGTGTTTTGTCTGCTAACTCCTGCAAATATTTAACAGTGTAGTAGCTCTTCCCTCCGTGCCCATTCCTGAAACGATACGCAGAGCCAGCACGGTACACACGTCTCCTTTCTTTTCGGGTAACAGCCCTCTGCACCCGGGCACACGAAGGCAGCTCTGCGCCCAGCCGTTTCCGCCCCACTCACCAACACCCCGCCTCCAGCTTCGGCACTGGGCACTCGAGATAAGGGTTTATGAGCGAGCTCAACCGTTCCGCGTTGCGCAGCCTCTTTGCTCTGACTTTGCTCCATCCCCAGTTCTGCGAGCCCCCCTCCCCAGCGCTCATGACAGCTGACGGAAAGAAGGGGAAGGCAAAAATATGGAAACAGTCTTTCCTCCGTGCCATATCTTCAAATTGCTACGAGACACAAGGCAGTTGATTTTTTTTTTTTTTTTTTTAAAGCACAAGGCCGTTCCTGTATGGGATCTACACGCGGGTCTCACACACAGCATGCACCCAACTTCGCTCACGAGATGTCCCACGTAGCAGAGCTGTGTAATGTTTCTGCTCCGCCTGAATCACCGAGGCTGAGATTCTGGAAAAACTACGGTCCTGACACAGCGCCAGGGGAGCCTCTGCTCCTGGGTAAAGGCTGACTACACAGCTACAACTGCTTGGCCGTACCGTATCAAAATAGATCACGACCGCATCTGCCCAGGTCACATACGGCGCAGCGTGACCGACGTTCGGTTTGTACTGCAGCTTAGCAACCGCTCTGGCTACTCAACAGCCAAAATTCCTGCAATTTTATGGAAAATGACGGTGGTGCAATGCTGTGGGGAAGGGCAGGGAAAGATTATCTAAACTGCTCGTATACTGCTGCAGGATACCGGCAGAGCCTCTGTCCCGCACTGAATGCTACAGCAAGGAACCTTGCCTTCGGCACTGCCTCGCGATTTTGCAACAGATCGCTTGTTTGCCCCTCAACAACCACCAAAACAGCGTATTTGAAATTCAGGCAATAAAACAATTGGCAGTCATGAGTCAACCTGACAATCCATTTACCTACTGTCCCATGAGTTATCACCTCCCACGCAAAAATGAAACCGAAATCTCCCGACTAGGATGTACTTAACTGGCACCTGGTCAGGGAGAACGTAAAGAAAACATAAAGAAAACGCAACAGAACAGCAAAAAACAACCAACCAAAAAAACCTCCAGCCACCTCCGTATTCAGAAGGCACAGATAAGAGAACGTTTAAAATAGCTCGAGATTCTTTTCAAAAGGAAGTGGTCTATATGTGGAATTCCAAGGAGTTGATTGGCCTTATCTGAACCTAAGCGCTCTGCAGGCCAACACGGGGCGAGCGGAGGATGTGAAGAGCGGCATGCGACGAGAGTCCGGCGAGTTAGTCTCACACTTACATGACACGTATTTGCTTCTCACTTGCATTCTTTACGCTGGGTTTAGAACAGCTTTTCCCAGTCAGTTTTTTGCTATGTACTCCACAGATACCAAACAACAAGCTTCTTTAGGCACTGGTATCTCGACTGGAGTTCACATGTTTGGAAGCGACACCACAGAACTATTTCTGTGGTGATTTAGGCTGTGTACGTAAAACACCGATAATAACAGGAGACTTGGAGTAACAAGGCACATGCCTTCTCTGCCTTGGGGGATGTATCCGTTTTCCAGCCTTTTTAATCACTCGGTTTACAAGCCTGCGATGGCTTCAGCCGTTTCTTTGGTTTAAATAGTTCAGCTCTCTTCCCGCTAACAGTCCCAGACTTCAAGCTCAACCTGGTCCAAAGCTACCAGGCTGCGCGTGATTGCCCGTGCAGCCCTCGCTGCCAGCACAGCGGCACAGCCCTTCGTCTCCAACACGTTTATCCACGGGAAGGAGGGCAGCGGTATTCTCTGCCCCCGATTACAGGCACGCTGAGGGCCAAGCAGACGCTGTGAAGTGTGTGAACATGATCAAACCTCAGCGATTTCAGCAACAGCTCAGGTGTCTGATTTGAAGATCTGCATGAACGGCCTAAGACCTCACAGAAAGCCTAAGGCAGACAGGAGCTCCGATCTCCCAAGTCGCAGGCTAGGACCCCTGCCGCCAAGCCACCCTCCTTCGGTGCCCACCTGTCACCGAGCCACGCAGCAGCCGCGTTTCACAGCAGAACTGCTGCCCAGACTCTTATTTCCAAGCTGTGACAAACAGCCAGCGCTCATCATGGAAATACAGGGAGACGCACTACTAACTGCAAAATGCAGCCTCTAAAACACGTCAGAACCTCAAAATACACCAGTGACTAAAGCACAGGCGTGCCAGATTGCCTTCTGGGCATTCATGTTGAATGTTTTTCCCCCGCAATTTTCATAAAACAACGACCTACAAAGGAAACCTACTGCACGGCTGGGCATCCACCGTGAGAGCTGAGACCCAGAGATCCAGCAGATGTGTACGATATCGGTTCCACCAACCACTAGACCCGGTGGCTACCCATCGTGACCGATACCAGGTCGTGCAATAGCGAGTAACCAGTCCCAAGAGATGAGGGAGAACAGATGGCAGAAGGCTGGTAAAAATGCACAGAGCCACACGTTGCTGTGGGACCGCCGGGAGATCGCACGCCCAGGAGAACTCAGAGATGTAAAAGCTTGCAGGGACTTGGACTCACAAAGTAAACACAAACGGTTAGTCTTAAGCTGAGACAGAGTTTGTTTTTAAGTCATTGTTACTAAAATATTTGCCATGGAGAACAAACAAATGGTGGTGGCTCCTGCTGGGGACAGTTAATGATCTACATCACGGTGTTTTCCCTGGAGTCCATCTCTTCAGCACTCCTGAGCGCCCTGTCGCAGGCCACTCCGGACCTGCTGAATGGTTTAGAGATACATCTTCCTCGTGATGCACCTACCTCCACAGCTGTCAGAAGAAAGAGCTAGTGCCTGCACCACACTCCGAAAGAGCGCACGTATCCCCTTGAGGATGTCTAGGTTCTCTCCTGCTTCCAGGAGACTAAAGTATGTGTAATCACTTCACCCCTTCCCTCCTCAAGTGAAGTTGGTAATAGCGAAACATCATCACCATACTGCAACTTCACCCCTGTAAGGAACTGGGTTAATTTCTTGGTGAAAACACCATGGGATGAAGCCTGAGGAATGTATTGTCTGGTGGGGAGGATGGAAGAGGAGCAGCCCATACCTCTACTTGGTTCTGCTGCGGCGTGTTTACATCCCATAGTGTTGGCACGTGGTTCAGACTATCTGCAGGCAAGAAGTCCTTAGGATCCGCAATGTCAGAGAGGGAATCCGCAGGGGACGAGAAGAGGGAGTTGTTGTTGGAGAGCTCATCGAGGTATGAAGAATCCTGAAATGGAGAAACGACCACGGTTAGCAGAGGCAGGGTGACACCAGAGAGCTCCTTCCCACATCTACTCATCCAGAAAGTTTTACTTTCTTGCTATTAAATGAGCAGCTCCGTTACTTCACGCTCCACAGAACTTTGAAATTAACTTGTAAATGAGGACATGCTCAAAGCAGCTGTTTTAAAATCTCAGTTTCTTGGAAACATTGACTGGGCAGAAGTGCTGGTACGCGTTCAGGACTAACCCAGACTGTGCACAGGTATCCCCACCCACGGGAGCAGAAGAAAGAGGAGCATTCAACAAGACATCAGTCACCTCAACTTTGTATTTGTTTAAAAAGACTGCTGAGGGGTGGAACACCCTCCACCTAACACCCAAAGGACCCAGGTATTTCACTTACGCACAAAAGCCCGCAGAGTACCAGCTACACCTGATAACGGCACAGCTGTTGAATTGAGATTCATAACACAGCAACACCTGGAGGCTTTGGAAAAAAATCATCTCCTCATGCCAGGTTCTGCACAAACTGCCAGGAGCAGGGGGAAGGAGTGCTGCTATCATCCGGATTTGCATCTACATAAATCTTGGCAAACCTACCACCCCTTTTCCCAAGGGCATGCCTCAGTCCGGACAAGACAGGAATGTGCTTCAGTGACGAGCATCGGGGTCTGCCCTCGCCCTTCTTCCGGTGCCTGCGCTGCGATGGCTTACCATTGTTTTACTTTGTGCCCACCCAGTGATGATGTCGGTTTGAGTCACACGGACCGTAGCTCGGAAAGAGCCTCCAATCCCCTCCCTACCATCAGTTCCTTGTCTGGTTTTTCACATTTCAGGTGGCAAGAACCAACAGCCGAAAAGCACTCCTTACTCCGCGTCCTTAGCTCCAGCGCAGATCACGGCACCCTCCCTGACTCCGTCACATCACCTCGGCTCTCCTTCCCCATCAAATGCCACTTTCAAACTTTTTCAAAGCAGAAAAACTTTGGCTGCCGTTTACCGAAGAGCAACTGCTCTGGAACACTGAGCTCCAGCACACAGGTCCAGCGGCAGACGCGCCTCTGTCCCAGACAGACCAAGAGGTCCTTCTTGGCGCCCCGCCAGACTCTGCCAACACAAATCGGTTCTGCAGCTCTTCCCAAGGGTCGGGTTTGCCAGCACACAGCCAGCTCCGGCTCTCCGCTAGGCCAGATAACCAAACGAGTGCGATAATACCGCAGCGTGGCTGCCAGGAGAGCCGCAGTGTCTGATACGAGGAGAAACCGCTGCTCATTTCCAGTTAAGGACCAATTTCCTACTACAGGGCAGAAAGGCAGCCAAAGATTTTTTTAAAGTCACTTAGCCCTGCCTGACATAAAATCACGAACAGCTGAGCCTGCTTGTGCTATTCCTAAGGGCTTCAGGCCAAGAGCTGGGTCAGACTCCCCCCCCCCACAATTGCTATCAAAAGTTATGTTTTTGCAGTGTTTAAAACCCTCGGGACACGTTCCCTTCCCCTTGCTCCCAGATACGTCGTGTTTGGCACCCGAGAAGGCAGTCGCCACTCCGCAGCCATAGGTGCAGGCGCTGGCAGCTGCGCAAGAGCACCGACGTGCTAAAGCGAAGGCAAGCGGTAACAGAGATCACGGGCATGACGGGTAAAGTTTGCGCCCATCAAAAACCAACCGGGGGCACCCAAAGGCTCAGGGACAAAGGGCTGTGCTGCCAGGGCGGGACTGCGATGCAGGACACCCTCCTGCTAGCAGCGGGTCCTCGTGCTGACGTGTGACACCGCTGCTGTCAGCCCAACAGCAGATGGGCAGCGTTTCCCGTTCAGCTCTGGATATTTCTGTGTCTATTTTAGGATTACCCAGAAACCGAGGCTTTTCAGAGACTGAGGTGGGCACTTAGATTTATCATCTCGAAATTAAGCGATCTCTGGGAACGGGGCTGTTCCACACTTGAGAAAGCAGGAAAACACTTGGGTAAATAAACACGGCATTTCTTGGTCGGAGCAGGCGCCTTGGGCGTCCTGCAGGAACCTGCCTGCCTGCCTCCCACAGCCTTAAGCCCCTGATCGAGAATACTGCTCGGGCAGTACGCGTGTGGGATTCAAGCTAACATTGTTGATGCTACAGACACTTTTTTCCCCATGAACTCCCACCTCCCAAGGTCCGTAGCCTCTCTCAACCTTACAGTCCTCTGCAGAGACGCCGATTTCCTCGAACCACTGCGCTGCTGAAACAAGCCATCGTCTCCCCTTGCTGTCCTCACCAGCCTTCTGCTTCTTCCTCTTAGAGTCAAGATCCCAAGAACAAGCCATGCAGGAGTTCAACAGCCTCTCGACTGCCACCACCACCTACACTCCTGTGCTACCACACCTCTTCAGATCCGGCCAGGACACGGGTAAAGCAGAGAGCGTTGGCATCTGGGCTTAGGAAAAGAGTTTAACGATTCACCTAACACCACTCTCACATTACGCCTGGTATAAAACAGTTTAGATCAATTTTGTAGCAACTCTGCCGGCCGTTCCTGGAAAGGAGGGAGAGAGGGATGGACAGGCAGAGGGAGTGCTCCGTCCCCCGTCTGCTCTGGTACCTGGTACACCGTGCTGCGGCAGCAGCCAGAGGACCCGAAGTGGCTGGGAACTCCACTTAGGGTGTCTGACAGTCCAGATACTACACAGAGGATAAATACAGACTGCTATCAAGCGGAATCACAAGAATCGCTTTGAAGAAGTTTCTTTCAAAACCCAGCACTAGAAGCAACAGCTATTATCTTCTCCGAGTACCCAGCACAACACAGGGACACAAACACTCCTGGATGGGCCTGGAACCACAACGCTTCCCCTGGACACGCGTGACGGTCCGCGTGCTTTGTCCACGAGCGATGAACAACAGCTGGTTAAGCAGCCGGTCCCGAGGTGCAGACGTGCTGCTTTCCACAGGTGCCTGGGGAGATCCTGAACGCAAAACTAAAGAAAGCAGACCTTGGGCCTGGCCACCTCGCACAGGCCACGCGGTGCGCGGCAGGCAGGAGGAAGAGCAGAAGCTTGCTCCCAACAAGGCTTCGGAGCGCAGCTCACACAAGGAGGTGCAAGAACTAGTTCCTATTCATAACAAGCAAGAGCAGAAATCATCATCCTTGACATGAAATCTAAAAGATGAAAGGCATTTATTATAATCTGCGTGCTGAGAGGAGAAGCATGTTTTTCCTCTCTCAAGGACAGGCAGGCCTAGGAGATAGCACGCTGCAGGCAAGAAAAAGCTAAACCAAAAGGTTGGAGTTGCAAGGCAAACCCAGGTTTGTTCTCCCAGGGGTCTTTTGGTTTTTTCTTTTCCTTATGAAAAACTTTGTCACACAGACCCATTTTGGCATTTAACCGACAGCGTTTCGCTTGACGGCTTCACCACGCAGGGACGGCGGCAGCAGTGTCCCAAGGAGTTGGATGGTCTCAGATCCCCACCCGGTCTCATCGCTCAGCTGCGGCGCGACACTTCTGTGCAGGTTTTATTCATTTGCAAATACCACCGACAGAAGGCTGTTCAGGAGGAAGAGTCTGCAAACACACGGGCATGGCAACAAGAAGGCTGTAGAACAGAAGAGAGCGGCCATGGCCCATTAGGGTCCCGGGGAGAGGAAAGTGCCGGGCTGGAATAGCCACAGGACACGCGAAAGCACTGCAACACAACCCGAGATACCGCGGCAAGCGCCCACCGCCTTCCCGCGCCCAGCCCCTGCAATCCTGAAGCAAAGGCTGCAGCCCCACCACCGCTCCCTCTGCTCCAGGCACCGGACTGAAATGGGGAAGAGGAAATCAGCTCTGAGCCAGAGGGAGGATAATATTAGTGCTGGAAACGACTGCAAGAGCCCAGCCTCTTGCAGCATTACGAGGCGTTAGTCACTAACTTTCAGAGTCTCCCATTTGCCTTACCTAATTAGATTATCTAAAGAGCACTAAAACTAGTAACGTGCTAGATCCCCGCCCTGAAGAGCTTACAGTGCAACCCTAGCAAATCAGACTCGCTTAGATAGAAAACGCAGTGTAATTGTCTAATACACAGGTTGTAGTTATCGGTTATACACCGTGCCTTGCCGAGTTACTCCACTGGTCTATACAGAGCAAAGAGGAGCAGCCACCCTCGTCTCCTCAAGGGAAAGGAAGGATCATCACCTAAACCAGTGGCTCATGAAACAAACACGCAAGCAAAAGGACTCCTTTCCTCAGCACGATCAAGCCGGTGTCAGACCCACCGGCACACCCCAGCTAACGGGCCGGTTCACCCGGCGACAGCCCTGCTGACGGCTGGTCCCAGCCAGAACAGACCCCAGCCCCGAGGTGCCGAGCCCCCACGCACAGACAGAAGAAGCCCAAAATGAGGTGATGACGCTGCGGGTAGAAGAGACGGCCCAAGAAACCATGGAGGTCACCGGTGCGGCGAGCGCTGGAAGGGGGTGGCAAGCCGAGCAGAGGGACTGCAACGCCGGCTCGCAGATCCGGACAGCGCTGCTTCTGTGTTCTGAACGGCCTGACGTGCTCCAGAAGCTGCTCAGCGAAATCACTCCAGAGAGGTCACCCCTCTCCATCGTCAGGATTTGAAGCACGTTAGTTTGTCCCTGTTTAAGACTGATCAATAAGAATTTTAAAATTTTCTCATTGGAAATCAGAGGTTTCTACAGGAATAGCACTTACTTTATGTTTCAGTGGAATTTCTGCAACAGATGGAAGTTATCCCACAAGGCAGGATCTTTGTCTCAAATGCTATTCTGCAACCATTCTCCACGTAAATCTTAGTTCCGGAATTAGGCTATTTGTTTTTTTGGGGTCTGGTGGGTATCTTAGGATTTGGGGGAGTTTCCCTCCCCCCTCCAGTTTAGCATAGCCTGCAACCAGAATCTAGACAGCACACTGCAGATCGTCGCTGGGAGGAGGGTTTTACCGCAGCGGGCTGGCAGACCTGCTTTGCCTCTGTCTCTTAGCCTGCTTTGTTCAACACTGCTCTGCACGGGACAGCGAGCACCCGGGTGAAGCGCTAGCTTGAAGATCTCACCCCCCTTGCAGAAGGACGGACACGAACAAAGACCTTGAAGTCTGCTGTGAAAACACGGTTCAGAGCCCACTGCTCGAGCCAGGGATGACGTTTATAGAAGCCCGCTACAAAATGGCAGAAGGGCGATTCCCTGACGGCAGGGCGACCGCTTCACGCAGAATTTTAGAAGGAGCCAACAGCCAGCCGACGCAGAGGCTATGCACAGCTGCTGGCTGTGGGTCTCGCCGGCCAGTTCTTCTTTCACAGTGAAGATGAAATAACACCCACATACGAGAACAGGAGACAGAGGACCACAAATCATTGTCTGGTCTTCACACCACAAGATGCTCTAGTGAGCGACTTGATAAATCAATGACAATCATCTGCTAGACTCGTAAACTGCGACTGCAAATGAATCGCCAGTCGATGCTACTATGGCACACGATATTTCTATCATTATCCCCAAACAGAAAAGTTATCAAAACCAAGAACTCCCTGGAAAAGATCAAAAAAAAAATCAGGGCGAACCAACCCAAACACTTACCCTCTTTCTCCCAGCCACTGGAGACAGCTCGGTTCCCTTAGCCACAACAAGGTCTTTGTTAAAAATAACGGAAGAACAGGTGAAGCCTAAATACAGGAGGAGTATGCATCCTGAAACAATTTGTGGCCATGAAGCCATCAATATAAACGGTTTACTTGCTCGCAATCCAGACACAAAGGGAACAAATCCTCACAGCAGCTATCGATGACTCCCCCCACAGCACACGGGTGACAGGGGGGGTTTAAAAAATACATACACGGGCACACAGAAAGATACGTACACAAACAAAGCTGCGCTGGGTGTCTCAAAAACCACAGATTAAGCAAATTATGTTTCAGGAAAGACAGAATCAACAGCTGCAATACAAGCAGTCAATGACTAAAAGAAAACCTTTTAGCTGCCAGAACCCAGTGCCTTTCTAAACATGGGGCAATAAACTTGCAGTCTTAAGGGTTCAGTGCTCTGGCTGGCAAGCGTTCCCCTCGCTTTTCTGTACACAGCATCTGGTTTAAAAATAAAACTCCTGAAAGCCATTACAAGTACATAAACACACCGATCAATTCTCCACACCGCTCCTCTTCCTCTAAGTTTTGCAGTCAGTGCCCAAGTTGTAACCGACAGCAACAGTCTCCAAGTACCACTTGTTTCAAACCACGTAAGTAAAACTGCCCCGGCCGCCTGGCTTCGAGAGTCGTTGCCCCTAAAGCTCTGCTGCCACTGCAAAAACGGTGGGGGACCCGCAAGCTGGAGCTGCCCCCCCTCGCTAACAAAACAAACTGGGAATCGGGGGGGGGGGGGGGGGGGGGGGNGTAAGTAAATCTGCCCCGGCCGCCTGGCTTCGAGAGTCGTTGCCCCTAAAGCTCTGCTGCCACTGCAAAAACGGTGGGGGACCCGCAAGCTGGAGCTGCCCCCCCTCGCTAACAAAACAAACTGGGAATCGGGGGGGGGGGGGGGGGGGGGGG
>VZSC01019423.1:67805-99771 GCA_013398225.1 Steatornis caripensis
GGGGGGGGGGGGGGGGGGGGGGGGGGGGGGGGGGGGGCGGGGGGGGGGGGGGGGGGGGGGGGGGGGGGGGGGGGGGGGGGGGGGGGGGGGGGGGGGGAGAGAAAAGAAAAATCAGGCATTACCTTGTAGAGAGATGGGAACTTTAGCCAGAACTGCATTTGGGACATTTTAAAACAGCATTCAGTTTGCTGTCGGCAGAGCAGGACGCAGATGAAGCAGTAAGGTGAGAGTTCTCAGTACAGAAAGGAGAAAGGTCTTCATTCATGACCACAGCAGCAGCAACAGCCGGGAAGAGAGCTCAGCAAGGGTTTTTAAAAGTTATCATGCAGAAGAAAAGAGTGAAAATGGAGGAAAAAAGGACAGCCATAGAGCGCGTCTGTCCTGAGCCGGTGGAAATTTGCATATAGCGTTCAGTCACGAAGGAGAGCGCTCCTACTTCCTCTAAGTACAAGGGCTGACTTTCAGGAAATGATGCCTGCTTGGTAAGTCAGTGAAATTACTGGCAATGCGAGGAGAATTACTGTACGTGGTGTAATTCAACCACAGATGCACTGTAAACAAAGCCGCGCTCCACAGCGGCGCGGCCAGACCCGGGGCAGGAGCCCAGCTCCTCGCCGTCACAGAGAGCACCAGCGTTTCCCTCGCAGCAGCCCCTGCTTTGGGGCTGGGTGCTCAGACCAAGGAATCCAACTGAAAATGATCACAAAGTATTCACAAGTTCCCCCCCCCGGCCCTCAGAGCCATGCGCTTGCTTTTGTCTTCGGTATCTGCCCCACCCCAAATCCTGCAATTAGAAAATCAAGAGGAGTAGCTCTTCTCTTAACTTTTTCTAGATCGTTGTGATTTTTCCGTCTCCAGGACCATCGCCTTCTTTTTCCAAGGACCTTCCCTTTCAACTTTAACAGCTTTGGTAACAGAATAAGCACAATTTCTGGCAGGGAAGAGGAAAAGGCACAAAAAAGGGGCATCTCAGCAGGCTTTGGTCATCCTAAGTTCAAGGCAAGTCCGCTCTAACACAGCCCGAGGCTGAAGAAGAGAATTTGCCAGAGTACCCGCCGCCCTGCAGCAAAACCACAAGAATTTTTGTTTGCTTCTCCCTAGCACAGCGGGCAGCAGCACCGGTGCCGGCACCGCTGCTGGGCTCTGGCCGCAGGGTCAGTCCCCCCCAGCTCCCACGGGCTTGGCTGCTCCGGCTCAGCCCCGGGCTGGACACTGCACCACTCCGCGTCCGGGAGCGCGGCTCGGCAAAGCTCGCTGCCAAAGGCTCTTGGGCAGCCGTGCCGTGAGACGAGGGCAGGGAGAGGGACGCAACCGGGCCAGCGACGGCGACAGAGCACGAACCCAGCAGTGCAGATGCACGCGCTGAGGCCAGGGTGAGGAGCGCTGGCTGCAGCCCTCCTCTCTGTTCCTGCTCTGAGATTTCCGTGCAACCACGGCACGGCTTCAAGCGAAACGCAGCTCATCGCTGTTCTGCGTTAGAGCCGGCGCTCGGCGCCTGCTGTCATTGCCGATACAAGTGCTCTGGGGGCCTCGTGCCCAGAACCGCAGGAGAAGCCCACGTTGCGAGGCACCTCTCAAAACCCAAACCTTCAGGGCGACAGAAGGCAGCAAAGCCCCTGCCAGGCCTGCAGGAGAGGAGAAAACGAGGTGCTCTCCAACCCCTCGGAGAATCAGGGAGACAAACCAGAGGGGGGTCGTTTTGCTTTACGACATCGGATGCGGAGGGAGGGCTGTTGCCTGCGAGGAAAAACCACACTGGGTCCTGGGGCTGGGAAACCACGCGCAGGACATAAACCCACGCCAGGGCTCATTCCCGAGGGCAGCTGGGTACGCGGCCCAACCCCCTGCAGCANAGGAGGGGGGTCGTTTTGCTTTACGACATCGGATAAGGAGGGAGGGCTGTTGCCTGCGAGGAAAAACCACACTGGGTCCTGGGGCTGGGAAACCACGCGCAGGACATAAACCCACGCCAGGGCTCATTCCCGAGGGCAGCTGGGTACGCGGCCCAACCCCCTGCAGCACAGCGGTTCCACGGGGATTAAGATATTAACAGCCCTTACTAACGAGGATCCATGTTCCATCATGCAAAACACCTAATCCGAAGAGTTTTTTTCAGTAAGCAAATGGGAAAGAAAAATGCCTTTGCCCAGGCAGCAAGGCTGCAGCCAGGGATGCTGGTGCCGCGGTCTCAGAAAGCAAGGCAAGGGCAGCCCCGGCAGCTGTCGCCCCGGGAGGAGCGGGAGCATCGCTGCTGGGCTCCTCCTGTGGTCACAGCACATTCCAAGTCCCGGTGAAGGCTGCAAGCGGCAGTTACACGGCTGCTGCTACAGCAGAGGCATTCTGCAGGAACCGCGGTGAAAATGAAGCGTTTGGTTTCTGCGGGCAGCCGGTCTGGGGTGGGAAAAGGCAGTGGGTTCTCACTGCTGCTTTTATCTGAATCTGATTGTATTTAATTAGCTGGTAGTGCCCCGGAGCTTGGGATAGGTGCTTTAATGATACGTTTGAAGCGAACAAATACGTTTTTGAAATGTCTCAATTAGCGACTTGCTGCGTGACCTTGATTAAACCACCACCGCTTGCCTAAGACGACCAAGGTCTTGCTACTTACGCAACCTTTACAAAGCAGGTGGGTCGTTTCCTCTTTGTTTTCTGTTAGCAGGCAAATGGGGCAAAATGCAGGCGAAACTGGACCACCAAAAGGAAGCAGGACATACGACACTGTTATAGATAACCAAGGCTGCTACATTGATTTTGCAAGACCACAGTAATATGATCACAGAGGATAAGATAACCCACTGGGAAACCGCCACCTGGACTTCTAACGGCCCGTCCCGGGGAGAAGGCACGCCAACGCCACAGCATTCCCGCTCCGCGCAATCAGTTCACGAACCCGCATGCTGACAGACAGGGACAGGAAAGCAGAACTATTCCAGCGCTCCTGTTCATTTGACTCACCGTCTTCCAGCAAAACCTGAAACGTACATCCCAGTCAGCGACGTTGCTGGGTAACCTTCACAGCATCCTCTGCCTCCTCCTAATCGCTGACCTACGGGGCAGCTTCCCGAGCGTGTGGACGTTTCCTGAAAGCATGTGCTGAGCTTCTAGGAAAGCACAGATCCAGATCAATCTCGACTAGCACACCTGTACAGGAGAAGACCTGGCTGCTCAGCACCCTCACACGACCAAGGAGCTCGGGACTAAACTCCCTGAACTACTCAGCTGCCAAAAGACAGCTTTCTGGTGTGTCCAGGGCCACCCCAGGCTCAGCTTCCTGACCCGGTGGAAAAAGCCGTCAGGCCCCCGAACGTCGCTGCCAGCCAAGCTGCTGGGTACCCATCCCACGCAAACCGGCAGCCGCACACGCGGCAGATCAGATCGTGCACATCAGATCGCAGCGATGTCTCTGGGAAAAGTAAGTCTAAGAGCAGCTAAAGGGCAGAGGAGCACTGCGTATCTGCACCCTGCAGTCTGCCCTACCAGGCTTGGGGTTTTCGCAGAGGGATGAAAGATGGGAGAGTACGTATTGTACAGACCGCGCCTTGCTTTTCCTGTTCCCACGACACGGCTGGTTTCACCCAGCTGGGTGCAAGGCTTTGCTCTGCATTGTGGCTGTGTTGAGAGCCACGAGCCATTCGTGCCACGCAGCGGGCAGCCTCTGCTCGAGTTTCACAAGCGAGCGAGAGGAAGCATAGGTGCACGGTGAGTGACTGCACTGCGAGGCTTTGACAAGTCGAGACCACAAATGGTTTATTTTTAAAACAGACACCAAGAACAGGGATAACGAAGCAGGTGGTAGGTATTTTATAACCAGAGCTGAAATTCAGTGTGTGTGAGGGGGGTGCTCGGAGCAGCATGCCCTGCCAGCACACGGCTCCCTGGCAATTTGGAAGACGATTGCTGCTTGTTCAGGAATGGGGAGAGGACCAGCAGAGAGCCTGCCACCGGGCAAGCGCAGAGGGGCCCTCCTGGCCTGGGCTTCCTCCTTAAAATAAGGAGAAACCAGGAAAACTCGTGAAGCATAAAGGAAAGCCAGTGAGAGAGTAAATTCCTGTGGGTGATCCTGAAAGCTGGAGGAAACTGGCACGTGGCAGGAGGCAGCGAGGTGCTGCGACTCCGGGAACTACAAACGTACAAGGCCCGGGAAAGAAAAATGCCTGGAGAAGGTGTTGGTGTCGGAGGCACTATTCCTCGTGGTGACTGCTGCGGTAGGACCACCGGTGCCATGAGCGCATTACGGATCAGTGACCGCCAGCAGAACTGGAGACGGGGAAACTCACTCGAACAGACTGACTCAGACCAATTCTGCTTTGAATTAAAACATCTATTTTAAAACATCTCCCAGTGGTCTGCTATTAAATTATATTACCAGCATTTTTTAAGAGCACTCTGTGTTTCAGACCAGTGCTTTTCCCGCTTTTGTTGGCTTTATGTGGGGGAGGAGGCAGAGAACAGTGCTTGCCAAGAACTTCAGAAGGCAGTTCTCCTGTGCCTTCTCTCCTGCCCAGAGGTGGACATCACCGCTTGAAGGTAGCAATTCAGATGAAAAGGAACAAGTCTGGAATGGGGAAGACATCAGAGCCCTCCAGACCCTCGTCCCCCCTCACCTAGGGCCATGGGCATCTTGGCTGGCGCCTGCAATCCACAGCCAAGCACAACTGACAACAACTTGCACCTCACAAGCACAATTACTCTCATCTAACCACAGCTATCTCCACCTGACTTTGTCTCAAGAGCTCCTTCTATACACGGAAGAGGAGGATTGACTCCTAAAGCATGGTTCCTCCAACCAAAAGGAACTGCTGCTTTAGAATAAAGTCAGCTGCATCCCAGATGTGTGCCCTCCTCCTCGGTAACCAGCTCCAGGTGCCTGAATCAGACGGTCAGAGCAAACCAAGCACTCGGTCCGCGAATCCTGTGCCAGTGTCCGGGCCCTGCCGTGCAGGAAAGGGCTGCAGCATCCGCACACGCGTGCCTGGTCTGGCCCTTCGCTGTGAACGCAGCGCAGACTCTGACCAGCTGCCGGCATGCCTGGCTCCAGCACAGCTCACCGCTAAAGCAGCCAAACCCTTTACGCAGCACAGGCTGACGCCAGCATCTCCCTCGTGCACCGACGGCAACACTTGCTCTGCTCCACGTTGGGAGCTCAGGGGGGTGCGTGGCCATGTTACCTGGCGGACCATCTCACGGCGCGTGATCTGATGCACCACTGCCACCACCCACGCCGAGAGCAGGGCAGCGGCAGACACCACAAACACTCCGTCCCGCCGGGGAGCACACGCCGTCATCACCAGCACAATTCCACCATACTTACTGCAACTAGGTCAGACGAGCCGTTATAATCACAGCCTTCATTTTTCTAAACCAAGGCCTGAGGTAAGTGTTAGGCATCTCACCGAAAGTGTTTTTAAAGTGTAATTAAGTCAGCCAAAACCCCAACCCCCGAGTGCAAAAACAAAAACACGAGATGTAAAGCAACTTGTTCGCAAAATGCTTCAAAGGTACCAGAGCCAGTTAATTGTCTTCAAATTGATTTTAATATCTGTATTCCCTGTAGACATAACTCCAGGACAGCAATAGGAAGGTTCCAGGACGTTTCTTGTTCCAGGAAACTCTTCATTTCAGTCAGAAGTCTTTCATATAATTTAATAACTGTTGCATTGATTTCTCTTAAATCACCACAGCTCTGTGCACTGAAGCACTTTTAAAAATTAATACTTTTTTAAAGAGTAGGTTAATTTCACACACACACACACACACCCCCCTTTAACAAGAAAGATTAATAGGAGACTGCAAGGGGCTGGTAGCAGAAAGAGGGCTGGTTTATGATTAACACGTGTGGTCAGGAGCCCCCCTACATCCCAAGCAGATCAAACAAGGCTGTAACTGCATCTTCACAGCATTACTGCAAATGACTCTCCCCGAGAGCAGCCAATTCTCCCTGCCCCCACAAGCTAAATCAATCTGGACTGACCTCCTTCCTCCAGCCCAGGCGCAGCTCAAGCGTTAACGGGGTACCCGAGTTTCCTGCCAAAGCATTTATACGCAGAGCTGCCTCGCTGAGGAAGAAAAGGCAGGAGCTTCCGCAAAGCCCCCCTGCACACCACTGTGTCCACACCGTCCACGCTCACCCTCGCTGCAAAAAGATGGGGTTTACTTCTCAGTGTAACTTATGGCAAACGAAGGCAGAAGAGGCGGCTTCTGTGCGTTCAAAGTCCGGTTCGGGATAGCCACAAGGAGCAAGTCAAATGAAGTTAAGTGAGGGGAAACACAGACTGACTGTCAGAAACAGGCAGGATGATTTCAGGTAACAAAAGGAAGGAGGAAACGGGCCGAGCCTTGTGCTGTAAGTAATTCTAAACAGGACAAAACAGTGAAGTTTAAATACAAATCTGTGGTGGCCGAGAGCAGCAAGTGACAGGCGTGCTTTTCTGGAACAGGCCACTCTGCTTTTATGATAAGGCTCTGGGGTCAGACTACAGCCCAACACACACCCCTGCCGAGGGACAGCAGATGCCAAAGCGTAAGTTAAAACCTCCTGGATTTAGTGTTTTGTGGTGGCAATTAACCACCAGTGACACAAGATAGCACTGATGTGATAAAAATGCCTTTGCAGCAGAATAACTGCACACGAGCACTGGATTCCAGCTCACCTGAGGCTGGAGGAATAACCAGCAGAAAGCAAGGGAAGCTATGAAACCAAAGCCTGCTTCTCTGCAGGACCTTGGTTTCTAAGGACGTGCGTGCAGTCAGTAGACTTTTTACATAAGGAGACAACACCACAGGGACTGGGCAGGACCCTGGCTTAAGACAACAGTTCCTGAGATCAAGAAATGCTATCGCACCCCAATACGGCCTCACATAACTATTCTCCAAACCTCAGTTTAAGCCACTTGTTTACATAAAGAATGCCAATAGGCCGGCAAGGATGAATCACCCAAGAGCAAGCCAAAACCCAAAAATATTATGGAGGAAACAAGCTCGAGTTCACATTAGGCTGTTCTGACCGTGCAAACGAAGCACTGTTCCCAGTGTGCAGACGGCACTCAGCGAGGCTGCTGCGATACACACAGAAATCGCTCTTCACTGGACCCAAGCAGCAGCAGTGAATGATTCAACAAAAAAGAAATTCCCAGAGCAATTAAGAATGTGGCAACTCCCACTCACGGCATCCTCAGCCCAACAAAGGCTTTGCCAGCTGAGGGCCTCCATAAACGAAACATGGAGAGAAGACGGGGAAAACGCGTCAGCCTTCCCTCTCGCCGAACCCTCGAGTCTCCTAAACCCTAGGGCACGTGAACCATCCTCCAATCATCGCCACCAACGGCAAGTGTTTACTACACAAGTACCTCGACAGAATCATTAGTCGTTTGCTCTTTAGACCTTTTAAATCCATTTTCAGTATTCCCGAAAAACTCTTTAAGGAGACGAGCTGCCTACAGGCTTTGCAGTCCGAGGCCAGGCTGGAGTCCCGCGGCAGCCCAGAACAGCTGCAGGCACGTTTTGGGGAGGCGGCGTTCACCGGCTTGCTGCCAGATCACACACAGGGATCGCAAAGCTTCACCCCAGATCCGAGATGACACTTCCACCTCCTTCCTCTGCCCCTCCAGGACAGCACGCAGACGTTAAGCACTCGCAGGCTGCCGAGATACACGAAGGGCTGTAACCCAAGGGTTAGCGAGCTCTCCTGCGCTGCCGAGCTACCGCAGATCAGATTTTGGTATCTGCACAAAGACGAGAGAATAGTCTGTTCTCACAGAAACACCCAAACTACCTTGCCTGCCCAGTGACCACAGATTTAATCCAGAATCTCTTACCAAAGCACGCAGCAAAGTCCTCATCTTCCCTCTTTGGTTTCACTCCTCTGTTTGGCATGGTCGTAAGAGCACAAAGTTTAACGGGCCTTGCCACTCCTACCGCCGCACGAGGCAAGCGTGGAAAAGAGAGGTACTTTCCTACACCGTCACCTGGAGAGATGTCACCACCCGAGCTGCTCCCACACCTTTTGAATGGCACGTTCCAGCTTCCCAGGCAGACTGTTAATATTTAAGAGTTTGGCATCCGGGACAGCAAGAAATCAGTAAAGTGGAAAATATTGCTGAAGCAAGGGATGGAAAGGCTCCAGGACACTCCCGGATGACTCCAGACTGATGCCACTGCCTCCAGTCAAGTGCCTGCTGCTCTACCAGATCCAGGCTCTAATTCTGGCTCCTGTGAAAACAACATCAGCGTTTCTTTGGATGAGCACTGACTGGGAGTTCAGAAAGCCCTAGGTTTTATCAATGGATTTCCACATTAGTGCTTACTGCATTCTAATACGTGAGAGCACTAGGAGCAAACCAAGTGGAAAGCTGAAAAGCCAAAAGCGGAGCATTCAGAACGGCTGCTCTGGCTCCGTACTTCAGCAGAGCAAGCCGTTTGAGCTGGAGGATGACTAAAGACTGAAACATCTCTTCGAGAGACAGTGGAGCACAGCACTGGTGTTATTGCACATGAATGGGCACTGTCACACCAGACGCCACACAAGCACTCGTGTCCATCCGCCCTGTGGCAGCTCTAGACAGACACCAACCCTCTGAACTCTGCAGATCGGTTTCAGATTGGAAAACAAAGCTCTAACAAAGGTCTTACTCAGTGTTTCTCAGTTTCAGAGCACACAGGGTGACACGTGCACTGCCTTGGGTTATCTCTGGAATCTCCAGAAAACCCCAACAGTAGTGCTCAGTGCACGGATTTACAGGCAGCCACCAAACAGGACAGAAAAGCACCCAGAAAAATGCTGTGTTCCTCACGGGAACGTACATGGCACTACCTGCTATTACGTGGTACAATACTCATAGAATCATAGAATGGTAGGGGTTGGAAGGGACCTCTAGAGATCATCTAGTCCAACCCCCCTACTACTCGAGTAAAAGAACCGGCTTGGCTGTGTTAGATTCAGAGAAGGCCACTGTATTGTTTCTGTACTTGAAGCAGAACACACAAGCACGTTGTGATAGGTGCGGTCTCACAACAGTTGGCTTGGAAAGAACGAGTTCAAGCAAAAGCATAACTGCCTCCAGTCACATCGCTCCCACCCGTCACCTCCTCTCCAAAGGGATGAGTGGCACAAGAATTATTTCTTGTTCTGGAAATCATTCGAGGTCGTTTATGCCTGGTTTGTCTCAGAGCCCTCCTGCTCTTTTACCACCTAGCCAACACAAAGCAGCACCTCCTTTTCACAAGGAATCTCCAAAAAGCTGCCCCTCCAAGCTGGCTGAGATCAATTTCCGTGATGCAGCAGGGGAAGGAAGCTGGTCGACCACTTTGATACTAGAAAATACGTAAGTTAAAGAAATAATTAAGCCCTTTTCCCGTTAAACCCATCAGCCAAACTACACCAGACCTGCAAGCCAAGACCTATGGAGAAGACCCCTCTCCCTCTTCCCATCGCAGCCTGTTAAATGGCTTCCACAAGTTGATGAGATCACATTTCTGTCTCATTCCTCCCGCAATTAATTCCACGGCAGGCAAAGATCAATGCTATTATGATTCATTTACTTATCTGGTTTTATCCAGTTAGAAGACTGGTCAACAGCTACTGGTGACTGACCAGGCCCGCTGCGTCAGGCGAGTCGCTAACCTGAGGCACTGCCAGCAGCTTTGCTCAAGGAGATGAATTCGGACTGCCGCACCAGTGCCCCACCTCAAAAGGCACAAATTCCCAGCACACTGAAATCCCAGCCTGCAGAAACCAGAGCCCCAAGAAGGTTCAAAACCTCTCCTTAGCCATGCCAAGAAAATAAAAGCACAATTAGGGGGAATTAACATGTCCCCCTCACGAAGAGGGGAAAGGCATCTATTTGCTGATGCATCGATGAACGAACCATGCAGGAAGAAGAGGCAGATTGCGAAGGAAAAAGTTTCTGTTTATACACATGTCTTGACATTCAGCAGTTACTGAAAATAAAATATACTCAGAAGCGCACAGCAGCTTAACAGGGCCTACTGCAGTATTTCTTGGTGCGTCAAAGCACGGTGCGAGCACCAAGTACATCCGTACAGCCCCAGTTTATCCTTGGGTCTCGCCTGCGCTGTTTTCAGCGACGTAGAGCTATGCTGTAAGGCATGCTTAGGATTAATAGTGAAACATCTAGAAAGGTCAATCTTCACCTGAGCACAGAAGAAGGGAAAAAACCCGAACTCCGCTCCATCTCACACAGCACCCGAGCAGCGCCCGTGTGCTTATCTGCCACGCCGAGTCACAAAGCCGAAGCAGACCACTGTGGTGTCCAGATCAGCTAGTTCCCACGCGCAGAGGAAGCTTGGCTCTGCTGGTAAGCTTCTTCATGACCAGAAAAAAACAATACTTTCAGTGAAACAAGTTTGATTTATAGATAACATAGATGCAGATTTTGAAGAGAGCCCGTGATTCTGCACACCTTAAAGGTTCCTTTCAGACCGTCGAAGCACCGCTGAGGCTTGAAGGTCCAACCTGTCAGCAAGTGATGAGCCCCCAACCAGCCTGTTAATGGGGCCTCATTAGAAGACCTTAAGCATACCAAAAAACAAGAAAGCATCAAACACTAATTTCTAACATAAGCTCCCTGTAGCATTGTCTAACTGAAAAAGCTCTTCTGCACGTCGCTTGAAGCACTGCCCGTCCCAGAGCACTGCCAGAGCCCCGCTCCATCTCGCGTTTCTTGTCTGATGGGAGAGTCGCGGTCAAACATCGGTTCAGGACACAAGTCAGGGGCTGGAAGAAACGGAGTGCTCTGTAACTCTGCACTCCTCCTCCTTGGCTACTTCCCGCAGGAGCCAAGCAGACTTACTGAGATAGGAGAGCCGCGACTAGGGAGTTCATTCGGTCTGGCTGTTGCCTCGATAGGTCAAAGCAGGGTAACAGCCTGCAGTTTTACTCACCGCGTGTCTTCAGATGCTGGGGAAACCCTAATGCAAAGAACATACGCAGCCAGACACTGACAGTGTCTGTATTAACTCCTAGAAAGGATACAGCTAGTCTTTATTCCAAGTCAGCTCTGTCATATCAGCCACTTTCCAGCCTTGACTGACCAACCCTATCACAAGATGTTGCCGAAAGCCAGCACAACATTTCAGAAACGCCATGGGAAGAGAGAGCTCCTTCCCACCCAGAGAGATCCCGGAGGCAAGGACGCCTCTCGGTCCCTAGAGATGCCGAACGAACCAGAGTGACTGTTCATCCCTCCCACTCTTCAGCTCCGCAAGAAGCGAACTGCGTCCGTTTGCTAGGCACTGAGTTGCTGTAATCCCTAAGTATTCGCTGTTCAGGAATCCACCACTCGTAATCAGTGAGAAAGCACATGCGACACAGGCGAGTGAAGAGTTTCAGGAGACAAATGATTGAACTGACTGAAGCACGTTCAAATTCACACTTACCTACGCCCTCCTGTAGACAGGATTCTCCCATGCACTTTCAGTGTTTAAATTAAACATCGCTTCAAAAGACGGAAGCAATTTCACCACAGATAAGCTCTTACCAAGCCAACAGACAGCTTCTGAATTGCTGTTGTCAGAGAATCTATCCCAATTGCACACAATTACTATCAGGTGCTGGACAAATTTAAGATACTGCCTGTCTCCTCCTTTCCCCTCTACAAGGCAACACTGAAAAATAAAACCCATCACCATGAAGTACCATTCTCCCCCAAAGCCATCAGTAGCTATGTACTTACCTGAGGAAAATCACCATTTTTTGGTAAGAAGTCAGTGGCGTCCACAGGTGCATAGTTTGTATCCAAGAAATGTGGTCTGCTGATGGAATTCATATAAAAATCGTGAGGGGAATTAAAATATTGCCTGTAAGGAAATGGGAAAAGCAGTTATTTCCTGTCGGTCCTGAGTATTTCTCAGGTTGCTTCAGACTCCATCATCAGCAGTGAAGCTGCAACTATGGGATGGCACATACAGGAGGTTGGTATTAAAAAAGCTGCGTTTATCCAGAGGAGGCATCTAGGCAAAACACGACACCTACCAGTTATACCCTGCTTCGCAAACTCAGTAGTGTGAGAGTCTGGAAAGCTGTATGAAGAATTCGATTCTTGGCAACTTGTGTATTTAACAGATAAAAATGGTCTGCAGGGCTAAATAATGTTTGAGTCCTGACAACAAAGCAAAATCAAACCTCTGAGACGCCCCAGCGCCAAGCGTTTGATGGGTGTGATGGAACCCGACAATCACATAAGGACAAGCATCAAGTTTCACAGAAATCTCACACCCCAACGCTAGTCTGGGCCATAAAACTGAAAGAGCCCTGCAAAGGAGCACAGGCAGGGAGTGAAACCCCCGCTTTGCACACCCCTGACAGGGAGGTTTACCACTCACAGACCTTACCTTAAAGACAGATAATAACTGAAGGGGTTAGGGAGATGCAGCCCTAGACAGAACTATTAGCCCGGGCAGAGACGGATTACGGATGCGACCGACCATATCTAGTTACAAAGCAAGATCTCTGCTGAACTATCAAGCGCAAAAAGCAAAGGTCTCCCGATTGCTCCCTCCTGGGCAGGGCACATGCCCGCACTTCCTCCTGCCTGCCTCCCCACAGCACCGGCTTCCTGCGAGCAGAGAGGCGGCAAGAGCTGCGCGAGAGCAGGCAGCCCCCTTCCTCCTCCCAGGAGTAGCCTCTGGCCTGGTATTACACCCTCTGGTTTTGCCGTTCCACACACAAGCCCTTTCCCTCTCCGGCAGGCGCAAGGAATGTGCCTCGTAATCTTTCCCGTAAGGGCTGCGCACTCACGCTGCTTGGGCAATCGCCACCCAACACGTTTGCACGCTGGAACCACCGAAACGTTTCACCCGATCTGACTGGTTTCCTCTTGTGGGGAGTCGTACGTTCTTCGTGATGCCAGGGCTACGGAACCCACAGCAATAAACTTCAACAAGGCACTGGGGGGGGGGAGGGAGAAACGAAGTTTAAAAAGGAATACTCCCCAGGAGCAGAGCGAGGGGATGACTGCGCTGCCAAAGTATTATTAAGCAATTAAAATGCCATGTGTGGCTAGCGGCTCATTAACACACCATGCTTAACATCTACATAGGTATTTATGTGCAAACACAGTTATCTCGCTCTGCTAAATACGTTTTTCCTGCTCTTTTTTCATCATTAAAGATAATACTCTCAGAAAGGAACAGCTCCCTCCCCCTTTTCCTTTTCTCCTTCTTCTCAGTGCTGCCAGTTTTACCTGCTGCAGAGATTCACCCAGACGGCGACCAACCCCCGTGCGAACGCACAGGTGGATTTAGCACGCCCCCACCTAACAGCGCCAACAACCCAGCACTGACTCTTGGCTCCCCCTGATCTATTCAGGCAAATTAAAATCTGCACATAAATTCTGGGAATTCATGTATTTACACACAGGGAAAGGCTTGTTTAAATTGCTTTCAGGTTGAAACTGCTGTGGTCTCACCATCTCTCTCGCACGACAACAGAGCTTGGCCAGCACTAACAAACTAACCAGGGAAGGAGAAAACTATTTTTACCGGAAAAATGAACACCGCCTCCTATTTCACCAGCACCTCGTGGGTCTGGACAAGTCAGTTGAGGTAATGGGAAGGAGACCAAGACAGCCCCAGCCTCCCTGGCCTGAGCGCCTCTGGAATCACCAGCTTTGGTATGTTATTTTGCTTCCCTTAATCTTGGTTTTCAAATCTGTGAACACGAGATGCACTTTCTTCCTGCAGCCTGAAATAAGAGCCAACACCAACACAGTGCGCGGCTTTGAGATCCTCCTAGGAAAGCCACCAAGCGCGCAGCGTTTGCCGAAGCCCTTTTAGTACCTGTGGAGGTGTGCTTTACCTTTCTTCCCAATAAGAACTTAAAGACATTCACCCTCATTTGAAGAGCTGGCATAAAGCCACTGACGAGTTAGCTTGAATTAAGATGCAAAAAAACCCCCAAAACGTGTTAACTGGAAGAATCAAGTATGTGAACCTTGCTGTACTGCCAAAGCAACGGTGTGAAAACAGCCTCGTAGTGAGATCGCCCTGTACATACCTGCTCACCCTCTCCAGGGCTTAGTTACTGGTGAACTGCTCCATGGAAGCTACTCTGGGTCAAGAGCTTCCCCTCAGAGGCCAAGGGTCTTCACTGGATAACTAAAAATCATCGTAGAAAGGAAATTTATGCTGGGTTTAATCACACTGGATTTACAACAGACTGCCCATTTGCACTCATGTCCTCCTATGGGACTGCGCGCTGTGGCACTGAAGGAGGAACCGGTATCCTGGATGATAGAAAACACGACCTGCACTCACCAACACCAACGCTGCAAGTCCGTGTCCTGTCATGGAGACACTCAACCAGCCCATGAAGAGCCTGGGTACGCTGGCCCATCCCCAAGCCACAACCCCTCTGACTGAACTCGGGGCACAGCCAGGGACACGCACAACTGAGGGCCAGCCAACGGCTGCGTGCGAGTGCCACACCAGTCCCTCTCAGGCCACTGATTCACTTCAACCATTGAGGCTGGCTCTTGAAGCAATCAAGGCTCTACATCAGTTACTAACCTCATAATAATTAAATCCATGTGCTTATCATTTGGTCAGTGAAACTTCTCTCTTCAGCACTGAGATCAGAGTTTAATGAGTTAATGCTAGGGAGTTTGGAGTCATCTTATTTTACTTTCAGCTGCAGAAAACCAAGTGCTGATCTCCTTGAATAAAACCAGACCTTTTAAACCCAAATGACTAAACACATTTAGTCGTCAGTTCTCAGAGAAATTATTCAGTGCTAAAGCGAAGTTTAGTCCGGAGAAGCGCTGTGCTCCAGCCAGTGCCTCGGAAGAGGAATCCTCCACGGCCGCTCAGCCAGCAGCAACGCCACTTTGCTTTGCGGAAAGGCAGTCACCCCAAGGAAACCACAGAGACAAAAGGGAAGGAATGCTGGTCTCCCGCTTCGGTTTGAACTCCGTTTCACAAAAGAGAAAGAGGGAATCTGGCTCAAGAACTCAGTTTGAAGAAATCAGCATTTTGTTGGGTGAAGAGGAGGTTAAGCGTGCTGACCCAGTACCCGTCCTTCAACAGGTACCGGTTAAGAAAAATAAGCGCCTGCTCCCTGCCCCGCAAGCTCGAGAATTCAGCCACTATGAAAAAGGATATTTAGAAATCTAACTAGAGGTACATTCTCCTGTAGGAAAACATGACGGAAAGTAGACGAAGACGTGCAACGTCCAGAGCCCAACAAGCACCAACACCCTTACTGCAGAGATGGCTCCTACCCTTCCCTAAGGAATAAAGCAGCTGGCCCAGAGAAATTCTGTCATCCCCGAGTCCTGGGACACTATGAGCAGGGTGGGGAGCATCTCTGGTTTATATCAAGTTCAGACAATTGCTTTAAAGAATGAGACTGCTTTTTTTTTCTGCCACCCACTCCAAACACAGCGGCAGTGGAAGAGCGTGGTACAAGGCAGACCTGAGCCCACACCTGACTCACCCAAAGCACCCGATGCCAGTCTGGCCAGCCGGTCTCACGGTAGGGCTATTTCACATACTCAACAGAACATTGTTGGGTGGGGTTTGTTTGTCGGATGCTTTATTTGTTTGTTCTGGGGGGTTTTTTGTAAAAAATTTGTTAATTTCCTTCAGTTTCCCTGAAGCTCAGGACTTTCAGCAGCAGGCCCCAGAGGAACACACCGTGGACAGGCTCTTACAGGAACGCACACCTCGGAGGCGAGCAAGGCAACGCACATCCCACCCGGGAGATGGGTCTCCATACTTTGACAGCTTAAGCTCGCTGTAGGAACCCTTGTTTAGACTACAGGTGTGTGCCTGCCTGCCTGCCTCGCACGCTTCACACCAGCTGCTCACCCACGCACCCAATGCGTTTGAAGACCACCTGGGGCCATGCTGCGATTTCACTGGAGATCTTCTATGTGGATTTTGGGCAGACTTTTCGCTCTGACGCTATAGCCCTCCATTCAGAGATGCAAACTCCACACGTCAGGCCAGCGGACGGTCGGAGATGAGCTGGCAAGGTCACAGGCTGCCTCGGCATCGGTCTGGCACTCTTCTTCCCCATCGTTAGACCAATTCACGTGTTTCAAAGCCCACTTTACTATTTCAGCGAGCAATACTCCATACAAAGCGGAAAAGGGCAAGAAAGTGGCAAGAAAATAGAGGGGTGAGTGTTTTGGAAACCACGGAAGAAAGCTTTGCTCCGGGTTTTGAGAAATACTTTTTTGCAGATGTGTGACACCACTTCCAACAGCACAACCAGACCGACCCGCATTTCTTGAAGCCAGGAATGTACTGAGCCTACAGCTGCAAAGGACGCCAGCAGTTCAGGGATGACCGCCTTAGAAACGACCCGAGCCACAGCTCTTGCCTACAGGGGACCCGAACTTCGTTTGTTCTTTCAACAAGGTTTAATACACTGTTTACATTTTTCAGGTTAAGAAAACCTGAAACAAAGAGGCGAGCTTTGGTATCTTTTAAAGAAATTCTCTAGCAGGAAAGTTAACTGCTGAAAAGAAACAGGAAAAACCTGCTTCAGGACAAAGCTGTTGCTATGAGAATAAGCCATGTCCAAACACAGCCACTTGCAAATGAGATTTCTTCTGCACAGATTTTGAAGAGAAACTTGGACTAACTCTGATGCCATCTGCATTTTTCTATTTTACAACACGGCCTATAATTACAATTCCCTTTAAAATCCTGTTTTTTCAGTGCTTCCATCCCTTTCAGGATTCCTACCTCTAACGCCCTAACCCTAAATCCACCCAAGAAAAGATTCACAGCTGCAGTTTTTAAATACAAAAGCACAGACTTGTTTGGTTTTTGTGAAACAAATACGGAAAAATTCACTTGAAAGGTAATTTTTACAATTGCCAGGATATAAAAAACAGGAAGCTAAAGGTGCAGCCTTGGCCAAATCATTCTCTAGCAAATAATTGCTACAATGAGCCTCATTTCCAAAAGTAACTATAGCAAAGTCAACAAGTTTACGTTTGTGTTAAATGCAGGCATGTCTTTGCAGGATCAAGGCTGTAACGTTTCCAGCAGACTTGACACAAGCAGCAGAGCAGCGCTAAACAGGAAGAAAGAGAGGGGCAAAACCAGAACAAATGGTCAAAGGGAAAAAAAAAACCTCAACACAACAGAGAAACACAATCTAATCTTGTGGTTCAATACAGCAAAACAGAAATTCTGTTATAGCTCTCCTGAGGATTCGCAAAGCGTAATTTACAGGAACCATGCTCAAAAAGCGCACCCTCTTCCAATCAGAGCCAGGCTAGCTAAGAGCAACGATACTGAACTCCTCTGGTAACTCCTCTCAGATTCTCACTTTGGGGAGGGACTGGCACAGCAGAGCACCATTCAGCACCTGTGGGACAGCTTCTTGGTAGGCCTACGTCAAGAACTGCCCCGTCCCATCCACCCTATCACCGCTGGCTAGCTCGCTCTGCAGACTGAGGTAGACCAGGCACACGGGAAGAGCTAACAGAGAGACAGAATGCGTCGCATCCCTCTGAGCAGAGGGGCCGATTGTCCCTGCCGCCAGCCAGGCTGGAACTTAGACACAAAAACTCATCTCCCTGCTTTTCCACAAAGATGCTAAAATCCCTTTAGGAGGGAGGTTAAACTAGATCCTCGAGCACCTGGAACACAGTAATTAGCTCATGATATCAAGTTCTGTTTCTTTTATTTTTCCTTCCTCCCACCTCTGACCTAAATAAAAACACATCCTGTGTATCTGTGCCACTCCCTGTATTCACCAAGAGACCAAAGCAGCTGTCCATCAGCCTTCAAAGCTTCTTCCCAACAATCAGCAGCTCCCAGTCCCAACAGAGTTTTAATCCAAGTCACTCGGTGGTGGCACAAGGCCACTTTGCATTGCCTCCCCGTCATGTCCTACCTTCTGATACAGGATGGAGGTTCATCCTGGAGAAGGAGGAACAATGTTTACTGTTATGCAAAGATCCCTCAAAAATTTTGGGCATGTAATCCAGAAAAGTTTTTGCACTGAATCTAGAAAGCCCATGGCTGATGTTCTTCCCATCAGACGGAGCCACTGTTACTACGCAGCGGTTACTGAAACCCATCGCAGCTCCGC
Organism: Steatornis caripensis; assembly: GCA_013398225.1. Taxonomy (NCBI): domain Eukaryota; kingdom Metazoa; phylum Chordata; class Aves; order Caprimulgiformes; family Steatornithidae; genus Steatornis; species Steatornis caripensis. The sequence goes on from VZSC01019423.1 coordinate 85,873, forward strand.
TTTACAGCACTAAACTGCGCTGTGCACTAGGCAGCTTTACTTAGAAGCCAGTCATCACCTCTCACGCGAGCCCATGCTCATCACCTCACACCTTGTGGGATGAGGTTATCAGTGAAGAACATCAGTCATAACCAGAGGAAAAAGTCATGACTCTTGATGAGCTCTTGGTTGCACAGCTGGGGGCTGTGCACGTCTTTTCACTATAGACATGAGGTGGAAGTGTTTAGCCAGCTTCCAGTCACCTACTCGGCAACAGGGTTTAACTTCACTTCACCCGTAAGTCTGCCACCTGGTACCGGCAATACCTCCTTGCTTGTCTGCACCGTCTGCACAAAGACAGAGAGTGCATGACGCATTTGCTCAGCTACACTGTGCTAATGGGGTGTTTGTAAGAACTCCATTAGTGTAACAAATCCAGGCTGAAACAAGGCTGTTCCTCCCTTACAGCAGCCTCCAGGTTTACCAGAAACCAAAGTTTTTCTCTCTCTTTTTTTTTTAAATAAGCTGTTTGCTGCTTTTTCCAAGATGCAGCAGTTTATGAAATGCCACAAGATCAGTGTGTGATGCAATTATTTCCCCATCAGTTAGTGAAATAAAGTAAACAAGGAAAGCAGTAAAGAAACAGTTGAATCACGGGGTGTGCAAGAGCAGAGGGGAATTATACAAAGGAGAACAGCACTCACTGGTTTTCACTTGGGAAAGATGAGGTCGGGAAAGAGGCAGGGTAGCAGCTACTCCACGGGTCAGCAGCCAGCATGGAATTCTGAAAGGAGAAACCACAACAGTTACAGTGGCAGAGGACTGGCACGGTTACCTGCAGCTGCAGACCTGAGGCCAGGCTTATGGCTTCTCTCACTCGGTGCCTTTAGTAAGCAGAGGTGGCTCCGCATCTCTCACAGCGGGAGAAATCTAGCGCTACACTCCAGTCTGAGCTTTGGAACCCGCCTTCCTGTCGCTCTCCCCAGGACAGGAGGGGCAGTCCCCTCTCCTGGCCACTTAACCTCGGTCTTTGCAGAACGCGAGCACCAACCCATTAACCTGAAGTTGGCTTGCACAGGCAAACACCCAAAAACGTCGCTCTCTTAATCTTCCCAGCTCCCCAAACAGTCGCTAACATTAACGGGAAGCTTTTAGCTCAGCATGTACCAATACAATCAAGGAAAGAATACAGTATCTTATTACTCAGCTACAGACCCGTCTTTCATCTGTCCTTTTCTGTGTCCAAAGCAATGATAACTCATGCTTGAAGCAACATGTACTTGGTGAAACGGGTCTCTTTTTTTAACCTCTGTATTCCTACATATGACAAAACTCAAACAACAGTTAGAAACAGAAAACTGCAGGGACACGCAAGCTATTTTGGGATAGAGGGTTGCTTTTTGCCCAGTTTAGAACAAACGCATAGGGGACCTGCTCTTGTTTTAGCAGCCGCATCACGACAAATACACCCTGTTCATCTCTGCCGCTCTCAAAAAGGCACAGCTGGACCCAGCAATAGATTCAGCACATCTCAAAGAGATGAGTCGGGGTAGAAACAAAGTTTGCAAATCTGCATAAAGTCTTTAGTCCGTTCCTAAGGAGCCTGGCACCTACCAGCTTGTCAAGAGGCATTGTTTTAATCACAGACTTGTTTTCATCCTCCCACTTCAAAGGCAGCAGACAGCCATCACCTCAACCCGCCAGCATTCCCAATCAATACCTCATGCCCCTGGACAGCTGCCTAGAAAACCTGGTAAACAGCTCCTGCAAACATGCACAAGGACTCGCGGGGTCTGACAGGCTGGAGCGCTCTGCTCAGACCCCTCCGGTGCCGCCCAACAAACAGCCTCTCCCTACACCTCCCCGGGAAGCTGCTGGCGCCCTCACCTCCATGGCCGGCACAGTGAGCTGGGAACGGAGGCTGGGGATGCTGTAGAGTGTATTGCCCGACTGCTGGTGCTCGTGAGGCGGGTAGTTCTTCCCCCCGTCCATGGCAGGGCGTGCTGAGGGCATCAGCCTGCGTCCTGCCGCATGAAGTCCTCGGGGCAGGTGGAACAGGCTACGGAGTGGCCGAAGGTTCTTTATCTGTGCTCTTCACCCTGCACCATGTCCTAGGGCAGAAAAGAAATGCACATTTAAATTTCATGAAAGGGGAGGGGGGGAAAAAAAAAATCCAACTTTAAGTCCAAACGTAGCTAAGAGATCGGTAAACAGACGTCAGCCTGTGAAATGCCTGCTGCCTCTTTATAAAAGAGAGGTTTTTACTGGGAAACCGAGTTCTCAAATATCACCACACCTGGAATTCACCCAGGCCTGCGAACTTAGATTAAACACACCTCTCCTGCCTCACTGCAAACGCTGCGGAAGTCTGGCAGATCATCACAATCCTCTGTGATCTCGGCAGCAGACACACAGCTGGATTCTAGCTTGAGGAATTTTCTTGTTGTAATATGCAAAAAGATTCCGCGCTTCTGTGCAAACTCATGGCGATCAATTCCCCCAAATCCCTCATTTTCATGAAAATATGCTACGTAGGTGGAACACGGTTCCATGGAGCACCAACGGCCACGCTGAGCACGCGGTGAATCACCTCGCGGGCCAGAGCGCACTCACATCCCCCACCTCGCTGTTCTTTGATGTCTCCCTAATTTCACGGCAGACGTTCAGTGTGCTCTGCTGCCTTTGGCCACTGCTATGCACAAAGGTCAAACCAGATGGTGTACTTTCAGGATTAACACTATTAATCTAACAAATGTAAGAACTTATCAGTTGTCTCGCATTTTCCCTGTTGCCAGCAAGATGGGATTTCAGAATCATGCTCGTTACAGCAAGAGTATTGTTCTGGCAGGAATCAGCCCCGCAGTAAGCCAGTGCCTTCAGCGCAACTCCTCGGTCAAAACTCCCAAGGTAACTTCTGACTTTTTTCGTTACGTTCTCCATAACCCCCACAGAACATCAATTTCCGATTGGATTTAGTGGAGAAAAAAAATAAGAGAGATGGTAAACGCAACCTATACAACCAGAAGAGCAAGAGGAAACCACCCGTGATGTCTTTACTTCCACTGCATCTTTCTTTACCCCCCTTCCGCCTCCCATGACCCTGTCTGCCACCAGACGCCCGCAGCATGACAGCCAGGTAAATGAAGCTGGTCGATAGATTCTCATCGAGCAAGCTAGCCAAGCAGAAAAACTAAGTAGTTCGAACCAAAGCTGCAATTTAAAATACATCAGCTTTGATCATTTAGCAGATACTATTTTCTACAAGTAGTATTTTTGAAAAGCCATTTCTGAGTCAGAGTCTCTTTAAAAATAAGTGACCTTTCAGCGGACAAAATTATTTCTGTATTTGTAATGGAAAGTGAAATTAAAGTGGCTCTTTCTTTCTTTCTCTGGTGGCAGCAGCCATGCCAGGATTGCTGTCCGAGCAGGGCTCACATGTGCAGGCTGCGGAACCCGCAGGGGACCAACGCCATCCCCGCTGAGCCCAGGGTGGAGAGATGGACACCGACCCCTTGGTGAAGAGGTACCGGGCAAAGCCCCCGCGTCCAAGGGACTTTCCGGGCGAAGAGCAGACACTGACGACCCCGCTGCCTCTGCTCCTCCAACAAATTGTGGGCGCACAGATGCCTTCACAAGACACGGGCTTCCAGACGGGATTAAATCATTCACCAGAGGCCAAACACTGTGCGGTTTAAACAAGTATTCCCCCTTTTATTTTAGCTAAAGAGGTCGCTACCCTGGGACGCGCACGGTTTATGTCGGCTCACGAGCCCACGCTGGACGAGCACTGCAGCTCACCGGCATGGGTCTGCAGAGCAGAAGGCAACTTCCCCAGGAGCAGACTGGCCAGTGCTCCTGGCAGCCGCCGGTTTAAACAGACTGCAGAGCTGCAAATCCAACCTCTGCCTCTTCCCACAGCCTGACAAATCGCAAAAAAAAAAAAGAAAAGAGACTAAGCGACCAAGATGCAAGCGTTTTCCCTAGGAAAGCACAGCAAAAAGTCATCCCCAGAGTATAAAGTTTACACATGAGCAGAAGTAACACCAGGCTACCCGAAAAGATGATTAAGTTACAAAAATCCCAGACCATTTTAATTAATCGCTAACACACTAAATACTCTTTACAAAGGCCTGGGATCACCTAGATCCTTTTCACTGGCTTTATTTCACCAGAGATTTACTGCAGTCTCGTTCTTTTACAAGCAGAAGTGTTTCTTTTTATTACACCATAAAATCCACACTCATGCTTTATAGTCCATAAGCCCAGGAGCAAAAAATAGCTAAAAACACTTAGCTAGCACCCCAGCATCCCAATTAATATTGTTATACTGGCCTCAGGCCTCTGGATTTATTAGCCAAGTGTTAGCACCAGGGTTCCCACAACGCAGCCTGTCGACCACTTGTAGTCTTGAAGCCTCGTCAGAAGCTGCTTAATCACGGCCGTCCTTGACAAAAGTCAGCTCAGCAGCACGGCTGCAGAAGCAGCGGCATTGCGAGCGGGTGCTCTGGCCCCACTTTCGCACGAATTAAGCGTTGATGCTGAAGTCCTATTATTCAAGCAAAACCTGCTCTGTGTAACACCTCCTGAAGACAAAGCACTGCGGATGAACTTCCTCAGGCAGCCCAACGTTCATATCCCACCTATCAAGGGGCTCTGCGCGCAAAACACTGCGGAGACATTAAAATACGCAAGGACTTGTTCCTCCCAAGCCACATCATTTACTGCAACAGAACTCGCGAAGAGGGATGCACAAATGCAGACTTTGATCCCAAGCCCCTTGTGAAGAGATGCAGTGAAAAGCTTCACCAGTGAGAAATGAAACAACCTATGCTTCGGCAGGACGGCTACGCAACCACCCCAGGGGATGCTTTCCTCTCCGGGCTTCAGGGCCACGTTCTTCTTTTCCTTTAAACTGTTCGCTGCTGCCACTGGTGGTCCACAAGAGATCCTACGAAATTTTATGTCCCATCTAGTGAATAAAGTAGTAAGACACAAGACAAACGTTTATCGTGGTTCCACTTAGCTCAACACCGATGAAATTGAAGGGTTTGCTTAAAAAACAGCCTCGTTCCCTCTCCCAATCGTAAAATTCCCAGCTTGTCTTAGTGGATTTGACAAGAGCACCTAGATTGTGAATTAAGCCTGTGCTACAACGTCCCAACCCCCAAACGAAGCAGTGGGGAGCAAACACCTACAATGAGGTTTGTTTTCTACTTCCATCAATCTGCTCGAAGATCCTCCAGGCTTCCACCTCAAGAGATGCTGGCAGGTCAAGGCTGCAAGGAAGGCAAAGTAACAGGAAGATCTTCATGAGGCTTTCTGCAAATGCTGTACAGAGCCACAAACGGCACAGGGTTGGTTTTCAGGGGGTGGGAGGGTGTCTCTTTTTTTTTTGTACTGCTCAGGTGTTCCTGAACAGAGGTGGTGAGGCTTGCTGATCTAAGGGTCAATGTCACAGACTGCTCTGGAGATAGCCTCTGGTGTCTTTAAAATACTGCATCTTTTCTTTTCACCAGAGACTTCAGGGTTTTTCCTGTTTTGGGGGTTTTTTTGTCATCCTATTTGCAACAGATTTCGATAGGAAATCAGCAGCAGTTATTCCCGTAACAGCTGTAGCAAATACTCAGCTTTACTTACACATCCAAAGTAGCTTATGAAGGGTCAAATCAGTACCACAGTTTCTCCCTGCCTGCTCTACATTATCTTGTGTCTTGACAACACCAGATTTCACTGGCCAGATTCTCCGCAGAGCAGCGCCTTTCTCTCAAACAGCATTAGTTCCTTTGGAAAACTCTTGCACAACAGATCAGACCTAATCAGCAACACGAAGGAAAACCGCTTAAGGAACTGTAAACTTCTACGCTTGAGCAATGGCCATATGGTAAAAGACAATGCATTGAGTCTGCATGACATAACTCCTCTGAGGAGATCAAAGCGAACAGCAGGCCAGCCTTCTAGATGGGCAACCCAGAAACGAGAGATCTTTTGTTCGGAGACACCAGGAAAATCAGTACCACAGCTAATGATGAAACCCAGATGTCGTGGACTCTGGGCTTGTCCTCTAGGCAACGCCAAAAGAGGATGAAACTCCTCAACATTTTCTAGTTAACCCAAAACGAAAACAGCGTGCTGCTGAGGAAACATTACCTGAAAGCACAACCATCACATGGCTGCTATGAGCCGCCCACCCACGTGAGCTCCGTGCTAGCTCTGACAAATGCAGTCGTGCCCTGTCAGCGTTTGCTTACACAGAACCAACCACGACAAAAGGCTGAGTGCAAACCTGGAAATAAGAAAGCTGGAACATTATCGCCCTGGTTCACGGGGGGCGCTCCAGCTAGTGTCTGTTCCAAAATACATCCGAGCATCGCTAACAGTCGGAAGGAAGAGGCATCAAGAACTCACTTTACATCCCGCACCCTTCCATCCGTTGCCTCGATGCCAGAGGATGCCGGGGGTACATCTTGTCCGACCAGGAGGCCAGCACCAGCGACCCGGCAGCAGAGCATGAGCTGGACGTCAAACCCAGCCTTCTCCACCGCGCCAAAGCTTCAGGGCTGCAAAATAACCTTCTGTTCTCCGTGCAGGAAGCGGCCGCATCAGGTTCCTGGGACGATTAACGGGGGGTTTGTTATAGCTCTTACTATAAGCTGATAAGAAAGAGCTGCTGTCTGGCTTACACACCCAAATTCCAAGGAAAAACTAAAGAAAAACCTCACTAAAGCCAGTTTCAGAGATCTACGTGAGCCCGAGGACGGCAGGACGACACCCGTCACGAGAACAGGAGACGTGGAAACAGCCTTCGGTATGCGCTTGCCTTACCGTCCTCCAGGCAGCCTCGCCACGGAAAACCATGAAAATCAGCAAGTTCCTCGCGAGCCAAAGCGCTCTCATTTCCACATCCCATCCTGTCGGCGTAACAATAAAAACTGATAAACACAGAGGCCCACAGTTTGCAAGTGAACCGTTACAGCAAACTTTTGCTTAAGCATTTTTCCACCACTTCTCCTCCCAAACACACTCAACAAACTAACAGTTCCCACCACTAAGGCAAATCAGAGCTCTCAAGTTGAAGATCGTTTCTATTACAGAAGCACGCAGGTGGCCCATCAGGGTGTATTTAAAAAAAAAAAAAAGACTATCAGCAACTAATTTCACTTGGGAGCATCAGAAACTCCAGGGCCAGCAGGGACAAAACCGTAATTACTGACACCAATTTTTGATCTTAACAGTCAAAAAAGGTTCTAGTTACATAGATTAATGCTTATTTTTTCTAAAATTTCAGAGTAACCTCTAGGACCATCTAAGATTCAAACCACAGAGTTAAAACTCTCTTTCAGGAGTCATAGATTAAAAAAACTTTTTTAAAAACTCTCCCCTGCCCTGTTAGCCTTTGACAACCAGACTTGGGATGTTTGCTGATCGTTCACTTTTAAAATTTCTACTTAGGGGAAAAAAAAAAAATCCCTAAACAAGCAGAGTGCTACTACCAAATTCAAGAATCGAGAATTGACTCAAGTTTTTCATAGCACTAGAAAATAAAGAATGCAGAATCATGGAGAAAAGCGGTCTCGAACTCAGTGACAGAAGCACACTGGGACATCGCACCGAAGCGCACGCCGGTGCGTGGCGTATGTCACGTCCTGTGAGCGCAGGAAACGGTCGTCGGTACCAGGAGGTACCAAACACTAACAACGAATTTCAAAAAGCTTCCCAAGTGGATTATGCTTCAAAATATACTGCAAAGTAACTAGACTGATTTTCCAGATGGAGCATTTGTCACACAGAATTAACTGAAGCACTCCAGTGCCATGATAACTGTTCAGGGAGCAATACAACACCAAAAAAAAACCCCAAACCCCCCAAAAAACCCAACCCACCCAACTCCAAAAAACCACACCACCAAACAGTGCAAGGGTAAATCCCCTAAAAATCACCGCAATGGATTTTTTTCATTTCCCTGCCACAAAACCTATATAATTAGAACAAAACTCTCTCAAAGCACGATCTGTAAAGCTGCTTGCTCAACAACCACGCAGAGAAGTTTTCCAGACTCACCAAAGGTGCGGCTCCCACAACCAGCAGTTTTGTTGAAGAAGGTAAGGGCTGCGAGAGGAGAACACCAGCTCTGCAGACCAGCGCCTGGTACGAGCGGCAGCCGGGACGGGAGGTGAGGGAACCCCGACAACATGACGATGAGGTTCCTAACTTCCAGAACTGCAGTAATTTTCTTCTGCAGGCATCGCTAACAAACAGCAAAGTGATCTCCCAGATTCAGAGCAATGGCACTCAAGCAACAATTGCACAAGCGTGAAAAAAAAATGGGACTTGCTCCTTTACGGCTGAGCAGCCTATGCTTAATAATGAAACCGGTTCACTGCATGGCGTGATAAAGCCCCGTGAGCAATTTGATTATATCACAAGTTCTTCTGATTAAGCTATAGGAACAGTTTCGATATTAATAAGTTTGCTGAAAGGCTTGCTGTTCAGCCCGGGGCGGAAAGGGGCAGCTTCAGTCTGGAATTCCTGTGGAATTCATCATGCCTAGAGGTTATGGAGCACAAATTTCAACTTTTAACACCTTGAGATTTTTAGAAATTTATCGGACCAGCACTGCAGCAGACAACTTCCACTCTGAAAAGAGTTACGAACTGCTCTGCAATAATCAGGATCGACAGAGCCGTGGGTACGGGCTCAGCTCACGGTCGACAGAGGGGACAACAACCCAATTGTACGCTCAGCAAACGCAAGCACTTCCTCCTGCTGCGTTTCACTCTTTGTTAGTGTATTTTCAGTTGTCTCCATTAAAGGGAGACAGCTAGGAAACCACAGGTATGCACGGAACAGTCAGAGCTAAACCTGCTGATCGTGAATTACAGTGCACTCAACGACAAAAGGACCTCAGAAATTTGATCCAGTTCCTTCTGCTTGCAGATTAACTCCCCTCCCACCCACACCCATGGAGCAGAAAGGGAGCCCCGAGCCTCCTGCCCCATCCACTCCCTCCCGGGGAGCCATGCATGGCACCAGCTGGAGCTGCAGCTCCGAGGAATTCTGCAGAACACCATTAGTGTGTAACTGCCCAACAAAATGGGAACTTAGCACTACGGAACTCTTAAAAGCCATTTTCATGTCTCAAGCGCCAAGCTAGCTTCAAGTTCCTCTTTAATGTTTCTTCTTGCCATATTTTTGGACAGTTTAGACCAAACATCATCTTGCCTTGAGGGATGAGAAGGGAAGGCTTTGAATCACAGAGCCCATCACTGCCACCGGCAGTGACTGACTCCAAGAAACAGGAAAACCACAGGAGAGAAGCTAGGATCTACCCTTCCACGGTCCCTGCGCGACGCTACCGCGAGGCTCCATCGTACTGCGAACAGGGAGTAGCACAAAACAGACAGGATCTGAGTAGAAAAGTTCAACATGAACAGATCAGATCTCTCCCCTGCGAATAAGTCAGAATATGCATGGAAATACCTTTTTTTCATTCTCTCCACTTAGCTCTTTTTCATCAGGCAAATCCAGTTCTTGCAGAGCAAAATTCAGTACAGTACTGCTTGTTTACATATGTGAAACACTCTCGGAAAAGGAACGTCAGGGTAATTTACAAAGAAGGCAGAAGTTAACACAGAAACAGAAAATACTGCGGGTGACTCACTCTGGCTGTCTACTGTTCTTACCAGTGGTGAATTTATATTTGAAAGCCAAAGAACTCAAAGTTTGTTCCTTACCAGGAACTGTCTTAGAAGAGCGCCTTACGCGGATTATACGCATTCACCTCAGTGAAAACACAGAAAGGAAGACTACGTCTCCAACCTCGACTATTAGAAAACATGAAAAAAAAAGTGAGCCTGATGCAGACAACTTCGAAGTAGTATTAGAAAGAGTTACAGAAAAGAGGGGAGGAAAATCTAACCTTGGGCAGATGAGGAGTACGACTCACTCCAATTACAAACACGAAGGATAACATCAGTCTAAAAGACACTTACTACCCGTGATGAAAACGGAATCACTTTAGGGCAGTCTAACCCAAGCATTTTAAGCCACCTTGATCTCCTGAACGCTTTCAGCAAGGAAGAACGTGCTTGGGAGCACTCGCTGGGCACAGGCTGAGCGCCGTACATGAGCAGGCACAGCACTGCCGGGCTCCTGAGCAACACTGAGCAGGGCAAACCTTGCTACTTCCCTGGGCTACGCAACTCAATGTGGAACCACAGTGTGAAACAACCTACCCGAGAGATTAACTGCCGGGATTAGTCTGTAAGGAAAGGGCAGAAGAATGGAGACCATTCCAAAGCTTCTTGCCAGATCTACGCGAGACACGTGGCGGTGCAGGCAAACGAGCCAAGACAGCGGTGTTTCTAGAGCACAGAGTTTTACCCCTCAAGCAGCGCTAGCCCTGCCTCGTTTCACAGAATCACAGGGTGGTTTGGCTTGGAAGGGACCTTGAAGATCACCGCGTTCCAAGCCCCTGCCACAGGCAAGGACACCTTCCCCTGGACCAGGCTGCTCAAAGCCCCATCCAGCCTGGCCTCGAACGCTGCCAGGGAGGGGCGTCTGCCATAACCCGGCTGCCCTGCGCAGCTACGCATTGGTAGAGGTCCCGACTGCTGAGGAGACATGTCTGGATGGTTCTCAGATGCAGAATGCCCAAACTCCTCCCCAGCTGTCTTACTTCCACCCAACTGCTTAAAGCGGGTGTATGTACAAACCCAAATCAAGGTGCAGAAAATAACACCTGACAGTAACAAATAAAGGAAAAGCGCCCACTGAGCTTCACTGGGAAGAGGAACNCGTCTGGATGGTTCTCGGATGCAGAATGCCCAAACTCCTCCCCAGCTCTTACTTCCACCCAACTGCTTAAAGCGGGTGTATGTACAAACCCAAATCAAGGTGCAGAAAATAACATCTGACAGTAACAAATAAAGGAAAAGCGCCCACTGAGCTTCACTGGGAAGAGGAACGAGCCACTGACACATCTGGATTCCACCAACACATGAATGTTTTATTAAGCCTCCAAATATCAACCAATAATTGCTATATTAGCTCTAACTTTATTCAAATAGTCATGGATAAGAGCATGTAAGAATTTAATAGTGACCAGGACAGTAACAATACGGACAACCCTTACGATTGCATCTAAAGCAACTGGCAGCGTCATACGGTCAAGCGTCCTTGGCCGGGAGGACAGCACCGCGCTAGTGCGATCCTCTCCTAGCTCTGCTCTGAAGGCAGCTTTTATAGGAAAAGGTTGCCTTACCTACGTGTAATTACTTAGAATTGTTATCTGAAATCACTACCCTGAAAACAGACCGCAGACCACAGACCAAGTGCTCTGGAGCGCTTGTCACAGTTAGCATTTTCTGTACCGTGGAGGGGGGGGTCATTCACCACAGCATCCACAACGTCTCTGGGCAACCTGTTCCAGTCTCACCACCCTCACTGTCAATAATTTCTTCCTAATACCTGATCGAAATCTACCCTCTTTTGGTTTAAAACTCTTACCCCTCACCCTATCACTACATGCCCTTGCAAAAACTCAGCTCAGACCATACAGGGGGGACAGGGGGGAGAATCAAAGCCAGCTTTTTGGAGGGAAAAGTCCACTTTACAAGAAAATATTAACTGTCCCACACAGGTAGACTTAAAGTCAGACAGGTTTAAATTAACATATAACAGACTTCATCATTTTAAGTGCCAGGAAAAAAATAGAAGTGGAAAGAGAACACACTGGGAGACGGGTCAGGTTGCAAGGATTGTAGGAGCAGAGGCGAGAACACGGAACCGCAGCTGACAAAGCCAGGGCAAAACCTGACTGACTGGAGGAGAGCACAGCGGCTATAGTGACACCACACAGGTCCGCCACGGAAACAGCCGCACCATACAGCATGGCTGCGCGAATCCACGTAAAGAGACGGACTGCGCAAACATCGCACGGGAACGAGCTCAGGCCCCAGAGCGAGCGTGGGTAGCAGGGAAAGGAGGCTCACCTCCCTGTCATCCACACCTGTCCAGCACCAGTAGGGTCACTCTTCATTCCCCCTCGAGAAGGATCAACCTCTGCACCAACCAAGGCCGGTGCTGCGCCCAGAATCGCACTGCCCATGCCTGGGACACTCCTTGGTGCTGTCTGGATATTTGTGAGAGTCACAGAGGCCTTAATCCTCGCACAGAAATGCAAGACTAAATAATGAGCAAGGGAAAAAGCTGAGTCTGGAGTCTTGTTGCTGGCATCTGCCCCAATGCACCATTCCCTGAATTTCCAGGGATTAATATTAGGCAATTAAGCAGCACAACAGCTTTAGCAACAACAGAGACAAGAGAAAGGGCCCGTTAATCTACTCACTGATAGAAATTGCCTTAAATCTTCCAGATACTTTTGTTTCAAGACTGCACAATTAAAGTTAATTGCTGATGCCACCTGCAGTGCTGACCTCACTGTTCATTCACTCAGCTCACGGTGACGCCAGAACACCCTCTCTCCCACTCCCTGGCACTCTGTTTCTGCACAGCAGAGCTGTCAGGCCCCCACTTCACCGTTCCACGTTCCGTGTTACCTCCCCACGACGAAGCAGCTGCAAAGCAGACGGCCGTTCCCTCCGCTCTCACCCCAATGGTCTGCCTGCACATTCAAATGACCTGCTTCGAGTCCCAAAACACCGCTCCAACGGGGACCCAGGCTCAAAGGAAAGCTTGTTTGTAGGGCAGCGACAGATCCCATCTGTCCCTGCTCTTCCTCCTGGGAGGACGGATAGGGCTGTTTCTGGACAGGGCAAAATTGCCTCCCCGCAAACCGCACACGCTTCTGCCAAGAAACACTCAGCACATTTTCACGTACATCGATACGGCATCACCCTCACGCACCGTGCCCCGAAATTTCCAAAGCGCAAACGCGCAAGCCCTGTAAGGCGGAGCTCGGGGTGAGGCAGTCCAGCCGCTCAGACAGCAAACGCACAAAGCAGTTCTCAAAAGCCGGGGCTTCAACAGCCCCCGGCAGCGGGGCAGAGCCCGAGCAGGGCACCGGGAGCGGAGCTGCTCCCCTTCTCAGGCCGCTCACCACTACAGTCCTGGAAGAAAACAAACCACGAGAGCACGACGGGTGCTGGCTGCCAGCTAACACAGCAGCCACGGTGCTCGGCACAGCCGAGGTCCGGTGGCAGCAAAGCGCACCTGGACGGAGCTGTAACACAAGCGCTGACCAAGTCAGCCCCAGAAGCACACCTGCAAGGCAGAAATGCAGCATTACACTTTTTAATTAAAGGGAAAGAGAAGCGCACAAAGAACTCAGCTGACTAAGGTCGGAAACCAAGAAAACACGAGTCCCCGGACTCTTTACACATTGCCTCTACCCCCAGCCTCCAAGACGCTCAATCACAAGAGACGCGTTTGAAGAAACACTCTCTGTCAGAGCTCAGCAGGTCACGCAGCCACTCACGGTGGAAAAACACTTCAGGACTTCAAAGCCCGCTTCCCCATTGACCGTACACACACGAACACCATTCCAAACCAGGCAACCTTCAGGCACACTCCACACTTTCTCTTGAGAGGGGCATGTATTCACCCCTTTCATAGCTACATGTCTGCAGACCTTGACTGTGTTACCAGAAGACTGAAGAGTTTTAAGTTTTAAGCTGAAAAAAATGTTTCCGGAGAACATAAAACTCCCTATTAAGCCTAGAAGGCCTTCCTGAGAGATCCAGACTCTCACGATTAAAAATCACAGCGTGGTATTCAGTGACTACAGTTAGCTCTTTATCACAGCGTCACTATTCAAAAAGCTTTAAACCCGTGTCAGCATTTTTATTATAGACCCTCCATTCCAGGGATCTATAACTTCAGCACTAAAAGGGCCCATTCAGTCAGTAAACACAACCCTCAAACACGCTGCGTGCTCACTACTTTAAGCAAAAAAAAAAAAAA